>CM050409.1:11681641-12033148 GCA_027580255.1 Therioaphis trifolii | reverse complement strand
AGTAAGACGATTATTTTTACTCGTCGAGTCACTCGTGGTTTCCCATCGGTTGTCGGTAAATGTGACACGAGTCAAAGGAATTATAAATAATCGCGTATCCATAATTTGGTTATCGTGGAGTTTCCCCACACGACTCGTCCTGGCTCGCTACTCGCACCATGACGATTCATTTAGTTGCATTTTCGATGACTATAAAAATATAGGTAAATATAGGTAAAAAACTTTTGTCTTTAATACAATAATCATATCATATCGATTAGTTTATTACGACTTGTAGCAGTTCGGTATTTTCGGAATTAAATAGAAATAGAAAAAAGAGTACATTTTTGCCAATATAAAAAAAGTGAGAGTATAAAAATTTTAAGAGCTCATAAGAGTACTAATCACTAATGGTAAGTGGTAACCCTATATACAGACACAAACAATAAAAATATAATTAAATGTACAATGTAACACGTTCTTAGTGTTTTATTAGTTACTTACAAACTGATAAAAATAACGAAGTTACCTTAACCTTACTTAAAAGTGTATCTACGTTACAGAAACGAGTATCGCACGTTACACTACTCGACACTAAATTGTCCTATTTTACTAATAAATAATCAGACTATTTTAACAACACTTAATCTTATAACGTAGGGCCCGAATTTATATGCCCTAAAAACCTCAGGAATATGCATTTATGCTCTTATTTTACAGAAATATGCACTATAAAATAAAAAAGCCGGTAAGATAATGGTGTTGGAAATTGGTCCTACGTCGCCTCGTTCCTCGGACAAGATAATGGTGATGAGTGTATAGCACTTTCTATTATGCGATTACCTGGCATACGATAGTTTAGTTGTATGGTATTTTATATTTGAATGTGATGATTTATCATGCATTTGGAAAAACGATTCTGAGTAAAACTCAGTAGATAGTAAATTTATATAAGATAAGAAATTCCGTCAAAATTCGAACTTTAAACGCTTGTAAAATATATTGTAGTTAACGATTTTAGATATGTTGTCACCTGCGGTTAGAAATGCATATGAGTATGATTGTATTAAATTTTCAGCTCTTAATATCCAAAGACTAAAATTTTATGAAGGAAAAACTTACAAAAAAAAAAAAAAAAATTTTTAGTATTTTCAAAGTTCTATGTTTAACTCAAAATTGGTTAAATATTTTTGACATTTGTATAAAGTATACGCGTATGCATCTTTAGTCGTTGATAAAAGTTTCAAGTTTCTAGCTTTATTTTTGATGAAGTGATATCTAAAAAACTAAAATAGATTTCATGAAAGTATGTATTCCTTTGTTTCTGTAAAATGTTGTCCATACTTTTTCCGATTTTTTTACATTCAAAACCTTGTAAAATTTTAAATTATTGACCCGTAAAGAATTTTATTGCACCATATCATTATCTAGGTGTGTAGAAAGTTTCATATAAATAGACCGTAGTACCGTACCAACTAATTTTCATATGCTTATAAGTGTGTAATTTGATGTAAAAATAAGAATTTATGAAAAAATCAAAATTCAAACTTTAAACGCTTGTAAAAAAATATTGTGACTAATGATTTTGGATGTTTTTCTAACATATTATAATTTCAACCTGAAAAATTAATATTAAAAATATTTTTATTAAATACATGATGTGACTAAACGATATAAATATAATATGTATAGTGTATACGTTATTTTATTAAAAGTAACCAAAATATTACATATTATGCATTTAAAACCGGTATATAATAAGTTATAAGTTTTACAAATATTATATAACAAATTTTGGTAAACGGCCACCTAGATCCTTAAGATCTAAATTGCATGAACAATATCTATAATATTAATAGATATAATTAATAGGGAATCTAAATAACCATGAGGCACTAGTTGACCATAAGAGAAGTAGTTGTAACGGGATCTAAAATACTACACAAATTTATGAAAATATTCAAATTTCAAATACTTATTAAAAAAATATAGGGATTTGAAAGTTTTTGCCGCAAGAGGTACGTTCATTATATTTTAATACCTATATGGCATACGCAAGTACACAATAATATTTTCAAAAAATTAAAATTAATTTTAAGCTGTTTATAACATGAATATATTCACACAATTCTACACTTCTCAGACTCCAAGTACAATAATAGTATAACTGACACATCAGTATTGACCACGGACTAAGATAGTGAAGATATCAACATCTATATCCATAAGCGTAATTTGGGAGGACTAAACCCTCCAAAATCGATCTTAACCCCCCCAAATGGTTTGTATATATCCTCTCCTCACCTCCCACCTTTATATATTTCAGGGAGCATAAGTCTATGTCAATGTCCATGGTAGAGTCATATTATTAGGAATTAAGTCAATTAAGAGCTACTGAGCTAGTTCCTACTAGCGTATAGTTTATTACTTTCCGACATGGTGGGTTACCGTAAGCCCTCTTAAATAATCACATTTCCGTCACGGTCGTACAAAAAATGTCCCACCTTTTAAAATATTTTTTGCTAGTTCTATAAAATTATTTTTACTAAAAGTGAGCATCAATAGTATTTATAGTCTATAACATGTACAGTTCATTCAACATTTAACGGAAATAAATTAATTTCATGTTATTTTTAACTGTTTCCCCAATTCTTATTTTCTTTTTTTCGACGTTCGGCAATTCATAATTTTGTTTTGCTTGTATTATTTTTCATAATCTATAAATATGGACGATATTTTTACACACGATAAAGAATATTGTATATTTTCATTCAATGCATATTAAATAATTTTATCGAGAACGGTTTGTCTGTTAGGACATAAAAATCAGGCGTCCAATTTTTAACCCACTATGCAGCAAATTATAACATATTCGTATACTAATATATTATGTTAGAATATTACATTATGTTTAGAGAGTTTAATTTATAAATATATAATATATATATATATATATATATATATATATAAATAAAAATATATATATATATATAAAAATATTTAACGCATTTTTATTTATTATTAACAATAAATAATATGGATATATTTATGCATATTATTGCATAGGTCGTTTTTCAAAACACTATATTTTCAAATGTATTTTAGCTAAGTTATACAGAAACAAATTATTATTTTCATTTTCAATTTTATTTTACCGTATTTCAGTAATTGATTTTCACAAAAATGAATTTTCTAAATACTGGGGTGACATATTTTATGAAATATTATATGAAGAAATTACATCTGATGATAAAAGTTTAAAAAAAAAGATTTAAGATTTCAGTAGGAAACAATCAAAATTATAAATTCTATGGAAAATTTCCTAAATAAGGAATAAACTGCTATTTAAGAAGGAAAATGCAAAATACCTCAAGATGAATTTATGGCTGAAATAATATTATTAAAAGCAGATCTGGCTGTTCCTACTGGAAAATCAGAAACGATGTTAAGTGGATGCACACGACAATGAAAAATACAAAATTTACACCGCTTTTAATACAGCAATTCAAACATTTTCCATCATCCTCGTTATAAGTTGCTCTCGTGAAAGAGCGTTTTCTAAATTGAATCATCAGAAAACAAAATTTAGGTCCACCATAAAACAAGATCGATTTGAGTCACTCATAATGATGTACCTATGTCGAACAGACACTAACAGTCAAAGTTGAAGCTTCTGAAACAATAGAGGAATTTAAAAATATTGTAACATTAAACAGACGTTATCGTAATTATAAGTAAAATTAATAATTATGATAAGTAAATTATAAACAAAGGAAAATATGACTAGTGTTATTTTAATATATTTATAACTAAATATGTATAATATTTTATAAACTAATGTATTAATAAAAACAGTTTTTTTTAAAGAAGAATAATTAATGAAAATAAAAAATAATAATTAACTAAGAGCATAAATACACACACATTTTAAAGTTATTTAGTTTATGCATTTTCTAGTCCTGTCTAGTTCTAATCTTTACCTAATTCTTACATATGATATAAGAATATTAGGTAGGTAAATATTATACCTACCTACATTAATAAAATAAACACTACTGAACAAGTGTTAAAATTTAAACTTTTATGTAAGTACTTAAAATACTATCATATGGAAGAAAATTGTAGTCTAAATCGGTTAATTTGCTTTAAGCCAAATTACCTTCTGTATTACAAAAAATAAGACCCGACACACTCAAATGTAAAACCCTAGTTTCGCCTATATGGATATCAGCCCACTGAGATTCAGTACTTTAACCTACTCTAAAATGTTCATTTTCAACTAAATATTACTAAATTGACCTACATTTTATGCGGCACGCCAACTTAAATAAACGTCTTTAAAATTGTTTTATTAAATAATTGACATGTCCAATCATTATTTTATTGCCTATGGGTATGTCATCTAGGCAGTACCACAATCCGCCGACTACCTACTTACACCAACTATTTGCAGTATTGCTACTGTAGTACCTCTTGGCATTTACCATCATATAGCCTACGACCTATGCTATCAAGTACCAGTAAGTCATAAAATAACTGTCAAATCAAATCAAAATAAATAATATATTCAATAAAGTGTAAAACAGAAATAAATAGAAAATGCTCATCAATATTATATTTTTCATTGGTACGTTCTAATTTAAAATATAATTCAATTATCTGGTCTCCTTCTGCTAATACTCATATACAAAGCCTTGAAGGTATACAAAATCGTTTCCTACGTTTTGTATTGCACAAATGTAATATCCCACGTTAGCGTCATACTCCATATAAGCCGTTATTAGATACTTTAAATATGAATAGTCTTGAAATCAGGAGAAATATTATTGATTTAAAGTTCCTACATAAAGTATTAAATGGTTTCATTTATTCTAGTGAATATTAAATTATTTAAATTTCTCTCTGTTTAAATATTATATTATCTGTATTCACTTTTCTCTTATCTGTCTTTAATTTGTTCTATAATGATTATTATTATGTTATTATGTCGATTTATAACTGTTATAGGGCTATGCCTGTTTATTCTGTGGTTTAATTATATATAAATAAATAAATATCATTTTGAGATTTTAAAAATGTGTACTTTATTTTATTAATATTTCCGCCTCCTGGTATTCAAATTTTTTATATTTTTGAAAATGATTTCTCTTATCAATCTGAAAAATATGCCCAAAGGTGCAATCACGAATCACAATATAATCTGTAGTACAACCGTCATCTGCCGTAATATAATATATAATAAAATATGTTCTGAATTCTGATATATAATTTTCAGGTAAAATATTTTATGCAAACATTTTTATGGATCATACCGTTCTTTAAAATTGTGTTCTATTATATTCCATTCTGGAATTATACTCTCAGCGGAATTTCTGTAATATTATTTGCTGGATTTTTAAGTTCTACTGATATACATTCTTATCATTTTAGATTCTATAGCATTTATTTTTGTTCATTTTATTTTCTGTTTCAATGTTTTCTGGGACTTATACATTCTGGTAATTTTAAATTATGTATTTTTATTTTCTGTAATTAAACACTCTGTCAATTAAATTCTGGCGGGTTTTTTCTGGAATATTATATGCATCCGGTGAAACGCGATCCTTATCGTATCTTCAAAAAACCTGATCTATTAATAGATTTGATATTGATAGAATCATATTCTTTTTCCAAGAAATTTACGATAACATGATTTTGTTCACGCATGTGCATGTTGCATCAGATCCAGATTTCAGTCGTAACTCGTAATTGGAGCTTTTGACTATCCGCTATCGAGTACTCAAGCTTAATCTTATTTTACATATTATTTATATTATAATTTAATTTTCGGATTATTGTAATAAAAAAAGTAATATTATTTAAATTTTTTTGAATTTACAAAAATTGTGTTGTAAACCTTTTCTTTTTTTTTTGTTTTACTTTTTCCTGGTAAGTTCACAGATTTTTTCTCATTTACCTCGTCATTTACCTATATTTATTATAGTCAGAAATTATACCAGATAAATTTTGTTTTCACATTATTTTATATGTAAATGCTACATCCCGAATAACTGCTTCTAACATTTTTAGTATACTTATACACTTAAAAAGCTCTTTGTTGCGATTCATCCTTCGATACGGTCTCTAATTTGGACATAAAAAATACCAAAATTCAAAATTTTTCTGGGTTTCTCTTTTTTTCATATTCAATTGATGATGAATGATGATAATGATTTTAGTTTCATGTAGAATTAAATTTGAGATTTCTTGTTATAAATAAAAACGTTAAAAAAAAATTCACACAATCCTTTTAGTGCAGTACATTCCCATAGATTTAAATTACGATTAAAGAAATTAGAAAATAATATTATACCTAGTTAAATGTTAATCTATAATAATTGTGATCAAATATATAGGTACATATTACTTAAAGGGGGTCACTGGTCACTCGCTAATTTCCCTGTTTGATTTATACGTACCTGTATTATTTATTATCATTGATTCAATATATTTTATTAATGAACATGGAAGAATAATATTATTATTTACATAATAAATGTATCTCACTTATACTCTGGTATGTTATGCTTGCCAAACGTCCATAAAATCATTGAAAAATAATTATTTAACCAGATATAAGAATTATAAATGTTCCTACCTTTAATATAGCTTATCATTAATTTATATCAATTTTTTCAAAATATAAAATGCCTAGATACATTTTCGTAATAAATTGCATTTGTCTCGGTTTTTAATGTTTCATATATTAAACTGAAAATCAATATGATGTGTTTAAGCTATTTAAATATAATTATTATAAAACAATTACCTACTTCAATAAAATTATGAGTTATAGTTAAATTTTATTCCGATTCTAATCAATTGAAAGATATCTAAATTTTTCTAATTTATCTAAAAATAAAAATAGAATTATGTAATTTCAATAATTTTTGTTTGGCGAATACAAAAATCACCAAATTATTTTCCTAAATCTTGTCATCATAACGAATAACACAAGCAATTCAACAACTACCTATTTTATAATATTTCATGTTGCACAATATCATTTACATGTACTTATTATGCAATATGCATTAGTTTTAGCTTTAAGTCGACTGATAATATTGTATTTAATACCTATGAAAAAAATCAATGAGCAATAAAAAATTATATACTGTATAACTCAAAACATAAAATATAATTTGTTTTTTTCAGTCCTAGTCTAGTTATTAATTTATATAATTTATACATTATAAATGGGTTTCCACATTATTCTTAACAAATGAATGTTTAATAACACATAAATACATAACATTAACAGGTTGATACATCTTTAAATTCTGCTAATTCTAGGGGTGAATACACAAAAAATTGGAATAAAAATATTCAATATAAACAACAAACATTTACAATAATAAAAAAAAGCAACTCCTATAAGTACTAAAAATGTTTTAACACATTATTATAATTCTATGACTTAATCAACAACTATTATTTTGATTGTAATTGTCATCACTCATCATTATCATTTTTTTAAATAAGTTATTATTATTATTTTATTTTAATAATTATTATTTTATTATTATTTAGGTAGGTCTATTAAGCAGCTATTGCTGTAAAAGTGCCAACTATATTAGTATTATTATTAAGTACTAAAAATAAGTTAAAAAAAACTTTACTTCTGATAGTTAGCTCGTAAAGAGCCTACTATATTAGTAATATTTAGCACCTAATAAGAATTTAAAATAAACTTTACTTCTGATAGTTGGCTTTAAAAGTTCCTACTATACTAGTATTATTATTAAGTACTAAAAATAAGTTTAAAAAAACTTTACTTCTGATAGTTAGCTCGTAAAGAGCCTACTATATTAGTAATATTTAGCACCTAATAAGAATTTAAAATAAACTTTACTTCTGATAGTTGGCTTTAAAAGTGCCTACTATATTAGTATTATTATTAAGTACTAAAAATAAGTTTAAAAAAACTTTACTTCTGATAGTTAGCTCGTAAAGAGCCTACTATATTAGTAATATTTAGCACCTAATAAGAATTTAAAATGAACTTTACTTCTGATAGTTGGCTTTAAAAGTGCCTACTATATTAGTATTATTATTAAGTACCTAAAAATAAGTTAAAAAAAACTTTACTTCTGATAGTTAGCTCGTAAAGAGCCTACTATATTAGTAATATTTAGCACCTAATAAGAATTTAAAATAAACTTTACTTCTGATAGTTGGCTTTTTAAAGTACCTACTATATTAGTATTATTATCAAGTACTAAAAAGAACTTAAAATAACTTCTGATAGTTGGCTGATAAAGAGCCTACTATATTAGTAATATTTAGTACTAAATAAGGATTTAAAATAACTTTTACTTCTGATAGTTGGCTGTAAAAGTGCCTTCCATATTAGTAATATAGATAATTTAATATATTAGAGAAATTGTAAAATAATTACAATGAGTATCTTAAACCAATTAGAGAAATTAACAAAATATATAAAAGAAAATCACCCTTCATTGGAATATGGTCACTTAAATGTTTCTAATGAAGCAATTGGTGACATTTGCAATGCGGTAATAAGTAGAGAAAACCGAAAGAAAGGTAAAAAAAATTTGGTCAAAGCATTAAATAATGCTAATTCGGCTTTGAGGAAAAGCTTGGCCGATAATAGTGATATGGATAATAAATTATTATTCCGTAAAAAGCTTGAAGATCTTGGTTACACAAAAAAAGATTTTTTTGTGTTTAACACAGATGTGGTTAATTCAGTAGGTATGCAAAGCATTAAAAATCTGCTGCAATAAAACAAATCGAATCAAAGTATTAAAAAGATGTCAAGAAAGCTTTAAAGAAAAAGAACATTTTGGTGTAGTACAAAAACCGTCACCCGAAGGAAACTTTAATTTAAATGAAAATAATGATCTGGATACACAATGCTGTGTAAAAAGAAAGTTGTTTACGGATTGTTTTTCTGAACAAAAAAATAAAAATGAAATGAGTCTCAATGATGTAGGTTTAGAAAAAAATGTAATTGAATACAATGAACATTCTATTATAGAAACTAAGTTATGTAATAGCAATTTTAAAACTGAAGATAACGGTGTCAGGGAAATCGAAACAGTTTTTAATGAAGTAGAAAAACAGGTAAATTACAATGTAATACTTGATGACACCCCTAAACGAAAAATGGATATTTCCTTTACTGACTTATGCTTTACTCCACCAAAACAATTTGAATCAATGCAAATGATCTCTAATGACATAGAGATAAGTCGAGAGCTTGATGATGATACTCATAAGCAAAAAAAGAACAGTTCTTTTGATGACATATTTATTACTCCCATAAAAAAAATACAACCAATACAAATTTGTAGTACACCGGACGCAGATTCAAAGGCACTGCCTAAAGGTTCGAAGAATGTTTATCCGGTTAATGTAAGGGATGTTGGTGGTGATTCAAAAAAGATAAATTATTATAAAAAATGTAATATTATTGAAGGGGTTATTCATTTAAATGATGAAGAATTTAAAACCATTTTATACAGTGACAGTGTTGATGAAAAAAATGATTTGTTGCGTGACCGTTTTGAAACTGTTAATAACTCTTGTATATTGTCAACTAAGACTAAAAACAAAACAAAAAATGGTATGACATGTTATGGAATTTGTAAACATAATTCCTGTAAAGTTTTTAAAATTGTTGTTGAAAGAAAAAATATGGATACCAGCGCACAAATGATAGTTTTTAGTAATAGCATTAACTACAGTCATCATGGTAAATTAACTACCTTTTTGAAAGGCAAACGAAGAGAGACACAAAGAAAGATATCAAAATACTGCCCACCGATGGCTCTACGGCAAAAGTATATTTTAGGATCTTCTCCCAGTAAATTGAAACGTGGAAACTTGGGAAACATTAGATCAGATCGTGTGTTTTATAAGACACCGCATGAACAAAAGAGTCGACATGATTTAGCTCGCAAAGACCGAGAAGATATGTACCTTTTAAAAAAAACTTATCCGAATTTCATTCAATATGTATCTGACCCAAAAGAAATCCATTTTGAAACTTACCTATTTAGTAAAATGCAAATAGATGTATTGGAAAAAATAGGGAATATAACAATTCATGTAGATGCGACGGGTACAGTGGTTAGACAGACTACTAAGAGCAAAAGAGATGAAAAGAGAATGTTGATTTATGCAGCAGTGATATCTTACAAAAACAGAATCATTCCTGTAGCAGAATACATATCTACTACACAAAAAACAACATCAATTACGAATTGGCTAACGGCGTTTAGAAAATTTTATGAGGAACATTGTGGTAAAGTGTTCAAGGCACATGTCGTTAGTGATTTCTCGGGAGCCATACTAAAGGCGTATGTGCAAGCGTTTAATGGAAACAGAGAGGTCGTAGAATATTTGAATAAATGTTATGACTTCATGTATGAAGGACAGTCATTTGATTGCAACGTATTGATCAGTCTTTGCTGTTGTCATCTTATTAAAAATATTGCTGACGATGCTCATAAGTACTATAATAAAAAAGAAAATGGAAAATTGTTGGCATGCTTGGCAACAAGGTGCATTTCGCCTGCGTTTAATATTATCGAGAAGATTACCCTAGACAATTGGTTCTGTGCGGTGACAACAGTGTTGTTATCCCCTTATAATACTATAGATGTGAAAAAAGCCAAAGAGATCTTGGAAGAGTTGAGTTATAAAAGTAATGACTGTCTAGTCAACGAACAGAATGAAAAATCTAAGTCATCTAGTGTCGAATTAGATCCACAAGAGAGAAATTTAAAGACAACCTATAGATATAAAGACTCCAAATTCTTGGCAAGGTTTGAGAATATATCTATAAATGTTCAAAAATCGTTGACTGCAACAGAGAACTCAGAACTAAATTGTTTATACAACGTTGATTTTTTTAATGACTTAATGGGGTCTATAATCCCAGTAATTCCAATGTGGACTGGTATTATGAGGTTCAAAGTGTTAAATACAACTGACCGAGCAAGTAATGCTTGTGTAGAAAGTTATTTTGGAGACTTGAAGACCAATAAAAAATGTAGAAAAATGAAAGTTGGTAGGTTTGTTTTGTTTAATAGAGACACAACTATCAGTAAGTGTAAAGAAGTACTATACGAAATACCTTCTAACTACTGTGCAATTCGTAAAAAACAGAATGCAGTATGCCAAAAAAATAAAAAAAGATGTGCTAACATCAAACCGGTGATTGAGTTGATTGAATCATCATCAGATGGGGAGGAAATAGAACAGTGGCAACCAAAAAAAAGACAAAAAGGTTATTATTTTAATACTCGATTGCTGCTATCCGCTTCTAAGCAATTGAATGCACCAATACAAATAAAGGAGCGGCCAGTAGAAATAGAAGTCATTGATTTTGTATCTCCAATAGTAGAAAGAGTAGAAGTCAATGATGATTGTGGGATACAGACAGTTGAAATAGTAGAAGTCACTGATTTTGTAACACCAATAGTGGAAATAATAGAAGTCACTGATGATAGTGGGATACAGACAGTTGAAATCAAAGAAGTCACTGATTATGGGACACAGATGATAGAAATAGTAGAAGTCACTGATAGTGTGACACCGATAGTAAACACATATGAATCTATACAAAATAATAAAAACATTAATACTAATATCATAACACCTGAAACAAAGACTTTATTATCTGAGTATTCGGTTTCTGTAAAAAGTTATGAGTCTCCAGTTGATGGTCCACAGCCAAAAGTTGCTTTGTATGAAAATAGATTGGTAAAAGATATTAAATATTACGGTGAGGTTTTCCAACCAGATGGAAAATTATTAGATTATGTTATAGGTAAATATAGTTATGTGAAAGACATTACTAAGTTGACAGAGATGACATTTATTGACTTTGATCTGCTATCAGATAAAACAGATTTTAATTCCCTAAATAATACATGCATGTGGTTAAATTCTATTGTTATTGATATTTTGATGGGTGTATTTAGAAAAAAACATTGTACAAATTATAATAAAGTGAAGATATTGAGCACTAATATCACTCAAAGTGTGTATAATAATGCAATGTGTGGACAAAATGATAGATTAAAATGTATAGTAATTCCAGAAAATAGTTTAGTGATCATGCCATTTAACGTTGGTCATCACTGGATAATTACGTTTGCAGATTTCCAAAGTGGTCAATTCTACTATATGGACCCAGCGGACAGTGATATAAAGTGTTACAAAGCTGCACAGAATCTCTATAAAAATGTTTTCAGAGAACTAGAGAAAAAGCATGTGTATGGAGATGTTGGTAAAAACTGGCCCCAATTAATAGTACAGAAAGTACAGGTCCCAGTTCAAAAAGATAGTTTCAATTGTGGGGTGTTTTGTTTATATTACGCAGAGTGTATGATGATAGACTCGAAAAATGTGAAGTTTGATATGTATTTCAATCCAATGGGTTATAGAAAATACTTGAAAGAAATTCTTTTAGAAGAGTCTGATTTCATGAGAGACATTTGTTTGTATTGTGGCTGTACAGACAAACAGCATAAAAGAATTCGAAAGAACTATGACTGGATACAATGTGAAAGTTGTACAAGATGGTTGATTACAAATTGTGTGATTAGGATAGAAAAAAAGTTAAATTTAAGCGACACGTTTAAGTGTTCCTTATGTAAGGTCCACATAAAATAATTAAGTTTAGGTATGTAATGAATAATGGCATATTATGAGTGTCATGGATAGAAAAAAAATAACGGTAGGTACCTATATTATTTTGAATGTGGTTTCTTCAAACTTGAATTTTAATAATTTAAAATTAATGCGTAAGTATTGTTTAAACTTTGAATAATTGTGTACAATTTTTTAGATTTAAAAAAAAATTATCAATTATGTGGATTATACCTACTGGGGAAAACCACTGTAAAAAAAATGCGCCAATATGCAGTACCTCATGTTTTGTGGATATGACCCAGAACTAAGGTGGTGTGGAAAACTGCTAAATATATTAATTGTTCCTAATATAAATTTGTAAATTATGTTTCATAGTTGAAAGATGGAAATCAACAAACCATAGTAACTTAAGTTCTTAACATTACTTTATCATTAATTATTATTCTAACTAATCTAATTGTCCTTAGATTAAATTTATTTTTTATTTGTTAAGCTCTTCAAACAACGGCCATCAGCAAATGCTCATCCAATACAAAACGATTCATTGTTTCCATTATTATGATGACATCTCAAAGAACAACATGCTTCCTCGATACTTTAAAAGTTTAAAACAATGATTAGGTAAGCAATAAGAAATAACATTGTGATAAATATTAAATGTAAGAAACCTTGTCTGAAAATACCTTAATTGATCATAGTAAATTTGATTGACACATTATTCATTACTACTAGTGAATACAGCAGTTTTAATAAGTATACTCTTGTCAATGTTGGACTCTGTAAACGCATATCTGAAATTGTACAACCGATTAGTAATTTATATTATAACTTATAAGTTAGACTACATTGATGATTTTAATAATTATTTATACTTGATTTTTAAACTGTTATTCAATGTTGATTTTTTTTTCTTTTTTTGTTATATAAGAATTTGATTAGATGTTTGAATTACAATATTTGGTAATACAGTTTCATGATTAAATAACATAATTCAAGAAGGAAAGTATCTACACAATAAAAGTAATTAAGTGAGCATTCATTTTCTTTGGAGAGCCACTGATAAATCCCATGATATTTCAATGCGTGAAATTTAAGCTAACTCGGGCTCATGGTCAGGAATAAATATGATTAAATAAATAAAATAAATTCTGTAAGGAACATAATCAAAGTGAATTAATTCCTGAAAAATATTTAATTTATATGGGAACTACTAATATTTTACTCAATTAATAAAATATTAAAATTATTTTCTTTTTACCACTTTTCAAGTATAAAATGTGTAACATTTTACTATTTAAGTACATAATTTGCTTCACTCATAATCTAATGCTGTGTCATTAGTATGATTAGTAAAATATCTTCTGTTAATATTGTCATGATTATTATATGTATTTAAAATGACCACTATAAACACACCAGGCATAGTAATTTCTTTTTATATTTGTTCCACCTTAACAAGCAAAAGTTAATTCAGAAAAATTTACCACATAAATTGTCTGATCTAATTATTAATATGTATAATTTGTACATATTTACACCAAAAGAATAGTCACCATTGTTCAGAACAATTTTTGAGTTCCAACAACTATAGGTAGATACTAGGTATCATGAAGATATGTAGGTTTTCTACAAACTTACTTAAGGTGATGTATCATAAGAAACATTTAACAATTATGTTACTATTGAGTTCTCTTTTGTAATTTATTTGATTTAAGCCACAGAATAATAGACTAAATGACTTGGGCAGAAATGCACAATACATCACTTGTTAACAAACACTTAACAAAATTAAATGAACAGTATTGTCGATTTGTCAGATTTTTTAAAGAAACTGTATGTATTATATTACTATTTAATTATTTTAACAAGCGTCTAGCAAGTAGCGACACTGAAATAGTGGACAGGGAATTCAAATGGCTGACCTCCTTATCATTATCAGTTTTATCATCGATTTTATTATCACTTTTTTTTCAAAATTATGTATTTCATTGATTCTTTTCCTTACCTTATTTCCAACTAAATTGAATAATATTACAATTTACTAGTCTGTTTGAAGTCTAATACTCTAATATACTATTTCCACTTTAATTTAATTTCATTTTAAATATTAACCAGGTAAAATTAACTCAGTTGTACTCATAGACGCAAATAAGAGGGGGCTTGAGGGTCTTAGCCTACTCAACATAATCCACAGCCACCATAAAAAATTGAAATTTTTTTTAATGTATAACATTTTAATATATTATATTATATTATATTATGTTAAATTATTATTATGATTTTTTTTTAAATATTTACATAGATATTATAGTCTATACTCTATAGATAATAGATTTATTACTATTCACGTTGTTACACTTACAGTCAATAGGTACAGCAACATGTGAAAGATCATTTTCTACTATGAGACGGATTAAAACATATTTGCGTACTTGCATGAATCAGGATAGATTCAGTTTTTTAAGTATTATAAACATAGAAAACAACATTTGTATAAATAATGAAAATATATTGAATATTTTTGAAAAACCCGAAAGAACTTAACAACTGAGTTAAATATTTTAATAAATGGTCACTACTCGCAACTCAGTATTCGCTAGACACGTTATAGTATTATGAAAATAAAACAATAATTTAAGCTGTTAAGTACAATTTGTATAAGTATATTAATTATAACATTTAACATTTAATGACTTGTATGTCATGTTTAAGATCTTAAATCATTTTTAACCATTTACTTCAGATTATTAAAGTTACATTAATTTATAATTAATAATATTTTTTTTCCAGGATGGCATGTTACGTTGAGTCCAAAGAGGCGGGGAGAAACATGATTTATGGCAAGAACATAAAATTATATATTATATAAACTGTCATTTACATTCTATCTAGTATCTACATCAATATTATTTGTATTTATTTTGTAAGTTAAAAGTTTTAATTCATAATTTTTTTGGAAGTATGGTCCAGATATTATGAAAATGTGTCACAGTTTATGTGAGTAATTTGTCAAAAGAAGCACATGTATTTACACATTGTGGGTACTCCATACATTCTCAAATTTTTAAGGGAAAGTTTAGTTTGAAACAAAAAATAAATTATTTTTATTCATTTCAGTGTAATCAACATAATTAATTCTATTTTTACTAAAACTTATTTTTATTATTATAAATAAATAATTATTTTTTATTTCTGTTTAGTTTGTTTCTATAACAGTCATTTTTAGATTTGAATAGTCTTGTATGCATTTTGACTATAATTTTATAATTTGGTAGGTATACAAGGTCTATAATTTACTACATCTTCTATGAATACCTGTGCAATCATCATAATTCATCATTATCTAAATTTTTATTGAAATACCTCTAATACCTAAGCAATTATATTTTTAATGAATATTGTATATCTGATTTAAATACCTTATATCACAACAAATTATGTATATATATATATATATATATATATATATATATATATATATATATATATATATATATATATATATATATATATATATATATGTAGAAATATAAGGAATTAATTATGTATTCTTCACATTCTTATGCTAGTGCAAGATATAATAATTCAAGTGTAATTGTTATTCCTCCAGTGATAACTGAATTTAATAAATTTTACTTATTATTTGTTTTTTGCAAAATTTGTGTATGGTTAAAAATCTGTTTTTGTAACAATTTTCTATAGTTTAAACGTTATATTGATGGAATAAACTTTAAATATTTTACTATTTAATAATTTTATATTAAGTATATATTTAATATTTAATTTATTTATATTTAATATTAATTTATTTATATTAAGTTTATATGACATATAATTTGACTTAAATTATGATCAAAGATTTTTCTTATAACTATGTAATATTTAGTTTTTTACTATAATATTTTTGAACCCTACTCACACTACAGCCTTTGGCTTTAGTGAGTAGATCAACCTGTACTATTGTATGTAATCAAATTGTAAATAAATATAGTTATTATTATTAATATATTATATATTATACGGTTATATGTACTAGTTTGAGTTTATTAGATGTTATTGTTGTTATAAAAACAACATTATTGTAATTAAAATGCAAAATGCCTTTTTATGATGAAGATAAATACAAAATTATTAGATTACCAATCTGGGTCCACAAGTAGTTCAACATTTAGCATTAATTTCATACCCTTAGAACAAAAATAATAATAGACGAACGTATCTGTATCTGGCACTTAATTAGAAGAATACATTCCTACTTATCTTTTGTAAATTATAAATAATATGAGTATGCAGTTATTCAGTTGAAAGAAATTTATATCTAACAATTATTATTATCAACAATTGGCAGGAAAAATGTATTCATGAGAATTGTTGGGAAACAATAAAATTTACTGTCTTGGTACCAAGGGAAAAATAAAATATGGAATTTTACAGTGAAATCATAACATTTGGTTTCAATATTAATTGTTAACATACCTGTGTCAATTTTTAATTTTTAGTAATGGACATAGGACATAAATCAATAATTTAAAAAAAATGATTAAATAATAATATTGTGAAACAAAACCAATAGATCTTTCACTATCACTGTACTAAGAATCTAAAAGCATGGGTCCAGTTGTTATGCAAAGTAAAATTACCATAAGAGGGTGAATAAAACAAAATTTAAAAAGTTGAAAAATACTTTTTTGAAATTTTTTCTATTTGTGATAGTTGTTTATTTTGTTATGTATTTTGACATAATAATGGTTGTAGATTAGCCATAATAAATTTAAATATTAATTTGAAAAGGAAATAACTAATAAGCGATACTAATAATTAATCTATTGTACGAAATATATTAATTAGTATATAAGCTATAAATAATTTAAGTAATTTAACAATAAATATTAGAAGTCGATTTTACGACTATTATATTATAAACTAAACTAGTTAACGTAGTTGGTAGCATACCAACGATTTTAATTTCAGTCTTATTTATATATTTAATCAGTAAATTAATAATTTGAACTGTGACAATAGGAAACTTTTTGTGTCATTTTGAACATTAGCAATTTTTTTTTTATTATTTGTAAAATATTAACATTGTGTCATTGTACAAAAATAATTTATATTTTATACAATTATACCATAGATAACTAATCTTGTGATCATTTTTGAACATTGGCAATTTTTTTTTTTTTTTTAGCCACACAGGTGGCACTATGTGAGCATTTTTGAACGTTAGCAATTTTAATTTTATTATGTTGGTAAATCTGATGAAAATATGAAATTGAACAATAGCAATTTATTTTGAGCCCCATAGGCAACTTATTGTACAAATTGAACATTGGCAATTTTTTTTTTTAACAAATTATCAATAGTAGGGGCTAGCTAGGCAATTTTGTATACAGGAATTACCGGATTTTGGTAACCCCTGAAATTTCTTATCAAAAATTGCTAGCGGAACGTACGTTTGATAGGTACTTGAATATTATCTCGTCGTGTGTCCTTGGCGACAAATCGTCCGACTGCACACTGCGCCGAATATCCCGGTTTTTTTTTTTCAAAACTACCGCCCCCAGGCTGTTTTTTTCTACGATCAGAACCGTCAGTGGCCGTCGTCGTGTCCTCCGGACGACAACGTGATTTACACTCGACAATCGCGGCCGGCGGGGGCCACTGACAGTGACAGCAACAGACCCGTACAACGAGATCCGCCGAACCCGGGCGCAGTCGGCAGTGGACGACAGCTGACACTACAGTACTACACTTCCACGGTGATTAGCCACAAAAGCAGCTGTCCAATGCGCTTATCTATTCGTCTTATCAGCCGCGTGGACGTCCGTCCGTGACCACGAATCGCGGTGCAACGCCACAGTGCGGCCAACGTGGTCGTGGCACGACGTTTGCCGGCTTGCGAATATTGTCGGTTTGCGCGAAAAAGCCGCAGACGTCGCCCGCAGGGATGCGCCGGGGGGACGCCGAAAGGCCCGAAACCGACGTCTCCCCGTCGTCGCTCCCCCCCGCAACCGACACGTCGTCACCGGCCGGCCCCCGAGGTCACGCCGAGCGCGCGACACTGCACGCGGCGTGATCGGCCGGCACGGCGCCTCGGCCGCTGGGGTTCGCTGGCGTCGCGTAAACAAAATGCGTGCGTTTGCCGACGCTCAAGCGTCGCGAGTCGCGGCCACTCAGTTTTTGTTTACCCCGTGCGTCGACCGGTCGTTCGCGCTCGCCCGTCTCGCGTGTACGAGTGTGAGTGTGTGTGTGTGTGTGTTTTAGTGTCTCTCTTGCGTTTGTGCCATCGAATTCGTAAACCGACAACACACAACAAAACCGTCTAGCGACCCCGGACCTTTCGCGGCGACACTCGCCTCGCTCCGTCAACAACGACCGTCGTCGGTCGTCTGCTCGGTCTCGGCCCGTGTCGCGCTCTCCGGTCGTCCATGGCGTCGTCGGTCGGTCTGTCGTGTTGAGAGCGTTTCAGTCAGTCCGTCGGTCGCGATGGAGGACGAGCTGCATTGCGCCGCGTGCAAGCAGCTGTTCAACAACCCGGTGCTGTTGCCGTGCTACCACGCGCTGTGCCTCAACTGCGCGGTGCACGGTCAGCGGCCGCTGCTGCCCCACGAGCCGTCGTCGTCGTCGTCGTCCGCTACGCTGCCGCAGGAGAACAGCGGCAACTCGACGTCCAGCAGCAGCGGCGCCGGAAGCACCACGTCGTCGTCCGACTGCTACAACGGAAGCGTCGGCGTGAGCGGCGGTGGCGGTGGTCTCCCGGAGTCGGACAAGCTGTCGGTGCTGAGCGAGACCGACAGCGGCGTGGTGTGCAACAGCCGGCCCAACAGCTACGCGGGCACGCCGAACGTGGTGCTCGGAGTCGGAGGCTGCGGCGGCGGCGGCGTGTCGTCGTTCCCGCCCGCGGCCGCCGGCTCGTACGCGCTGTCGTGTCCCGCGTGCTCCAAGACGGTGTACTTTGACGAGAACGGCGCGCACAACTTGCCCAAGTACCGCGCGATGCGCAACATCGTGGACCGGTACGGCGAGCTGCGGCACATCGCGCCCAAGTGTCAGCTGTGCGAGCGCGACCCGGCGGCGGACGCGACCGTGCTGTGCGAACAGTGCGAGGTGCTGTACTGCGACGCGTGCCGCGACCACTGTCACCCGGCCCGCGGGCCGCTGGCCAAGCACAACCTGATGGAGCCGTGGGCCGGCCGGGCGGCGCTGCGCGAGAAGGCCCGCGGCGGCCTGCTGGCCGGCGGCCGGGACGCCGCGTGCGCCGACCACGAGGACGAGTGCCTGTCCATGTACTGCATGGTGTGCAAGACGCCCGTGTGCGCGGTGTGCGTGCACGAGTCCAGGCACTCCAGCCACGACGTGCAGGCCATCAACGCCATGTGCAAGGCGCAGAAGGTGAGTCTCGAGCGCGCGTGTACTAGGTTTCGGGCTGCTCGTCGTCCGCCGTCACGGTGTGCGACGGGAACGGGGGGCCATGGCGGACGGACTAGCGATTTGTCTTTCGGGGGCTGTTCGGGTTCGTCTGATTTCGGGTACCTATTACATTACGAACACAGAGAGAGAGAGAGAGAGAGAGAGTGAGAGAGCGAGAGAGTGAGAGGAAATCATCGGATGAATTTATGAATAATTTTACTGTAAGAATAAGTCAATTGGTTTGTTTTTTTTCCAAGTGAGGGTTAATTTACATACTGTGGGGATTTTCCCCTTGTATGCGCTCTCTTTGATTTACGTCTTTGATCGTACAAGCCCGTAGAACAATAATCACCCGATAACGACCATATCCTTTGATTGCGAAAACAAAACAAAAACGTTATCAAATTGTGATAATGTCACCCTATCAAAATTCTTATGGTTGAATGACAAAGTACCTATATTATGTTATTATTTAGATCCCCGAAAATCGTCCCACTAAAACCTCGTTGCTTGATCACGTCTATATTTTCGTAAAAATCTTTGGGTTAGAAAAAAAAGTGAAAACGCTTATAAATGGTTATTGAAAAAAAAAAAATATATTATTATTGGTGATAAGCTATTGAATATCCATGTTGAATGTAAACGTAAAACGCCGGACTTATTCTTCGCACCACGGGTATTCTTCGCTTCTTGGACGAGATGATAATGATGGATTTAAAGAACGTGAGATGAGTTATGTTTACGATTAGTGAACGATGCGTGTAGTATGATTTTATTTAAATTTGAAATCAATGATTGATAAATGTTTTCGGAAAACGAATGTGAATGGAACTTGAGTAATAATTTACCTAGGTAAATTTAGTACCAACTAGTTAAGTTTATGAAAAAATGGAAAACCTCATGATAAATAATTGATGCAATGTTTTATGTTAAACAATACTGAAATATTTAGATGCTAAGAACGAAATTAAACTTCACTTAAACACTAAATGGCACTCTCACTGGCAAAAACTCAGCACCAAACTTAATAAAATAAAAAACAATATAAACCCATGGAAAAATCCCGAACTCAACAGAAAAGATGAAACCATAATAAACCGCCTCCGAATTGGACACACACACCTAACACACAGTTTCTTGATGAGCAAAGACGATCCTCCACTATGCGACTCATGCAATGTACTTTTAACGGTCAATCACATCATTACAGAATGTCAAAAATACAATCAGTATCGAAACCAATACCACATCTCAGAACAAATTTGTCAAGCTCTAGGACCAAATCCTCAGGACGTAAAGAACTTCATTGTATTTTTAAAAAACAGAATTGTACAATTTAGTTTAATGTAATCATGCAAATACCAAAACACTAACAATGTAACAAAAAAAAAAAAAAAAAATACTGAAATAATTATAAGAAAAAACCTTGTCGATTTAATAATGTTCGTAAAAATGCTCCAATACACCGTATTTAGACATTTCTAGTTTATAAAATAAAAAAATTAGCGCATCCGATTACTTTAGAAATGTAAATGTGGCTAAGGTTATTTATAAAGAAGCTTGTATAGAAATTTCAGATCTTAAAACCAAATATTACAAAATGTTTAATGTTGAAATAAAAATTAATCTTACGTTTTACGTAAAAAGAGTTATTTGAGCCGCGATTCAAACTTTAAACGCGTGTAAAAATAATTCATCGAGTTTATCTTTATGAAACTTGAATCCTAGATACCCATATCAGGTATGTATGTGGCGAATCTATTGTTCAGAGAAAATGTTTACCAGATAAACAATTCTAAATTTTATGTTTTTCTTGAAAAATATCGCTGATTTACGTGTAATTAATATTTTTCGTTAAAACTCGAACATTAAACGCGTGTAATAAAAAAATCCTGTCTAACGATTTCTAAATTTTTCATACTGTTAGTGAAGCATATTAATATGTTTTAACGATTTATAGGTTTTTTTTTATCAAATATTTGAAATTGTATTAGATAAAAATTTCCAAATAAAAAAACAACATATTTTTAATAATTTGAAAGTCCTACGTATCCTCAAAATGACAAAATGCTTTCGAAACTTTTGTCAAGTCTGTATAAGGATCATTTATAGCCAAATTAAAAAAAAAAATGGATTTTATGAAAATCTCGTATACTTACAGCAAAATTTACCATGTTTACTTAATTTTCTAGCAGTTTTTCAATACGATTGGAAAAACTATTGAGAATAGAAAAAAAATGCCCTCTTTAAAGTACTAACTAGTTAAAATTTCTGATTTGTAGAGTTACTGGATATAGCTATTGGACAATCATTTATACCTGAAAAAGTTATAACGTACAAAGAACAAAAAAAAAAAAAAACTTATAAATTGTAAAACATTCTTTGTTTCACTCAGAATTTAAAACAGGCCATAAAGTACTATAGTAATTACGTTTTGTGAAATATATCTTTTTCAATAATGTAACCTTTTGTCTCATCTAGGTACCTATGTAAAGTGTGTCTTAATAATCTCGTGACGATGAGTCAATCGTAATATTTACAGTCATGGTTTACTGTGTCCCATTAATTGTTTAACATTACAAGTTATCTTATTAACGATTGTTCCACAGAAATTTATGGTTTTATGTCGGTGAATTTGATTGTTCATCTTTTTATGTACCTATGATTTGTTTCTGTATGCGTCATGTGATTACTTTGAGGTTGTTAAATAGATTCATTGTGATACGATAATAAATTATTTAATATCTTTTAAAAAATAATATTTTACTATCAACATTAAAATATTACATATTTCGGTGTTGAAACAATAAACCACTGAGCTTTGAGTTAAAAAAGTGACCAACTAGGTGTACGGCCAATTGAGCAGTAAATTTTCACGATACGCATTTCTTTTGGGTCTTCTTGGTTGCCAGTTGGTAAATTAGTAAGGTGTATTTACTTTGCCATTTTAGTCAATCCACGTGATAATAATATTTTCTAATAATTCACTTCAATCCTTTAATCTGTAGAATTTTATCTATAGTTTGTGCAAGGAAGTTCATGTTATATGGCTCATTTTTGAATACGTATTTATGATTTTAAACTATTTTATTTGTTCATTTATGTAATTTCTGTTACTGTGTTAGACAATAGTTAGATATTTTAAATGTCGACGAAAAATATTTTCTCATTTGAAATTAGTATTCTATTTATAAATCTTATAATCCTATCAAGAAGACAAATGATTAAATGAAGCTGATAATTTGATTATAAAAATAAACTTTTTTATTTGTACATATTATAAATGTTTGAGAAAAAAGGAAAAAAAAGCGGAAATATTTTGTAATTTAGATTTCGCGAATTATGTCAATAGATCTTCTTATGCTGAGTTTGTGTGTATACACGTGTATGTAATTATATGAACAAATTACATTGAATTATAAAATGAAAGCAACAATTTAATGAGTAGGTATTACCTACCTACTTGGTAAATGGTAATAATTTATGTTATTTAATATGTGTATTAAATTATTCTGCCGGAGACTATGTATCTATTTACAAACCTAATTTAAAAAACATAATCAAATAATTATAATTACTTAATTGAGTCTTGTTATTCAATACGTGACATTGCATTACAGTAACTTAATACCCACATGTTTTGTTTGGCTATAATATCCTTTGTTATGCTAAGAGCACATTGTGATGAGATTATATTATGAAAGATCTATAGGATAGCTGAACTTTATTCGGTCATTATGTTTATTTACTAGGAATTTTAATCTGTAGCGTATTATTATATATGGTATTGAAAGGAGGGGTGGCGTATCAAAAGTAACCAGTGTGAAACAACTTGATATTTTTATTTAAATCCCATAAGACAGTGTCCGATAGCATTCTTTAGTAGTAACTATATATTTTTACATAGCCCATGGAGTGGAATTAATCATAGGTGTCATATCATCACCTTTATGTTCTAGTAGTACAAATTATTACTCGGACAACAAATAAAAATACCGTCTTTAAACGTACGTTTATTTTTTAAACACTATTATTGTATAAACCATATAATGAAATTATTCAGTGATAAGTTTTAAAAATATTGTCTGATTGTTTAGAATTTTTAAACTGTTCGAAACAAACACAATGTTTTATTAAAAAAAAAAAAAAATAATGTATAAATATATATATATATATATATATATATATATATATATATATATATATATATATATATATATATATATATAAATTCTAACCTCTTTCAGCACTTTGTTGGAAAGTTTATTTCCAAAATTACAGGTTTGGAATATTCATGGTTAAGAGACGTATTGTTTGAAATGAACTCTCAGTTAACTTAAGGTAATCATTCATGAGGAAAAACTTATACTTGAATAATTTAATTAGAAATAATCGTATTATTTCCTTGACGCTCAAAGGAAACAACAATATTTTAATATTTAATAGAATCAGTTCTTTGAAACAAATCTATCACACATTTTAAGTAGGTACCTCTGTACCATGTGTAGGATAAACAAACAACGTTATTAGCGTTTACACGAGTACACGTGCGCTACTGCGTTGTCCTTTAAAGGATAAGCGGGTCGGGTTAGGTCACGATTTAAACACGAGTTGAGACAATATATACCTACTTCGATATAGGTGCAATGACTTGGTGGATTAAAAACTGTATAAAGAGAAAGAATCGAGCGTGATGAGAAATCTGATATTTTTTTAAGATGAATTTTTTTCAATGGGATAACGTTTCGTCAGAGAATTTGATCTCATGGGTGAATTATTAAGTGTTACATATTTCCATAAAATCTGCGAATAATATACTCTTTAAAATTAATCAGCTGTGTATTTTTCGATTAATTTTAATGAATTCGCTTTTGAAAAGATGCAAAACTTTTATTTGAATAATTTTATTCTTAAATAAAATACTATATTGACTATACCTAAGTATAATGTAAAAATATTCACTCGCTTATTCTTTTTAAACTTATTTACTTATATAAATAATACTTTTGAGTTTTGTCGATGTTTATTGCAGTGAGCGTTTTCACAAATATTAGTATTACTTTATTTTGTGAGCATTTCATTCTATTTTACGACTTATGAGTTGCTAAAATCATTCATTAAAATTATGTATCGTTGATTTGTTTTGGTGTATTTGATTTTTCAATCAATATGGTTTCAATTATTTTTATGTATGTCATTATTGATTGACGAGTGTCTGAAGTTTTATACAGTCTTTCTCTGAAAAACGAAAATGCTACTTAGTTAAGAATGAAACATTTTTAACTTTTTGAAAAAAAAAAATGTGAAATTTAAGACAACACATAATTTTGCCTAACTAAGCCGATAGGACACTTAGGCGTAAATTTAAAATTAATAATTATTGTAAATATTTTTAATTTTCATTTACATTTTTTTCATATTATTAAAACTTTTTTAATTTTAGTAATAGTCTGTGGGGTTACTAAGTTTGCCAAAGTTAATTACTATTTTGTACTTCAATATTAATCTTTCTTGATATTTTTGGACAAGTTATTGATGAATTATGACATATCTAAAAACAATTAAATTACTAGTTTTTAATTTATATATAATGTCTATATAAACTATTTTATGACGTTAAGTTATTAAAGTATTTTTTATAAAATTAATTGCTTGATAGTGAAACTTTAATGTTTAATATTTAGCGTATTTATAGAGGTACACTTTGTATTACTTCATATGGATATTTTTAATTATGTATACATCGTTTATGATTACGTTTAAATTAAGGTTAATATTTTAATTTTAACATTTGAGTAAATAAAAAATTATAATTATAATTTCTACGTACAACTGTACATATTGAAAAGTTTGGCTTCATGATTTACAGATAATATTAAAAAATAAATGTCCTTTTATTTTGAGTGGTTGCTCAATGTTTTTATTATTATTTACAAGTGTATTTTCTCCGTAATAATATCAATTATTCAACTCAATAACGCCGGGGAAGAAAAATTTACTCCGTCAGGCTTAATGGGTTTTGATGGGTATATTTTACGAGTAGCTACCTATAGCTATCCGGAAGCATGAGAGGGGTTCGCCATTGGCTGGCGGAAAAGCAATATTCGCGTAAAGCTAGAGTTCCCGAGGGGATATTTGATTTCATTTTCAATATTATCTTCCGACAAAAGTTAAACACTGTAAAGTCGAACGAACTCCTGTTAGTCGGAAGTCATTTCACTGACGTCTATACTTTGGAGTTTTAACACAGTTTATATACAAATTCAGATCGATATTGAAATGCGTTATATGATGACGTGAAAGTATTGAAAACTTTAATATTTTCAAATGATTTCTGCACTTTTGCCTTTTCTTATTTCTTATTATATTTACATAGTTGAAAATATTTGTGAGTTAATAAAAATAGCCTGAAGATACAATTTGTTTCAATTTGTACTTTGTTTTTTCTATAATGTCTATAATTATATCAATTATATTTCAGATTATTATGGTTATTATGTATATATTCTTATGCTATCTACTTATATCAATTTTTTTTTGTTAGTTTGATTTAAAAATTTTTCCATTTGACGTTTTTATGTTTGAATGAAACCAGTGTTTGAAAATCATATTAATTATAAAATTTGTTGGATGCAGAGAAAGAAAATTCGAAAAAGTAAAAGCTTTATTACATGTTACATGAAGGCGTCAAACACGTTTCTTGTGTCCACGCCAGCTTGTTGACGTCTAAGTTTGAATTCGTTAGAAGTTTGCCATTATAAACTTCCGAAGCGGCATTGAAAACTTTAGTATTGTTGTGGAGTTTTTTTTTCAACAACTTTATGTCCTTGGTTTTAATAATGCAGCGTCTTGTCATTGTATTAGTCCTCAGATTTTAATGATTTATTTTTAAATATATGTATTAACTACAAAAAATATATTGATTATTAGCTTTACTTACTAATTTGTAGTTCACTAAAATAATATTATAATGCAATTAAGTCGTTACCTATAGTATATTTATCATACCAATTTTTGGTTTTTAATTTGATGTACTTACATCACTCAAAAACATCAGTTAAATTTCCACCTGTAATTACTATTGTGTGTATGTTCGTAAAGGCAGTAATTTTAAGTAGATAATTGTGTAAAATCTACTTATAGGTACTTATATTCTTTCGTAAATCTTATTTGTATGGTATTTAAAATTATTGTCTTATGATTCGTTTTAAACCTCTAAAGTTTAGAGTCTAAACGACTAAATAATGAACACTTGTGAGTTGTCAGAGTATTTATGTATTTGTCCGCTGTGTCCATTATTGAGAAACAGTGGCGGACTGGGAGAAAAAAACAGCCCGGGAAAATCATAATTTTAGAGGCCCTCAGCGTACTAACGGCCCCTTAAATATATATATATATATATACATTTTTTTTTGTAAATACAATTTAGCTTTTAAATATTTTAATTAATTATTATAAAACAAAATAAAATAACTATTGTATATTTGCATAAAGGTACTAAAGTAATCATTAATAGTAAATACTAATAATAACAAAATTTATATTTTATACTAGCACCGGCCCACCGGGAAATTTCCCGGTATCCCGGTCGTCCAGTCCGCCACTGTTGAGAAATGAAAACATTTTGAGCATTCTCACTATGGTATGCTTACAATTGTCTGTTATTTTTTATTGAGAGTTTTTCGTTCACTGTATATTTATCTTATTTCTTAAAACCAATGATTTTCATTAAATGTTTATTATTTTTCAAAAATTATTTTAAATTGTTAAATTTTGTACGGGCCGTAAAATAAGTTTAAACGAACTGTCGTCCTTTTCGCGTTGTAACAAAACAATAAGGTGAATCAGTATAACTAAATTAAATTGCATTAATTTGAAAAGAACTTGTACGGAGGCTTGTGAAGTTACACAAAGCACAAATTTACGGACCGTTGGCGTGTACAACGGAAAGTTAATATTGACGAATAATTAATAAGGCTTTATTGACGATAAAGTTTTCTTCTTCGATTTTGAAAACAGGTCACTGCACAATATACAGTGGTTGAATGACTGCATTTTAAAATATCTTAACTTAATTGGCTTTTGATGAATTGACAAATTTATGCATGTTGAATATTTGGACTATTATTATTGTTATTGCTGGATATTGGACGTGTTCTAGGTGTTTTAGTTATTCACATCGCATATTCCAGCATAGCTAACACCTGTACCATGGTGTAGTGTACATTGTTTCATCTCTATAATATAAAATGTAAGTCTTGTATTCGTGCATATCCATTTATACTTATGTGATTATACATTATTGTATCAAATAACAATGTTGTAGCCGTGATAACAAAGCTTAATTTTATCGATTTTATGTACAAGAGTAAATTCGCTTGTCATAAATGTATGCTTAACAAAACGTACCATAATGTAATACTTAAAATAAACCAGCACGATGGTTGTAAGACGTAGGTTAGTGTGGCTATTTCGATCTATTGATATATTTTGAAAGAATTTAAAAGTTATTGTTTTTTCAATACGCAATGAAATTTAATACTTGTTTAGTATAATTTAAAATGTATTAAAACGAGTGTTTTTGGATTATAAATTGACTTAAATTATTGTTTTGAAAATAGTTTTCTAAATTATCTATCATCGGTTAAAAATTGATATAGATTAATAGTTTTTTTAGATTGTTGGCCCAAATTTTTATTAATGTAGGTTTCATTTTTGGAACTTCAAATGTATGTTCTTATCATATGATAAATGTATAGATACATATTTATAGATAAAAATAACGACAAATAATGTTATATCTTTCTTGAAATATTGATGGGTTTATATTATTTTAGTTTACCTTAAAGTATTGGTTCAAAGCCAAAATACGATCGTCGTGTTGTAGTAAACATGAAATATATCAAATGGTAAACGATTTTTCTTCATACGAGTATACATTAAGATTAAACATTAAATCTTGATCTATACCATAATAAAACATTTAGTTCAAATATTTTTTTCCTATTTTAATCGTTATAACTTATAAATAATATTAATTTACTTTGTGTATACTATTTTTCTACAATTTTCTAAACTACTTAAATTATATTTTCGTGATTAGAAATATCGTCTAAACATTATTTTTTATCAATAAATGTATTCGAAACTTCATTATACTATGTCATAAGTTAGATATAAATGAATAATGTAAGAATTAAATTTTATAGGGATATCAATCATATAACGTTTATACATATATCATCTTGTATAATTTTATTGTTTTTTCCTGAAAGTGTAGTTTAAAGTAAATACGAGTTTGATTTATTTCTTTATGTTGCAGTAGTTTAACAAGTATGTCGTTAGTTTTTTTTTTTAACTTGTGTTATAGCGTTTTGTTTTACTTATTTCTCATAAGTCATAAGTTATGACTCATAACTGTGGCAAATCAATTGAAATTCAATCGAATTTAAAATTTTGATTTTTACATTTTTTTAAATTTACTTTTCATAAAAAAAAAAAATGTCATTATAATGTTCGAAAAAGTATTACTGAAAAAAACGATCGTATAAAAATATTTGTATTTTTAATGCAAAAGAGTTATATCTACATTATTTATTTATAATTTAATGTAGAAGTCTGCGTAGTGTGTTAAACGTGTATAGGTACACCATGTTTTATAAACGAATTTGATAATAATATAAACGAGCCAGAGAAATGTTACGATTCGAAGTTTTGGAAATTAATTGCTCTCTCTGTATAAAGAAGAGTAGATATTTGTACATCAGAGTTTGCTTAAGATATTAAAAGGAAACGGACGTGATGAATCCCCCTAACATAAACGTGGTGTATTTATTTATCAATTTTTCAGTGAATGCAGCCGATATTACATCCCCATTCTCCATAGTCCGTCCATATCCACGCTATAGGAACGCACAGACTCGAACGAGGAGTGCTGTAAAATCCGGAATCAGCTGTACCTATTCGAACCGAGGCATTTCATTTTTAACTTTTTTCTAAGCGATAGTATAATGGATTTTTCCGACGGTTCGAGAGGAAAAAATTCGTGCCTTCATATATATATATATATATATATATATATATATATATAGTGTAAAACATGATGTCGAGAAAGAGAGGGAGTGAGAGAGAGTAAGATATACTCCGTAGATGGGGAGGTAAACTTTTCTTCTCGCCGCACGTTGTAGTCGTTTCTCGTCTTTTATTTCTCCTCCCCGCGTACATAATGCGGTATCGAGGTATATCTCGCGCTGAGAATAATATGTATAGTGTACACACACACACACACACACACACACACACACACACACACACACACACACACACACACACACACACACACACACACACGCACACGCACACGCACACGCTTTTAGGTATGTGTACATTGCAAAAAAAAGGGATTAACGCGGAGGTAAAAGGCGCACGGAAGACGGATCGTGTGCAGGAGGCGGTGACTTTCGAATTGCTTTTGAGCAATTTCCGCCCGGATTCCATCGCGGTTAAGTGCTAATACATCGTCGTGGTCCGAACTGTGTCGCGGTCGTGGCTGCTGCGCGCACGTAAGTCGCGTGGTGGTCGATCGGTCGAAAACGCACACTGGTATAGAGGTATACATAGCGGCTGTTTGCAGCGAAACGAGAAAACGGATTGCTGTGTACTCAACCGTATTATGACGCGGCACCGCCAGCGTTTCGATCAAAGCACTGCCGCCGAAGCCCGGATGACGGACGGATGCTGTGAACTCACACGCGCGCACGCTGTATGTACACACACCCTATTCTTGCGTGTGCGTGTGTGTGTGTGTGTGTGTGTGTGTGTGTGTGTGTGTGTGTGTGTGTGTGTGTGTGTGTGTGTGTGTTTGTTGTGACTTTGTGAGTACTTATACAGTGAATTCGCACAGGCAAAACGTGGATATTACAGGGTGTCTCACTATGATTTGACGATCACGATTTAATCATAATATATAATGCATGCAAGTTTGAATTTTATTTATATGAAATTCAAAATAATTCACGTAAAAGTAGTTACATTTTTATGAAACAAAAAAAATGTATTGTTTAATTTTTAATAATTTTTTCTACGTGACTTTAAGATTTAAGTTTTTACTATTTCAAATGACGATTTTTATCAATTATTTGATAATTATAATGATAATAATTGGCAATATAATATGTGATAGATAAAAAGAAAATGATAAAATGTACTAAACGTAGTAAAAAACACAATTTGTTGTTGATAAAATGTTCTAAATTGTATCGTAGCAGAATCAATGATATTGAGTTTATTTTCACGAATGCTCTTGCTTCTCAACTATATTACCTTTAACTTTGAATATTTTCATCTCTTTAAACAAATTATATACTTTTGGCTGTAAAAGAAAAATTGAGATTTTAACATTCAAAAAAGGTTCAGAAAATTGAAAAGTTTTTAAAAACCATTTGCATATAATAGTGAAATTACTATATATAGTTATGCCGATTCGTATTTTAAATGAAAAAAATTCGAATCAATGCATTATACAGGGTTAAATCGCTATTATCAGTGATCTCTGTGAAACATTTTCTAATTTTACCCATGTACGTTTAATGTTTTAGAAAGATCGAAATCGACCGTCGTCGTCGGAACTGTATTGCGCGTGCCTCCGGGAAAGCGTTTTCGGATTTTTATATTTCACTTGTAAGATACCATTTTTACCGTCGGTATATATATCCGGTGGATATAATATGTACTCGTTGCACGCACACGCGCCGTATTATTATAAAGTGTATAGGTTCAACAGTACTTACGCGCGGAGAGTGTATACACGTCGAAAGCGAAAATCGTGTAATTCGATTTAATCATTTCTCCGCGTGCGTCCTCTCTTCCGGTCGAATCGATCTTGTGTTGACCGTCATCGCTATCGCACGGGTTGATTTTTTTATAATATGAAATATGTAAATATAATAATAATATTTGTATGCGTGTTTGACTGTACAAAGTTGGAGTTTTAAACGTATTACAGGGTTCTTGTGTTATAGAACATCGTTGACTGATGTGAGACATTTATATACATTCTTGTGCGGTAGTAGGTATTAAAAAAAACAAAACAAAACAAAAAAAAAAATATATATATATATATATATATATATATATATATATATATATATATATATATATATGTATAATAACAATAATGAAAACCTAAAAAAACCTAACGGTAAATTATCATAAAAACTTTTTTCATTACCGCCTCGTATCTGTATACATTACATACATATATATAGGTACAGTTTGTTTAACGCATTCAGGCGTATAGTGATTTTGTTCCAGCCTCTGCGAAATGGCCTGCAATCGAATGTTATTGGCTTCTATTGTTGAATGTCTTCGATAAAATTGGTATGTTTTCGGCTTTTCACCTCATTGTAATAATTGCCACGCAGTACGAGTTTTAGTTTCTTTTAATAAACACTACCCGCGGCATACCGATCCCCGCCCCGTGGGTTTGCTCTGACAACGACCTGCGTTGCAAACTACGTCAAAAACACATTTTACCCGTTTCACGGGACTCGTTTTCCCCGCTGTTTTACCTTGTTGCAGTGAACATTATTATTTTTCACGCAAAATATCACAAGGGCAAATTTAACTATATATTGAACTATCTTTCTGAAATCCTTTGTATTAATTATTTATTTCAGTTATGGTAATGTTTTCTTTGCTTGTGTAATATGAAAGCTAATAAATTATATTTTCATTTTTCTCATAAAACACAGGCTTGTCGCGCCCTTGATCTTTTATCGTGGTTAAATTGGAAAAAGTTTTATGTAAGCCCCGTGGCTATACATTATAAATTGTTATATTATGGCCAACTGACGAAACGGTTTTTTCTCACGCCGGTTGTATACGGCTTTAGATTTTAGTTAATTAACGAATAATTATTGAAATACGGGACTCGAAGCCATGCTGATTTAGTGAAATATATTATAAAAAAAAAAAAAAAAAAAATCACCTTAGATATGTGAAAACGTAGAAATTTAATATCGTAGATGTTATAATAATACACAGGTTTACATTTATTTGGTGTAATAATAGTATTTATAATCGATCAAATTAAATATTCTCATTTCTCTAGTTATCTTCTTATATATTTAGATTTGTTCTGCTGTTGAATTTTTAAGCAAATATACATTATTAAAGTTTTTTTAATATAAGTTTCCTCTTTTATAATATGCTAAATGAGAATATATTGTTCAAAGTTTAATTAAATTTATGATTCTACAAATGAAAAGACACGATTTACTTTTAAAATCGAATTGAATGTCTCCTCACGCCTCGATGAATATTTCTCGTTGACGTTTCTGTAAAAAAAAAACTTAAATTTAATCTCTTGAGTATGCGGTAGAAATTTAAACTTTTTCGTGTATATATAAAAAAAAAAGATTAATTCGACGTGTATTTGACATTTCAGTGTATATATTAAAAATCATGTCGGTTGAATATTTAATGTATAGAATTTAAGGATGTGTATATTCATTTTAATTTTTAGATTAAAAGTATATCGTTGTGTAGAATGGTAAAGTTAAATTGTCATTTATGTTTGAACATGTATACAGTAACTCTCTTGGTGTATCACGTTTTCATATAATGTGTATTTTTGATGGATTACGTTGGTTATTAGTATCAATATTTCTTGATACGATTTAGTATATTTTGACTTCTATAGCCAAGACATTGTAAACGTTAGTCGACAAACCCGTACTCTGATGAATAATTGTTTCATAATGAATACAATCAAATACGCATTTCATTATAAAAATGATTATTGTCAGACAAAAGGAAATAAACATTCGAATCATAATTTTATGTTTACTTTATCTAATGTGCTTTAATTATTTCGTCATTGTGCTTATGGGTTTTGGTCACAAAATATTTCCACACAATATAATTATAATTTGTTGGTGTTTTAACTGCATTGTCTCATTTAAAAACGTTGTTTTCGAAAACCATTTAATGTTTCTTTTACATCCATTAGCTATTAAAAACAGTGTTTGTTTTTACGCCGGGGGTGTGTTAATGATTTCCATTTGTCATTACGATATGTATACGATGACATATACATTCAAAAGAGCTATTAAACGTTGTATACTCGGTGCTATATTGTGTTCGATGAATTCGGTACGGTCGAAATCAATCTCGCCGCAAGAACTTGTGTGACGGAGACTCGTCTTTCTGCGGGATTATTGACGAACGTGAGACTTTGTTCGGGCGCGATGATGTGTTTCTACCGTACTACCTGAATCATGGCTTAAATAAAAAAAAAATGACGGTCTAAACTCGTTTTTACATCATAACGCGATATCGATTTCGCTTACGAAACCATTGTTCAGTGTCGGCGATAGGGTTTTGTGTCTGAAATTGTGTATCGCAGTCGTCTGGGTCCGGCGCGGCGTAGATACGTCTCGAGGAACGATACTTCGGGGGCGGCGGCGTTCGTGCTTCTTCGATAACCAAAGTTTGATAACCTGTTTGATATAATATATCGCACGTCATAGGTCGTTGAAAGAAAAAAAAAGTAGAAAATATGCTTCTTCGATGGGCGGTGACAGAAGCGATAAGCCTATGTGGTCGTCGCGGTCGCGTGAGAGCAGGGTCATAGGGTAATACACTAGTACACGTCCGTCATTGAGGTTGTGTGTGTGTATGTGTGTATCTATATAATATATACATTGTATACGTTCGTTCCAGGATAATAAAAACTCTGGTTCGATAAATGGGCCTAAAACATCGAAAAAAAAAAATAATAATAAAAGGTATCGTTTGTTATTATAACGTTTTTCGGACACGCATTTGCCCCTCGGCGACGCGGGTCGGTCCGTCGGACGCACCACGTCAATGTGTCCATAACGGGTCGGATGAAAAACAACAATAATGAAAATAATAATGAAAATAATAATAATGTATGCGGCGTTGCGCCGCGCATTGTCGCCGACACCCTTTCCGACAACAAACGTTACTGTCGTGTCGGCACACGAACCGCACTGCACCGCGTGTTGTGTGCATTAGATACGTACGCGTACGTGTGCATACAGTATACCTGTAACCGGTTTTCCGGTGGTTTTTTTTTAATTCTCCTATGAGTTTACACCAACAGCTCGGGTTTTTTTTTTACGGTTTACTCACACGTACTGCGCCGCCGCCGCCGCCGTCGTCGTTTTATCGTATAGCAATTTTTTCCTCCGTATTTTATAATGGTCTGCAAAATTTAGCGATTATTATACATCACGCCTCGAGCAGTGGCGGAGAATATTATAAAACCTGTGTCGTATTATTATTATTATATCATATTATATCGTGCACAATCCAAAGTGTAGAATTACTTGTTTTCTTTCGGAAAATTAAAAAAAAAATATTTTTGTATCGCGCCGAAGAAGTCGGTTCGTAACATTTGTCTGGCACGCGATACGAATGTTTGTACTGGGCTGCAGCGATGCCGCATAGACCGTACACGCGTATCGTTTGAAGTTCCGTTTTACAAACAATACAAACAGGCATAATACGGAATAGTATTTATTTTACCCTTTACGCTTTGGTAATAAATACTTTTCGTATATTTTGTTATTAACGCTTCGTGTACGAGTCGTGCGGTGCGATCGCATTGTATGTCGTTCGTGCACCGAAGACGACCGACGGACGGCAGTCAATGGCCGCAACACGTTTGCCGCGGCATAAGGTCGCAGCTCGAGCGCGACGTGTTTGCCGGTGTTTCGGACGCGATGTGTGAACTCTTTCGCGTACGAAAACTGCGCCGCCGGCTCGTCTGTAATTATTTCCCGCAGACGTTTCACGTTAGACGACCTGGCGTTTCGAGATTAATGGATTATGACATTGTAACCCGTAGACGTTCACTGTAATGCTATTTCGTCTACCTGTGCCAGGCTCACACGCGTGCATTGAAATTCTCGTTGCCGCGTGTACGGCTCAAACTATACAATATCACGGCGAATCGTGCGTGCGATTCATACGATAAATTCGATTGTATAATTGATTGTATATGTTACCGGTGTAGTACGTATATATGGTAAGACGATCGGCGTTTTTGTTGACGATAGTGTCGGATCTCCCACACGGACGGTATGTTTGTGGTTTCAACACAAACCATATAGGAACAACTATTTTAAGTGCTGTGATACGACCGAGGAAGTTTACATTAACTGGTTTACGCAAACAAAATGTTACATTATCTCGAATTTCCACTATTGGTTTTTTCTCGTGTATCATCTAATATACATTATGCATATAGTCTCTTCTGATCTCGTCGTGTTAATACGTGTCGGTTTTTTTTCTTTTGTCGTAAATGATACGACCTCATTGATATGTCTCGCGACAACTGTCCGTGTGTACACATGTTTTATTATACGCGTGTCTTAATTATTTACTATTTTACCGATGGTATTCAAGTCACCGCGAAAGAAAGAAAGAACGCATAGATACCTACATTTGTTTATTAACAGAGTCGTCAGATATGTGTGTTTTTATTATATTGGTATATTCCTGCAGGTAAAAACCTATGTTGTGTATTTTAAACGCCTTATATTTTCTACCGAGGACGTGATGTTTCATTGGTCGAGCTGGAAAACATATTATATTCTACAAAAGTTCTTTCTCGGAGAAACTCAAACAAAATAGAAATCAGTTATGAATACGTACATACTCAATTCTAAAACAAAGATTATATTATTTATATTATTTACCCAAAGCTACGTGCCTAGGATGTTTATACATTTCACGGCTCTATTTCAAACGAAATACTAGATGTTTATGCGCCACTTGGGTGGTAAAAGATAACCGACACTATGGCGACACTTCATGTTGTACTAACAATGTACCTTCGTTTTTTGTTTAAGCCGGGTGTGTTATGAAAAAAAGAAGGTTCAAAAATTGTCTGATACTTTATATAAAGGTATTTTTTGATAATATTTGTCTTCGTATATAGACTGTATTTTTGTTTGTGGTTATGAACTGGGTGAACTCAATATGTTTTTCTTTTACTTAAATAATATGAAAATGCGTTTCATTTGTTGTAGGTGGTCTACGTTTTGTATACTTAACGGGAATCGAACCGTCTTGGCGGTAACGTCGCAATAAAATTACACTCTCATTTAAATGTTATTACGACGACGGACGAAAGAGAGCAAACAAGGTGCCAGGGTGTTGTCGTCAGATTTGCCAATTTATATTTTATGGATTCCGTGAAACGCTATTTCTATATTGATAAAAAATGTCAAAACGTGCCAAGAGATCACTAACGGCGACGTTATTCAATTGGGACTACAACATTTAGATACATTCAGAGTCTAAAAGGGTTTTAATGTTTATATAGGATGTTTTATCCGTTATATGTATTGTAGTTCATGCAACTATATCATATATCTATATTTGTATTTTCTTTCAATGACTGAACAAGGTCCGAAATATATTTGTTTTGGTAATTTAATTCGCCTTTCTATAGGCCTTCGTAATATCATTTTGTGCTTGTAACAAGATTAATTTTGCTTAACCAAGAATAACGGTATAGATCCTGGCGATATACGAGCGTTATATAGTTAAAATAATGAATTGTTTTATTCCTCTTTTTTTTTGCTATTTTATTAACATTCTTTTGTTCATTTATTTCAGTTACATTTTCATCGTAGTTTTGAATTATTTCGAAAGACAGCGTTTATTTATTTATTCATAAGCGGTTTTCTTGTCCACAATCTACATCACTAATGTACGCCATTATTAATTCTCGATCATATTTTTGATTTTTATTTACAAAACACAGTGAAACAAGGGCTCGAAGTGTTTTTGCACGATGACGCTGTCAGTCCACGTGTGATCAACCTTCTTAATGTTTTTATAGGGCGTCCTAGAGCTTATCATTTATGGGAACTCTCATTGCTTCCCTCTTGGTGTAACGCAAGTTTTTCCCATATTATGTTGAAGCACATCGTATATTTGGGATTCTGTTATATCGTTTTCAAGTACTGAGATTGTTAAGAAAGTTTCAAGGGCTATAAATGGCTAAAACGTTTATCGTTTTCGGTGCGGTTTTTTCATTTTTATCCATAAAATTTTTCGGGTTTAATTTGAAAGCTTATTTGGGTTCCGTCCAAACACGTGATATATATATAAATTATGTGGTCGTATAGACGAATGATCTAAATGGCAGTGTAAATTGAAAATATTACGAACTATTTAATCCCGTAGAGATTCCTATTGGGCTTTTAACGCGACCAGCCCGTAAACAATGTTCTCCTCTCTCGTGTTCTCTTTATCGCGCCGTCCTGGATCGCACATTCGACGGAGAGGCACCGTTTGGTTGTTTACGCGTCGCACACATTGAATGGATGCGGGGAGAAACAATAATGTTATAGTATAATAACATTTTGACACTTGGAATTCGACGAGATAATTAGTACTTTGTATAAATCGTGTGCGAGAAATCAAATTCGAGTCTTTCATTGCTTTCGTCACTGTCGTCGTCATGTTTCTTACTGTTTGTTAAAAAATGTCGTAACCGCTCGCGTCATCTCTATACGCTTTAGAATATTAAACGATTGTGTCTCGTCTCGTCGGTGCGTTTTCAACCGAAAATACTTGTGCGTTTTTTTCCCTTTCGTTTTTTCGACCCATCACGTGTTTTGTTACGGCGTGCCAGCGGAATGTTTATTCCGTGCATGCAGCTGTTTGTCTCTTTCTCGAAAAGAAAAATCTAATAGAATGCGTTGTCGTTGGACGCTTTTCAAAGCCGTAACCACCCGCACGCGTTTTGCGCATACCGCCTCGTCGCTCCCCTCGTAGGCATATACAATTTGCGAGGGAACTTAACCCGAGGGTTGTGTGTGACGCGAAGAGAGAGAGAGAGAGAGAGAGAGAGAGAGAGAGGGAGAGAGAAGAGTTCTGTCGAGTACTGTTATACGGTGTGTGTGTGTGTGTTCAGTGTTGTGTGCGCGCGGTGCTGTGCTGTGTATATACATCGCTAACCAGCTGTTTTTGTCTTTGGTTTTTGTATTTTGAGAGTGAAAAAAATATGTTATAATGATAGGAAAATAGGGGTCTAGTTTCTTCTCGTTTATCCAAACCATCATAACTTCGGCGTTATGGAGACCCTCTTGTTTGTTAATTAGTAGTGTGCTCTAAATCGTCGCTGGTCGTTTTCATTTGAACTAGTTTTTTGTAAATTATATGCTGTACAAGTTACATCCAAACCATAACTACGAACTCATTTACAAACGAAACAAATGATCAGTTATTTTAACGCGGTTTCGTGTATAAACTGACCTAACGAAACCGGTGTCGTCTATGAATGTGAAACTATACGTTTTTCTCCTTTGTTCGTTGTGTTTAAATTTCTCTCGATTATTTTCAGGTAATTCGACGAAACTACTCGTTTTTCACCGACACATCAATTTCGTTTGAAAAATATCATAATATTTTATTGTAGGTGTATAAGTATTGGAGAATGAGTAAAAACAAAAATGAGAGTGTGTTTTATATTTGAATTGTTGCTATTTGACCGCAACAAAAATGTGACTTAATATAAATTATTCGTGCGTGACTCAAACTCCAATTTTACAACGCTAAAAGTTTCACACTTTATGTGAGCTTATTGAACAATGTACTACACATTTTCTTCTCGACGTACAGTTTGTTATTACACTGGTTGTCATAGTGTCATGTTTTTTAAATTAATGAAAATAATGTATAATGAAGCACATCTAATGGTTGTTAATAATTAACAATTATTGTTAAACAAAACATTTATCTAACATAATTTATTATGTGTTATGTATGAATGTACTTAAAAATTATTAATTTTTAAAACATGCGTTAATGTTTAACTAATTATTATTAGACTACATGAATTTGCTTTCAAATACCTCTTATTACATTTTTTGAAACTGTGAAACAACGTTGGTATATACTTAAGTATAATCATTACGTAAGATACATTTTCCTTTATGTCTTTTTTTATGGCTTTTATTAGTTATTACAGCATATTTAAGTCTATTATAGTATAATCAAATACTAATTTGCTAAAACTATTTTTATTTCGTATAAAGATTTTATTATAGAGAATAAAAGTTACGCATTAAGAAAACTATTTTTTTATGTTGTACTTATATAACGGTTTCGTTTAAATTACCCTTAATGCAATTATTAATTATTGTAATTTATAAACGAAAATTTCTCATTGAATAGCTTACTGTTTTATCCCTTTTAGTGATCATTATAAATCAGCTGGTATGTGACTTGTAGAAAAAATGAATGTAATGCTACTTGCCTATATATCTTCTACAGACTGACAATGATGTTCATGTATTACGTCAAAATTATAAATTGTGTGTGATTTTATATTGTAACCAGTTTAGTTTTCAACGTAAATCGTATATAATTTATTTTTCTTGAAAATACATTTTTGGTTAGGTTAGGTTAGAATTTAGAATTTGTTGTTATTGGTATGTATAAGTAGGTTTGCACTGTGCGCGTACATTAAAAATATATGTATCTAAAATAACCTTTAATCATTAACGAATAATATTTCAACGAGTTATTGTAATATTGTAAATGTAAAATTGAATAGTTTTATTAATTTAGTGTGGAAATTTGATAGACTTAATGGAAATAAAGTAAAAATTAAATTAAAAAAAAGCAAGTGAAGTATTATTTACAACGAACCTGCTAAAATGTTTTATTTATTTAATATACATATGTTTGACTATTATTCGATGTAAACGTAATTCAAAATTAAAAGTATTTATCAGATAAAGTTGATTCTACTCTTTAGTTGGCAGCGGGTATACTTTGACTGTTATTGATCTATATTTTTTAAATTACATTTTGTGTATGAAAATTTTAAGTAAGTAAGTAAATATATCTATTCAATTTCAAACCTAAGTGTTGAAATTTATTGAGAAATTATTTTTTATTTAACTTAGTGTGTTCCTCTGCATAGAACAATACAACGTAAGTCGTAAATCCTAAATCATAACATTAATTTTTAATAGTATACTTAAATATTTTTAATATAAATAAAATTTGAGTGACATAAGGTTAGTAATTTGTTGCTTGTGAGTATCGGATTCAAATTTACCTTGCAGGATACAGAATTCTATGAGAAGTTCTTTCTATTTGATTTTATGTCATCATACATTGGAAATAGATCTCTGCAGTCTCATTTCCATAAGAAAGTCATAGATTCAAAATAAAACTGTTTGAGAGCGCGTTTCATAAGAAAGTATTATGGTTATATTTTTAAGCCGATATGTCAATGATTTATCGATAAATGTGTGTAATTTTCGGAGGTCTAATGTATTATGTAAAGTAACTTTAAGAACCTGCATTTCAAGTGGTTCGTTCAGTATTGCGATGGACCTTTAAATGAATAATAATGTAATTCGAAAATCTGACGTAGTCTTCATCTCAAGTTACATAACATATTATAATTTATATATATTATACAATATGCGTGTATAGGTACCTCTACTTGTCAGTCTTGTATATGTTTTGTAATGCTACATCTGCGATGTTTGAATTTCAAAATGTAGGTGCCATTATAAGTATGCATTAACGATAATCAAACCAATATCATATAATACACATGGTTAATGATTTTAATTAGCTTAAACTACCTATATATGTATTAGCTTAAATTAAGTTTCGTATTATGTCGTTCAGCCGTACACGTATAAATTATGTTATAATAATTATGTTTTATCTTATCTCACTTGCCGAAATTGTTGTCAAATTAATATTCGAGTTATTAAATATTAATATTGAAGCGGTTCGATAAAAAAAAAAACCACAAAGGTCATTTAAACATGTAAATAAGTATTTACTAAGTATATTATTCTCTAGTGTACATTCAAAGTACTTCAAATCTATTATTTAAGGTTATATCAGTTATCTTATGGGTCGTGTATTGTGTATTTATTATTTTTAGGTCGAAAAAGCAAAAAGTGAACGTAATCGAAAACAATCAATAACGTATACTGGTGGTGCGTAGTTTCTGTAGAACTTAAAGAAAATATTGTCATAGTTTACCGACGGTAGATGTTAACCATTTATTCGCTCTTAGACGTGTATCAGTTTTCGAAAAGTCGCGGGCGTGCGCGAGGAGAAGTAAAATTTAATATGTACGTACGCCTTGAAAAAAATCCAACGTTGCCGCCAACGGTGGAGAGACGATTGAAGTGAAGTGTAGTGTTTATTTTCGGAGGGTATAAATTATACGAAAAAACCTCTACAGGCTGTTTCGTTTATTTTACATGTATACATTTGACGTTTATACACACTCGTATTTATACTCGCTTGATAAGTGTGTGAAACTCGATACTATGGCTTACTACTCGGCAGTCGGAGTCGATAAATAATAGTAATAGTAATAATAATATTAATAATAATAATAAGTAAAAATACGTTTACACGGTAGGAAGAGAGTAGGGCGATGATGGTAGAACTTCCGAAGGCGTTTCGTGCGGCGCTCCCGCGGAGTCGCTGTAAAAGCGAAATGAATTACTCAACACGAAATTGTTGTCGATTCTTCTTCTCGCCGTTCGCGTTTATTTCCGGAACTTACGCGCTTCGGCCCAACGATAATATAGCAATAATAAAAACAATAACGACATAATTGAAGGGTTGAACTGCGCGCGCGAGCCGATATTTTGTTTTTACGTGCGTTCGACCGAGCGTATCCCGCGCACAGTCGCGTACCACCGTACGCCGCCCACCGCTGCCGCAGTTCGATTTCTATTTTCGGTTTTGTTTTTCCGCGCCGTCGCTGTGACGCGACGACTCGCACACGCGGACAATGACGACGACTCGCATCTGAAAGTATTTGTTTTTATTTAACATTTTTTTTTTTCGTGTCTTTTTCCCTCGAAACGACGTCATTCGCTGTCGAGGGGTAGAAAAAAATCGTCGTCGCGTGTTATATATTTATACTAATAATAATTATTAGTCTCGTGGAGTTTTCGGTGGGGTTGTGGCTCGTCGGCGCGACGCGCACGTTTTTCGTATATATACGATAAAACCGGAAAGAGAACGAAAAAAGGGCCGCAGAAATAAGTGTTAATGTATAAATATATAATATATACCTATACAAATTATATTATACGCTGTGGAAAAAATACTGGCGTGACGAATTCGACGTTTTTTTCGTCTTTTCTTTCCCGGTTCTTCATCATTGTATATATATATATACATTTATATTACACTGTACGACGCGCGCGGCGCTTTCTCCCGGTCGTTTATCTATTTATTCGTATCGCGCCACTACAATTCGAGTATTATTTTGTTTTATTTTTTTATATTATCATCATTTCGATTTCCTGCACCGTATACTATTTCTCCGGGGAAAAGCGCATGAAAAACAACCGCGATCATTGATTTCACCTATGTGCCGCCGCAGCGATCTTGTGCGAGCCCGCGCACTACAAATCGTTTTTCGCACCTCGTCTGTTTCGTCCGAAAATCGTACGCGAAAGCGTTTCCGTATCGGATTCACGTCGCGTACTCACTCCGACTTGATGCTCACGCCTATATAAGTAATTAGGTGTGTACCATGAAGGTCTGTCGCGTCTGTGTATAATTGCAACGAGAAAACGTTCGCAAGCGCTTTTCTCGCCGTGGACCTCGTATTACTCAAATCTATTTCATGCCTGCTGTGTAATTGTGTCGCAAATATTATCGTATAATTATTATTTTTTTTTTTCAAGAAACTTGCTCTTACTGTAGGAATCTCCTGTGGGTGCACCTGAGTATTATATGCGCTCGAGTGTTAATAAAACTGTTTCGTTTATTTACTGGCCTCTGCATTTTATCGTCGCAAGTTTAAGATTTTCGACGAGAAAGGGTTCGCACCCTCGTGGCCTGCGGAGTTACTATATGTGTACGTATATATGTATATCTACTATATACAATGTGTGTTATAAACGTGTTCGGTACGCATTTCGAGTATAAACGTGTTATATCTTCTGCGGTACACCCAATATATATCTACAATCGAGTGTAATTTTTCGCGGTAAAAAAACAGTGGGATTTAATTTCGCCAAGTTTTTATTGCACCTTATGCTGACACTTATAAAACACCATATAATAATTATCAAGTCGTCGTTTGAGTAATCTTCTGCCACGCCTGTTTATCCAAAGTTGATACAGTATTTGATATTTACTCTTCAATATTAACTTAAGCTAATTAGGTATCGGTACTTCGTGTACGTACAGTTCAGAACGAGTGATCACTATTGTATTTCGCAAGCCACGTACTGACACTTTATTTGTTCGTTTATAAACGTTGGATTTTCAACAATTAGATTATTTACATGTACGGTAAAAGTTGTCAGGATTACTAAATCAGTTTTTTACATCGTGATGTTATGTAATATTTTGTGCGTACGAGTATTTATCTCGATTATAACGTGATAACATATTAATACAATACCTCTGTGTGTGTGTGTATGTGTGTGTGTGTGTGTGTGTGTGTGTGTGTGTGTGTGTGTGTGTGTGTGTGTGTGTGTGTGTGTGTGTGTGTGTGTGTCAGTGACTAGGATTTTACGTGGAGTTGTCAACGTAGTTTTTTGTCATTGAACTTTTCGCTGATAAATCAACGTAGTTACCAAAATATTTGGTCTGTTCAAACAGATATGATGTATTTATGATATATGATGTACTTAATGTATATCTGTATGTATTCGGAAAACGGTTTATTTCGTTGAATACAACCTCGAGCACGTTCGTGGCGGTATGCAATAATACGAAAACCCTAAATAATGCTTGATACGGCATATCGATATAAATTATGTTCAATTAAAACTAAATTTAAAACTCATAGATCAATTTATATAATTGACCAAACTTATTCATAAATGTTACGTTTTTTTTTGATCGTCCGACATAAATACCTATTATTCAATAATTATTTTTCCTTTTATACTATAATTGCCCGTCATCAAAAAAATAATTTTAGTTTTGCGTTTTACGGTTTTATTACTAGGTCGACGTTAAGTTTAGGTGTATAATATTCACAGCACGAAACGTCGAAAAAAAATAAATGGCGCCACATGTGAACTGAATTTGTTAAAAGTTGATTTGAAGTTTCAAAAAAGAAAAAAATAACAAAGGTAAAATAAAGAGAAGCAATAAAGAAAAACGTTTTTGTCTCTTCCTATGTATTATATATGTATATATATATATTTATAAATACGTACTTCAGTTCTTTGTAGATGTGTATATGAATGTTTGAAAAAATACCAAATACTATATCGCTGCTATTTTGTATGTTTTTATTTCATTTTTCTGAGTTGTAGAATACCTATCACGTTACACTTTTGCTAATATTTACTCGTATTGGTAATTCAAAATGTTTATACACGTTTAGTTTTATGGAATATTTTGGTAAACTGTGAAGTGTGTAGGCGTGCATATTTTTTATTCACTTTATAACTAGGTATGCAAATTATGAATGTTTATTAGGGTGCTGACTTCCGGTTGCCTTTAGATAAAATACGTTCACGTATTTTGTATTTCAAAAAAAAACATTCACAGGGTGTTCAAGACTATACTGTGACTAAGTTAAACATGTTTTCGTAAAACTAAAATATATTTTGAAGAAAATAGAAATCATTATGTGTAAGGAACGCGTTTTTTTTTATTAAAAATTAAAAACCCCTGAAGAATAGTTTATTGTTGTATTTTTTATTGAAAATATTATTCCCGTTTTATTGTTATGGTTAATATAAATATATATGCGTGTACTCTGTATACATAATGTCAAAGTATATTTTATCAAAAACTGAAATCGAAGTAATAATTCATTTTTTTTTATATTCATTGATAAAAAGGAATCCGGTATTGCTGTTTTCATTCTCTAAGGGTATGTTTACCCCTATTGATTTTTTAGCGTTATAAGTTGGAGTACGCTCCAGCGATGACTTGTGAGAACTGGTAATTGGACACGCACTTTCATTTACTTTTTAACGTGTTTTCGTTGCCGAACAGAGAAAAACATAGTTAATTTTATCGTGTGTAACATAATTCTACCCAGAATTCCGTTTTTCGCCTCTCGTGCACAGCTATAGGCCGAGAGTTTATTGTCTCTACAATATACCCTCCAAAGTGGTGTTGCCTGTAGTCGAGTCACATTCATGTTGTGACGAAGTTACTGAGTTTATTCATCCACTCGTGATTTCATTTAAACCTTCCATTAGCGTGTCACCCGTTCCGTCGTGTATAATTTTTGGATTCTCGAGTTTTCGTTGTTAGGGGAAAAAGTCAAAAATCCTAAATCTTTATACGGCCTTATATATCATGGTGCGCTGAAAATCACATTTGGAAACGTGAAACAGTTTTAAGCAAAACAGTTTACTCGTCTTTTGTTTATTTTCATCCTGTTTGTTTATTTCTAAACACTGCCGTTCCTTTTATAAAGTACGTTTTCGTGCACACCTAGACCACCCGCGGTATAGACTACGAAAACTATGTAAAAACCATAAAACATATTACGACCGTATACCCGGAAAACCTAAGTGGCCTCCCAAATATTTTTTTAAACTTTTTTTTCTAAACTTCTGTTGTTTTCCAGGTATTAGAAGACAATTCAGAGTTAATGCATTTTTAAATTACTAAGGATATGGTATAGTTTTGTAGAATAATAATATACAAGGTTCATACTTCGAAATAAATATATGATACGTAAAATAACGAAAATCCATTTGATTACTTTACGGGTCCAACTTTACGGAGTTTACAAATGTATTAAATCACCTTCAAAATAAATAGTTTATTTATATAATTGCAATTTGTGTTTAATATTATCATAGTTTGATGTACTGTCATTTGAAATGAAAAATTAGTGTTTTAGTAGTAAAGTATAATTTCATCGTTTGTTTTTTCGTAAAAAATTGAAAATAAAGTAATCAAAACATTATAATGTTATCAAGTAGAACATTTATCTAAAGCAATAAACGAAACATTTTGTTGGTTTAGAGTTAAATGTAAAGAAACTACCGCCTGGCGTATAAAATATAAATATCGTTTATGAGTTATGACAACATATATATAATATTTATAAATAATAAATCCACTAAAAACCGCAAATGTTTTCATAACATTAAGAACCTTCTGAATTATATTTCGTTTATCTACTGCCCCCGCGCTGAAAACGAAAGCCAATTTGTGTATATTTGTTTTCTTATGTTTAAAGACATAGGAGGAAACTCTAGTGACAGCGTAAACCATACCCTGAACCTACTAGAAAACCAAATCGCAACGTGAACTATCAACCGAGCATCCTGTACACACGTGGAATATTACGCGCGTGCAAGGCTACCCGTATACTGTTATTACACACAGGCACACAGCGTTGCGTGTTGTTCTTATCATATTATGTCGGTAATTATTTTCGTCCGTCGCCTACCTCCCCTCCGAAAAAAGGGTGAATTTTAAGCACGCGTTTTGTATATATTTAAGTCTTAACCGTCGCCTGGGATGAATAGGTCTCGTTCGTACGTCATAAACTATTCGTCACACTAATCTTTTTATCCCGATAAACTCCGGCTGCGAGTCGTCGTCACTCTTCTGGTTAAACGCAGCCCGGTTTAATCTGTCTTCCTATTGAAATATTACACAATCGACCACTCGGTCTGCATGTTACGAGGCGAGACTAATGACGACGGCGTGCCTTGTCCACGTCGTACGCACACGCACACACACACACACACACACACACACGCACTTGCACGAACACGCTTACAATATACACACTAGAGTGAATGCAGAACACTGCAACAATAATAATATTATAATAACAATAATAATAACGACGATAACAATATCCTAGTTCGAGACATGGTTGTAAGTCTTCGGACTTCTCGGACACTTGCGTACACGCACTGCTGACGGCACGTATATGTCGTTCTTATATAATTATACATTTGATCGTGTGTGTAAATATTATAATATTAACTATTGGACGATTCGATTTCATTTTCAACGCGAAGAAATCCCATTTGAAACCGTCGCGTGTATTAATGACTTCGCATTGTTTTGATTTTTTTCCGTTTTCTCTCGGCTTTTGTGTTCCGGTGTTCTTACGTATGGTATAACCGCAATGTCCACTCTCGAAATACACGAAACTCGGCAGCGTGTGTTCTGTGAAAAATAAAAAAACGCAAAATCGCACCCAACTCATATCACGTACATTTGTATAACTGATTATTTCAAATTATACCATCTGTGCAATAATTGGTAATATCGTGAGATTAAAATAATATACGAGCATGTGTTATTCATTTTCTAAAACTCGCTGATTACGTATCTCTAATTGTATAGACGTCACACTCCCCCGCCATTGTGTACGCTCACACGGGACGTGTATTTCCTACCGGCAAGCTGCACTTGAGCACTTGTTGTCGTCGCACCGTGACGAAGCTATATTTGCATTATTGCGCGCGCCAAAAGAAACAGGTTAGGTTATCTGCCAGCAATATAATGAGCGGAGCGCGCGGGGCAGGTAGCGGGTAAAAATAATACATGATATTATGGACTATAAGGAATTGACGGACTTTACGTGATGCTGAAACGCATTTATCATTTATTCATGCATCGATAACCTTGGTTTAACATTTGACATCTGGAGGATGTATTGGTCATTAAACAATCTTGGACTCCCGAAGACACCGAGAGCAATTGTCATTGTAATTATCGGATTAATCATTTCCAGCGTTCTAACAGCCCGGTATACTTTTTAATAGCATAAATGTGTGTTTTTATATGTATTCACTTAGACATTGCAGCTTATTGTTTCTCATCAGTTATTATCACTGAACGTTGAATACTATTCAGTATGCGGAATAATAATCGTATAATACACGGTAATAATAAAAATAATGACACATCAATATTGTAATAAATTATTCGCATGTTAACTTCAGCTATATATTGGACGATTGTTATCTCTTGCAGTGTGCACACCGTGTGACATTGCTTTTTTTTTTTTTTCTCGAAAAAAATAAAAATAAATGATTTGCCTGTGCCAATTATGTGTTCACGGACTACGTGAGCATCGCCGTATTATTACGTATATGATTATTTTATTGCATATTTAATGCATAACGAGGACAAAGTTTCGTAGCGAAGTTCGTGTTTGAATTTTCAAACAGTCATTTATTATTTATATTATGAATTGATCTGTTCCTATGTTAGGTCTTTGTAATAACACACGGTGGTGACGGCACATGACCTAATTTTCAGTTTTGATCCTTTTCCAAATGTCTAAAAAATATCCGTTTTAGTAGGTTTTAGAATTGTTTCATTTTATTTATTTCTTTGAATATTCATGTCTCAGTGTTTCCGACCATTGTAAAAATACATCTTATTGTTGTTTGTATTGGACTCTGAAATCTGCAGTTTATGCATATATTTTGCGTGTATTTATTATTGTTATAGTAATATGTGCACCGCTGCAATAAGATGAAAAAATGACTGTAACGATGCATAAACAGTAAACACACACACACACACACACACACACACACACACACACACACACACACACACACACACACACACACACACACACACACACACACACACATGCAAGCACGCACGCTAGTATATACATTTTATTTGTATCACATCGTGTAACACAATATATGAAATGGAAGTATTAATTATTATTAGCAGACAGCAGTATTCCTGGGCGTGTGCGGCTACTGTTTTAACTAAATTTTACTACACGGATTGCCGTCCCGTATATGGTCGCAAACGACATATTTTACATTATAATAATAAGAGGGACTCGTATTTATGTCCTATACAGTGTACGGTGCATTTATAGCCATATAGAGGTGTACAATAGGCGTTACGTGCAGTTGGGTATAATGTATAGCGGAAAATCATCGATAGGTTTTGCGTTAAACCTTAGTGGCTGTATAGTAGCCATCGCGGGTTTGCGGGTGAGCGGGTAGGAAGGCTTTACCGGGTATATTTTTACTGTACGAAAATATGCGAGCTACTTATTTATATATACATATATATACACACTCGATGCTCGACCACCGTATCTGGACGGATGTCAAATCGACCGACTGTCCAGAACCGAAGAGCTTATACGACGAATATACTCTCGTGTATACCCGTGCGTTGTGTGGACGATGACGATGAGAAAAATCTATTTACAACTCGCCAATTTTCGTCGCGTGTACATTAATGATAATAAATGTGTGTCGCGCGCATTTTGTGTTCTAAATTTATTGGCAGTCAGCCGTATTGCGCGCGCGCACTCGTATATATTATCATCATTGTAAAATGTGTATATTATGTATGTATATATATATATATATATATGTATGATCGGCTGCTCCCTTATATACTCTACGAAATTGCACGTAACCCTAGAGCGAACAAAACATTGCAAAACGTGTACGTGTTTCTCTCTTCTATTATTTTTTCAAAATGTAATGATCCAAAAACACGTAATCTATAATTTTTAAACATCGTATACAGTGTATGTGCACGTGTGTTTTCGTCATTTTGTCGTTATCGCGAAACAGATGTCTAAATATTCGCGAGGTACATTATATGCGCATACGAAGTACATTGGGTCGAGCATTGGGTGTATACATCACTCGCTATAGTAGCTGTAATATTATATATAACGTAGCGCGTTTATACCATAATACACCGCGTATCTTAGGTATGTATATGAATATATATATTATAGGGGAAAAAACACCGTTCTCGTAAAAAGAGCGAACCTCCCCCCGCGATAATCATTCTAAGGGAATGCGTTTTGTCGTTTCTACCCACGGTCTTGTCTCGTCGCGCGACCGTGGCTCGTTTGTCGTCGTGTACATTAACGCCAGTGCCACCGCGCACCTTTGGGCTTGGGTCGTGGAACTCATTTGTGTATATTTTTAGACCACACCTACGCACGGTATCGTAAGTACGTTATTATATATTGTTATTTTTTTCCTATACGTACGATCAGTAGAATTAGAGAAAAAAATATACGCACCGGGTTTCCGAGTCTCTCCTGTCCGTACGTCCGTCAGTCGTTTCGGATTCGCGTCACGCGTTGACGAACGTTTTTTTTTCGTTTTTGTTTTTTCGTTTTTTTTTTTCGAGATTATCCGTTTGCGTCGTCGTCGTCGTCGTCACAACGCGCGCACCGGTTCAAAGAGACATGCTTCTGCAGCCGCCGTCAACCATTGTTCGCCGTAAGACTTTGTGTACATATTATTTGCATATAGGTATGTATATACGTGCGAGCGGCAAAGGTTTTGCACGTATGTATATGTACATAATGTATATACATATGACGTAGGTACACTTTTGTTTCCCGTTCGTTTGACGTTCGGTCGGCGCGGTTATACGACGACGTGTGCTGGCGACACATTTTAAGTATCTATACCTACGTCTCGTACACACATCTGCTCCCATGATGATATTATTGCGTATATCTATGATATACGAGACGATGTCAAAATACAGGATGTTTCAGTAGGATTTGACGAATACGACGTATAATGCGTAAATTCGATGAATTTATTTACCATTTTTTTATTTATGTGATTGGTTTTTTAAAGTTTTCAGTTTTCTTATCTCGGAAACCGTTATTTTCTTCAAATATAAGTCTGGCGATAGAAAATACTTTTTTTGAAAATGTTTTTACTCAAAGTTTTCTTTTTTCATCCAATTGTTTTAAAGATATAACCATATAATCATTTTAAGTTTTACAGAACAATAAAGTAGAAAAGCAAGGGTACTCCGGAAAAATGTACTGTCATTACTCCGCTATACTTAAAACTTTCAATGCTAAACTATGTGTGGAACAAGAAAAATTCAAAGCATTAAAATTTTCAACAAAAATTGTTCCCTTCCATAACATAATGAAGCATTATACGTGAGTATAGTGGTTGCCATTTAAGAGAAATAACGTAATTAGAAAATGGCGAATGAATTATTTTTACAATGGAATCGTTTTATATTAGTGTTTAAATTATACACGAAAAAAATTTAAATTTATGCATTATTCAGGGGTAGGTAATCGCATTTGTCTAATCCTACCGAAACACACCTTATTTACATTTATTTTTCATTGCGCCGCTATTCGTTTCGTCGTCTTGAAAAAAACATCTGTACGCGAATAAAATACACGCGCGCGCTTGGTGTTTTCGCGCAAAGTCATTTGCATACGACGACGCGTGACGATGTGTATAGCGATGGTGGGCATACGATGCAGTATACACACGGAATTATTATTTGCTTCGTGTGATGGGTACCAACGCGGGCGGGTATAGACCGTCCGAGAAAGAGATTGGTGGACTTATGTATACATTTCATAAGTCCGTAACAATATTGTTTTTATTTTTAACTTTATGGAATAGAAAAAAAATGTTTCGCCTTAAATAATTTTAATAATGTCTATAATAACGAAAAATAAAACGTAATGAGTTTGGCCGTATAATAGCAATATAACGCCTCGGGTGTTATTCCATCTAGGAACTTGGCAACATCGCCGAGAAGGGATGGGAACATTTTTCGCCCTTCGGAGGAAATAAAATTATACATTAAATTTAATTTCAAATTACCCGTATTTATTGTGTGTATAGCAGTCATTAGAAATTAATTAGAACATTTTTTAGCAACTATATACAAACATAAAAACAATATCCATATCTTTTTTATTCATTTTTGAAATTAATCATCTCGGTGAATACGAAAAATTATCTGGGTAAGCATAGGAATGTATGTCGTCAAAAGTTATTTCGTAATGTTTTTCTGTTTTTAGAAACATCCCTCATCATTATATTTCACTTATAGTTTTATTTTCTCGTTCCCGGGAAAAATAACAGTTCTTAGTATATCGCATACAATGTTCACGTGGACAGAACTATTATTCTCTACGTACGTGTTTGGTACGACCACTGTATTTGTATAAATCATTTTTGTTATCTCCTGGGATGGTGACCATATTCAAATTCTGTTTTTTATAGGATTCACTGGTACAGCCGTTTACGTTTTAATTATATTTTTAAATTTTTGTTTTATCAACTTAATATTTTTTTTTAGTTTTTATTAAAAAAATATAAAAATATAAAGTCAAAATGTTGAAAAAATAAACTCAGCAAAATGGCTATCTTAAAATTGTATAAAATAGAAAAAGTTATTTTTAAATTGTTTTACTCGAATATTTATGTGTAATAAAAAAGTTTAGTCGTGATGGTCATTAGTTTCACGAGTCATAAAAAAAAAAAACAAAATTCGATTACCTATTTGTTAACACGGGAGATATTTTTTAGTATCCTAAAGGAGACATTGCAAACGGGTAAATCTTCGTGAGACGCCCTGTATACATTTTTACACGGTTTCGGTATGTATATACGTACCTACGTATGTATACGTATTTATATACATTATACACGTACACAGACGTATAGTCTCGCGTGTCGATTCCGGGGGAAAAGCTAAAAATCCGTACATTTAGGGGAGCAGCTCGCGTATATACATGATGTGCAGGAATATAAAACGTGTGCGCACGCCGACCCTTCGATAAAATAAATAACGGCGCAATTCGCTTAAAGTCAACGCGCGCGTACACAACAACACAGCAGCAGCAGCAGTGTAATACGACGTATATCTGCAGGACGCGTCCTGCGTTTTTATACTTACATTTACACACACACACACACACACACACACACACACACACACACACACACACACACACACACACATATATATATATATATATATATATATTATGTACATAGTATAAACGTTATTATATTGTTATACGTATTGCCGCGGACGTTTCTGTTTCGATTTTCTCCGCTGTCCGGGGGATAAACGAGGAATGGGGGAAAAAAAGGTGATTTCACCCGGTTCAGTATAGCAGGGGTCTTTTGTAATGGCCGCGTAGTCGTGCGTATATACGCATATTGTATAGTGTATGTTGTGCGCGGTGGCGCACGTGGGTTTTTGCGCCTTCTGCTCTGCGTCCGTCGTCGGCGAACGTATTTTTCGATTCCGTCCCTGAATACGATTATACAATTATCCGTATATACACACACGCGTGGGTATTATGATGTACGCACTCGCACGCGTTGTATAAACACGCGGGTAATACGTCGCGTTATGTATTATACAGTGTCGGACGACGATGATTTATTGAAATCCGCGCGTGTTTGCTGCGGGAACGCAAAATACACGCCGAGACGTATTTGCAATCACTTCGGCGGAAGACGCGCGCGAGTGTGTGGCGGAGACCGAGATCCGGTCGGGAAATATTTGCTCAAAATTGCGCATTAAAACGCAAACACTCGTGTATAGTGACTGTATATTCGCGCGTACGTTTATGCTAGGTAAATCTGCGCCGTGTGTGGGCGGGGTAAATCTGCAGGTATACCGATTGTAAATATATACGCAATGTCCTCCGCCGTACGGTTACTGCAGCCGAAGAACACCACGCGCGTATTCCTCGTATGAGTCTTTGAACGTTCCGAATGCTCTCGAAATAAATGTTTTAAACAACGTCGTGCACAGTTTTAGAATCTAGCGTTTGATTAAATGTATAATGTATATGGCAATATAATTTATATTTTATACCACTTCAACGTGTATAATATGTCAACGATATACGTACAATGATAACGATTTAACCGCCGACCTTTTAATAAATTCATCGTATGACTCGTTTTTTCTCTTTTATAATAATTTAATAATTTATTTAAAATAGTATGATAATTTATTTTATATACGTATACGTACGATATTATAATGTATTAACTTTGTAAACTTATTTGGTTAACATGACGTATTGGTGCACTTGCGTTATCCATCATCGATCGTATTAATTTTGAAATTTCATCTTAATACTTAATAATGTCCGTTATTTAGAGGTGTCCGCTATTCAGAGGGCAAAATAAAAGAGGAGAATATGTTCCTGTCCCCATAAAAACGTCCGCTAATTGGAGGTGTCCGCTATTCAGAGGTGTCCGTTGAGGGAGGTTTCACTGTATTTCACTGTGTTAACAATTGTGTCTCAATTGTGTAACATGACTTGAGTTAACTGTAACGAAAATTCTTTACCTTTTGAACAAATAGGCCGGCACTGCTGCAGGCTTTTACAGGTTAAGATTTGCACACTTTTGGCAGGTGAATTTCATTCATCCGTTCAATCGAGACAAATCCCTCTTTCATTTGTGTGTAAATGTATACACACCTATATAGTAGTCTAGACGTGCAATCAGTTTATTGCACATTTTCTATAGTGTGGTATGACAATAACATAACCCATATGACAAATATTTTCTATTGCGTACAGTGTATAGCATATATATGTTGTCCCATGACAAATAGACGTTTTTTTAATTGATAGACAAAATATATGGACGTGTAAAATGTAATCAAGTTGAGTGGTTATTGTAAACGGTGTTCGAGTTTTAGGTGTTTTCTGTTCATATGTTAATTATGTTCTCGGCACAGAACCACTAATGTACTCGGAAATTGTAAATTAAATTGCATTTGGTGCGCACGCGCGCTTTATGGGATTACCTACTCGTAACCGGGTCATTATTGTCAGTAATGTAAATACAATGCCGGTCTGCGTATATGACGTGGAGAATAATTGTTATGTTATTCTGAATATGACATCAAACTTCCGGAGTAAGTGACTAAATGCCTTAGGGTCGTTCAAAATAGTGGATACAATCGCTCTATGTGGGGTCTCATACCCGCAGGGGTGTAAGCGTATGTTATATTATATGTATTATGTGTAAAACTCAGACCTCTGCTGGGCGGATATATCGCGTCTTGGGAAGTATTCGATGGAGTTAGACATGGCTGAATAGAATGTAATGTGTTTTTAAAACAAAGGTTTTTGATAGGGGTCGGGTATATTATGAGTATGTAAATTATACAAGGTCTTCGTATTTAAGACGTATGTACTCAGGTGACTCGTTCGTGCGTCTATATGAGTGTGTGTGTGTGTGTGTGTGTGTGTGTGTGTGTGTGTGTGTGTGTGTGTGTGTGTGTGTGTGTGTGTGTGTGTGTATAATTGATTTATATTTTAAATGAAAACCAATCTCATTTCTAATTATTAACTATTCTTTGTGTTTTAGACGGAGTTATCACAAAATCTACAACAATTGTCCGAAAAAGCTCGTACAACTACGGAGTTCATCCAGAGATTGAAGCAAATGTCTGAAAAACTTAACGTAAGTGGTAACTTTTATCATATATTGAATAAAATAAGTGTCTGAGTATATTTGCGATAGACTAGTGTTGAAAATGACACATACTTATCATGAGTTTATGCACATAATATGTGTACCTAGTACCTACTACTCATCTTATTTAAGTATATTGTTGTTGACTAGTTAAGTTTTTGTTTGTCGTCTTCAATATACATAAACAACGCAAGTCAATTAAATAAAATTCTCTCGAGGATTCGATGTTCATTTATTGAACTTAATGATGAGGCAAATTGTTATTTCATGAGATTGGCGAACATGCAATACACTTATTCGATTCATATGATCGACTTAATACAAATCATTATTTTTACAGTTGTCGCTAAACGGTGTATTTTATAATAATAATTCTTTTTATTCGCAACGTACTATTCTATTTGAGTAGACGTGTTGAACGAACAAAAATCGAACTTCAACTTTATATATTATAATATAGTACGTCGACCTTCGAATACATACGAAAAGCCGAAACACTGCGATGTGCGTGTTTATTTGTAGAGGAAATTCAACTTGGTGTTGCTGCGCACGTAACAATATAAAATTATATGTTGTACATAATATTACATATAAATATATATATTATTACTAGTATTTGTGTGTATGTTGCCCTGAATTAGGTTTAGTGCTCAATCTTTAGAGAAAATGTGTATACAGAGCGTATCAGTGGTGGATCTGACATATAAATGTATTGTAATATTGGTACACACGCTCGCACATTAACCTGATAAACGGATAAAAGTCTTCGATATATTTGTTAAATACTATGCGATTTGCGTGGATAAAAACAAAAAACAACTTAAGACTCGTATTATTTACGTGTACATAATATATATACAATTATACATATTATGCATGTATAATATTTATTTCATATTTTATATTTCACACTATGTTTTTATACTTGAAAAAGCATCTGGTTTAAAATAACTTAATTCCAAATCATAATTTTTTTTATCCATTATTTTAGTTTATGAAATAATCATTTATAATGATACTATCTCAGTGTTAACTTTTTTGTTTATTCTGTTCTTACCGTACACACGGTTATTTGTAAATATAAATGCGTAAACTTAAGCTAGTAAATAGAAAGTAGTTATAATTAGTTTAGTTTCCCATTGATTCTTTTTGGCTACTCAAAACGCATAGTCTTAAAGATATTATTTATTTACATAGGGCGTTTAATTAAGATTTATCAATTGCGATTTCACATCTGTATAATGCATATTAAGCATTTTTTTCCTATAAACACTACATTTTTATGAGGAGAAAAAATTATTGTATTGTTTATTTTCTACGTGATTTTAAAAGTTTTTAGTTTTCTCAAACGACAACCACTGTTTATAACATAATATAGTAAAAGATGAGTGTTTTTTTTTTTTGAGAATTTTGAAATTTAAACTTTTATTATTGGACCAATAGTTTGAGAGATATAAGCATTTAAAGTTAGATTAAAAGAGTGCAGGAGGCGTGGAATACCCTCAAAAATGCACTATCAACACTTTTTTACTTCTTTGAACTTAAAATGCTTTTATCTCTTAAACTATTGATCCAATAACAAAAATGTTCAAAACAAATATTGTCTTATATTAATATTATAAATGTATACTTACCATTTAAGAAAATTAAAAACTTAAAAAATGACATAAAAATTATTACACAATTAAATTTTGTTATTATTATTATAGAAACTATATTAATAATTTAAATTTTGAAAAAAAAATAATCAAAATTGATCGAGAAAATGATATTGTGGTACCTTGTTCAAAATATATATGTTGAAGGTTTTTTTCCGGCTCTTATGTAAATACACACGTATACATACGTAGGCGCGCGCACACACACACACACACATCTTATACTTGTCTATGATTAGAAAAGATGATTGGACGGGTTGAATAGTCGTGATTTCGTCATTATCTTGCATGTCGTATAATATCATTCGCGGTTTTTGCTTTCATGTCCGGCGCAGGGCGAATGTGAAGAATTAGAGAGACAAGTGGACGCGAGATGCGACGCGTTGATTCGATCCATCGAGAGGCGGAGGCAATGGCTGATCGACGCGGTACGACAAGACAAGGAAACCAAACAGCGGTCGTTGAAGGAGCACGTGACGAGTTGCACGTGCAAGCTGCAGAAGACCACATCTCTGTTACAGTTCTGCATCGAAGCCCTCAAGGAAAACGATCCCGTTTCGTTTTTACAAGTAAGCGCACCGTACATCTATTGTTTTGGTACCCGTAAGGGTGTCGTGTACACACACACACACACACACACACACACACACACACACACACACACACACACACACCGCGGGTGACGATTTACGTGATATTATATCGATGGTAGTACATCGTACCCTGCAATGGTCGACCGCACGCTGTGCGACGGGTGTGTTGTGTCGGTCGTCAGTAGATAACCCGTATGTCACACTATATATACGTATAAAGCAAGCACGACGTGTTGATTTTACATTTTCCCCCCCTCTTTCATTCTCTCGTTATTTTCAGGTCGGGTCCATGTTGATAGCCAGAGTTTCGAACACGGACATGACCTGGCACAAGGACGTGTTGCCGTCTCCGCGCTCGTATCACCAACTGGATTTGACCCTGGACGATAATACCGTGTTGAAAGCGATCGAGCACATGAACTTTATACAAATGAAAAGTACGTATACACACACACACACACACGCCTACAATATATCGCATACCACGCGCACATAGACATTTACTGGCACACCGCGCGTATAATACGTAACGCCGTGCCGTATAGACGCGGGCACACGTGTGCGTATTGTACGCGGCGGACTCGTACGGGTGTAACCTCGTGTAATCCCATAACACTCGTACGTATACTTAATAATTTTATGTCGTGCGTGTGTTTATCACTCGACACGCGTCCACTGACTGTATTATGTAAATTTTACAAAACGCTTCCTCCTGTATACCTATATGTACTAAAGAAAATTATTGTGTTTTTTTTCTCTCTTTTTTTTTTCACTGCTTACTATAATATTATAATACCTAGATGTACTAAAGAAAATTATTGTGTTTTTTCTCTCTTTTTTTTTTCACTGCTTGCGATAATATTATAATAGCTGTCGGGAACGGAGAAGATATGAAGGCAACAGGTATATTATATATTTATATACGTTTCGTAGACGTCGGGAGACGATTTTTTCCCCGAGATTTACACGTAGTGTTTGTTTTACTCTCTTGATACGAGATGCATGCAACATTATTACACTATTATATTCATCATCATAATTCATAACAATATGCTGTGCGCCGTACTGTGTACCGCGAAGCTCTGTGCTCGCAGCCTTAATATAAATACAACAGGTTTCTGTGTTTTCGGTCGTTTTGTTCTCACTGCGTACGTCTCTAATCCGTTTTGTTTGTTTGGTTTTTTGTTTTTCCTACAGCTCCTTGTGCCGCGCTGATCATCACTGAAGAGTGCAGCGCCGAAAACAATAGCGTGACAATCGCGTGGCAACCGCCGGCGTCTTCGTACGTTGAAGGTTACGTGTTGGAACTGGACGACGGGAACGGCGGAGATTTCAGGGTTGGTGTCCTAGCGAATTGATTTTTTTTCGCTCTCACAATGAAACATATAAATTAGAGTTAGGAAATTAATTCCTTTAGTGTATACGAGTCGTGGTAACACGGTCGCAAATGAAGATTAATGATTGCAAACGTTCTCTCTTGTCCCGACGAGATTATTAAAATTTTATACAATATTATTTTCGAGGAAAAACAAAAACAAAAGTGGTTTTCTTTTGTCACTTAGTATACGTTAAAACTATATTTTTTTAGTATGCAAATTTACGTTTTTTTTCTTCCAATGATAAATTACCATTGAAAATAATTGTATATGACGCTTAAAGTGATTTTATGAGCTATACATTCAATGTTTAGTTGTTGTTGGTGAGGGAGTAGTTGTGTTATAGTTGGTAGAGACAAAGTGTATATTAAAAAAAAATAATAATAATAATAATAATGTGGGATTACGGACGGTTTTTGGCGTTAAAATTTTAAACCCGTAAAATGTATAAAAGAAACGTTTTTCATTATATTTGAACACAATAAACAGAGAATTCGTGTAAACTAAAAGCGTACTGATAAATTTTAAATTATAAAAATAAATTTAACTTACGACATTATTATACCATTTAAATATTGTATAAACATTAGGATTTTTCACTACAACTCTTAATTATGAAATGCGTAAATATGTAATTCAATAAACGTTTTATAAAATAAAACGTAGTACCTAAATGAAACACGAATTTTTTATTTTAGACAGCTTAAATTAAAATTTTTTGTTACATAAAAAATAACACATCATGCATATGCGTTATAAAACTAAAAAGTTGCAAAACAAATAAAATAAATTAAAGCATTATTTATTTACGCAAAAAACAATGGCCTTGTTATTATTATTATTTTTTGTTATTTTATAATATTTTGTTATTATATTGACTTTTTTTTTATGTTACTAAAATCAAAAACATGAATTTGCTAAATAAATATTATACATATAACCTTAACGTAACTGGCGGACTGACTATATATGATATCATTTTTATGACCCGATGTGACATACGAACATTTTTCATTATGTATAAAAGTAATAAAGGAAACTATTTTCAATATTATTTGTTTAATTTATACATCGATGTTTAAATGTATGGTGCATATTATAGTTCTGGACGAAATTGTATTTTCGTTGTATGTATTTCATTTTCATAACCTAATACCTATACAATTATTAATGTCTGTATAGTATGTATGATAGGTGTTATTAATGAATGAATCACTCCATAATTGTATATGAAAACGAGTTTTAAACGAACTAATATTTATTTTAATGGGTTCTTGCGGAATTTATATTTGTTGTTATAATGATTCATATTGAGAATAACATATTATTGTATGACAACTCTTGAATTCACCTGAAACTAAAGTTACGTACAATTTTTAACTAAAAGTATAATAATATCATATCGTCAGTATACCTATAACTTTCTGTTATTCGTTTTTAAATCACTCCATGGTTTATGTAAAACATATATCAACATTCGTAAAAAGTTCTCGATTAGAAAACTGTAGTGTTGCGTGTAAAAAAAAATGTACTACAATCTAAAGAGTGTAAAATTAATTTGTAATTTCCTGAAAGATTTATATGATTCATGAACATTTTGGAGAATTCACACTCGTAAAATACTCTAAAGACATGTGGTTATTTATATAATTACAAATATTTGACATATTTTGAAGCTGTAGTGTGTTCACTGTTGTTAATGACAGTTGTAAAATGTTTTTATAAATCACAAATATAACTATTTTATATGAAAATAATCTTTAGACTAAAAATAATGTATTATGGAGGGGATGGTAAATATATGTTTCGAACTAAACTAAAATGTCTGGGATTTGACGAAATCTTACTATCCTTGAAACGCAATTAAACACATTTTTGTTTGTGAAATATAATTATTATATAATATTTTTGGTGTAGTACGTATGTTAATGTTTTTCTGTAAATGGCAAAATGAATCGAAGGTTTAGGTTATATTATGTTTTTATTTTATGGGGTCTACCTTGGGTTTAAAAACATTATGAGGGTGGGTATGATCAGAGTTCAATTGAATCCTTTTGTTTCCTTCTGTTTAAAGATAAATACCCATAAATACCTAATTGTTTATGAAGAAAGTCCTTAGTAAAATGGTAATATTTACCCATACTGTAATCACAAACGACATCTGGTTTCGTATTGAGAATTCTTCTTTTATTTAATTGTAATATTATTCTTGTTTGCATGTTTGTATACTAGGTACATATAATATTGAAATGTCCTATAATATTACATTTTTACATAACTTCAAGTATTAAACTCATATTTCCATCCACCATAATGTGTATTTTTCAAAGATGTGAGAAATTGAAATGGGCAAATGTAAACTGGGCCCGCGATTACTTTTTTTGTTGTAAATTCGGCCCCGAAAATTTTAGGTAATAAAGTAGGCAGATTGTAAACTCGGCCCGGAATTTCAGGTAGTAAAAAGCTCGGTTGTAATCTCAGCCCGATAATATTTACCAATAAAATATAATAAGCACAGATTATTTAATCAATACATACATATGAGAAGATGCTATGTTTCCACTTGATATATGGTCCTGTGCATCAGTTGATACGTGTTTAACAACTAATGCATGTGAATCATTTCATGCGCATTTTAATGCAAGTTTCAATTCCACTTATTCCAATATATATGCCGTCATTGCAAAATTAAATGAACTACCAACAGAAATTTACATTAAAATCAACAGCCTAGATGAACCATTTCAATTTCAAAATACAAAAACTAAAAAAAAAAGAGAACTATTAGAAAGAACACTTACAAAATATAAAAATAAGGAAATATCAGTGAGTGAATACGTTAAAAACATGGCGTTTTCCTTAAAAAAAATTTACATAAATACATTTTACATTGATTATATAACAAATTCCATACTATGAATAATAATATGACAATGAAAATAATTTTTAGGAGGATAATGAGAATCGCCTCCTCTCTGTGTCCTCCGGTGAATGCTAAATAGTTCTCAAAAATATTATAAGAAAATCATATGTACATTTTTATCCGGGCCGAGTTTACACCTAAATTATTTTTACCTGAAAAAAACACGGGCTGAGTTTACAATAGACCTTTTGAACATTTTTTTTCCTCGGGCCGAGTTTACAATCGCCCATTGAAATTAATTAAATACTTATAAGTTTTTTAATGTATATTGCTAATTTATTATTTTATTAATTAATTAAATTGGCACTTAAGTTTTTAAAAACGAAAAAGTTTTGTCTTATCAATCAATTTTTACAATAATATAGGCATCAAAGAAAACTGTATCAAAAATAGTAAAACAATTTAATGAAATAATTTCACCATAGCATTGTGGAGCCTATACAATTTACTGAGTATAATATAGAGTATGGATACCTAATTAAAAAAAAAAGATGTTTTTATAGTACCACCATTTCACAATTATATCTCCTCTATAATTTTTTCCGTGATTCCTAATTCTTAAACATAGAATACTGTTTGTTCCAGTAAATGATGGGTATTTCAAACTTGGTGAAATGGTTTTACATTTATGTGTATTATTATAAGTACGTCTGCAGATAGTTTTGTCTGGTAATAGCGCTACGAAAGTTTCATGTGACCACTATATATACGAAATTCAGACTTTAAAGAGGTAATTTTCTGGATTCGGAAGTAGTTTCCCCGAAAATGTTGTAAAACTTTACTGCAAGTACGTATAATAATCGATATTTCGAGATCGGGAAAAACTTTTTACATTTTTTAAATTCTTTTGATTAGTCGTTGTTTTAAATTATTTATTTTATAGGCACGATTAATGGTTCAGTTATAATTGGGACGTCTATAGAGAATCTTAAAAATGTTAACCTTTTACATTCTAAGCGAAGCTGTTTTTTTATGATAGGTTTTTTTTTTGTTGGTATGCGGTAATATTTTTAGATAGTAGGCAAGTTTAGACCCTCTAACAACTAGAAATTTCATCTAATTCGTACTTAAATGAGGTCATTATACAAAATTACCTACAGTTTTTTCCCAAGCGTTGGGAAAATCCACCGTAAAAGTAGAGTTGTAAAATTTTCCTCATACCAAATTTTCATGAAATTGTATTTTGTTATTTTGTCGTAATTAAAAAAAAAAAAAATAATAAATAAATAACGAAAGTGCTACAGACGATGACATTTACAAAATATAAATGAAATTGCCTGTCGGGTCGAATATATACATTTTAAATATCTGAAATATCTGATTTTTGAGAAGTTTTTTTGTGAATCTTAAAACTAGGTACCTATATACACGTTGTAATTTTATTAAAATAGAATTTCTCGATATTTTGTAGGATTTAAATCCTAGACCTAATTAATACTTTATTAATTTTAATTCTCCGTACTCATTTTTTTACCAAGAAGATGCACCACAAATATTTTTTATTAATTTAGGAAAAAATTGTTTGATCAGCTTGGTAAATTATTTTTTTAACTTGATACTTTTTCATAAAACTCGTGATTTTTAATATGAAAATTGTATATAATCTTAGTCAATTGTTTACCTAAATTAATGGTCCAATAGAAATCGGTTGTCAAATTGTATTGTTGTTTTTATTGATAAAATCGTATTTTTTTGTATACATACAATGTTTTAAATCATAACATTTTAATGTAGCAGAATGATTTATTTTGTTAGACAACTGAACTAACTTTTGATTTATTTTGATAATACAATACAGAAACATTATTCTGATTCGAACTAAAATTAATCAATTTATTTGTTTGCTTATAGTTATAAAAATACAATAGTCTTATGTTGGCCTCTTAATTAATGTTTGGCGTAAGTAAATTAACGATGTTTGTTTTTGCGCGTAGGAGGTGTACTGCGGCACGGAAACTATTTGCACCGTTGACGGGTTGCACTTCAATTGCACGTACAACGCCCGGGTAAAAGCGTTCAACAGCGCCGGCGAAGGCGAGTACAGCGAAATAATCGGATTGCAAACTTCCGAAGGTATATATTATATTAAATAAATGTATTACGTATGTAGTTACACAATCGATAGGCTGTCGTGCATATATGTATTTTATATATGCAGCTATACTCTGTTGGATAAAAATAAATCGCTTCTCTTAACTAGATATTTTTTTATTACTCCTATTTTCATAATTCAAACGATTAATTTAAAATTAAAATGACCAAAATACTGCTGAGCGTATGAATAGGCCCACACACTTCTACGATGTTTAATTACAACCCGTAAAAATATATGCATTAATTATAAGCGCGAGTCATATATTTAATTTAAAAATCGATTACAAAATTATTAAAAGAACGGCAAAACATTGTTGTTATTATTTTAGAGTGCAATATTTTCGATTTTAGTACAAATTTTAAGTACGGTTTAAATTAAATTGGATTACCTACAAGTTGTGAAAAAATATCGTGTGGAAAATATACCTATAATAAATAATATATATATATATATACGATTCGAGATATAATAACAGTGTTTCGCGAGATTTAGTCGTGATTATTGATAAATTGAATTTTTACAATATAGAGAAAATGTGTTGTATCATTATCTTTTTTTGATAATTATTATAGAAATCATCGTAAATATAGTATTTATGAAATAATTAAATTTGTTTCTTAATATAGAAAATTCATAAATTTAAAATTATTTATGTGTTGAATATATAAATGGTTTTTAATTACGGGTAAAGCTATAAAAAAGCTTTTTACAGTTTTTATTTCAAAATATATTGCGTTCTCTTGATAAAAAAAAAATATAATTTTAATTATCGTAGGAAAACAGTTACAGGCGTTTGCAATTTGACCAGAAGATAATTATTTAACTGTTTTTAAATTTCTCTTCCTTACACCATCACTAGTATAACTAATGCTACGAAAAATAATGAAAAATCAAAAACGAATTAGAGAGGACGAGTAGAATTTTTTTAATCATCGAAATCGCATTTGCACCGCCAGCCCTCCTGGGCGTCCCCGGTTCTTGCATAATTAGGCAAAAATGTCAATCCTATAATTTACCCACATCATGGACTTAATCGGCGGAGGTCGCAAACTCAGATTACTAACTGGTAATTATATCTCTAAACTTCGTGAGCTAAATGTTTGATGGATCACCTTATAATTATTGATTATTTTTTTTTCTTTTGTTCGTCAAATAATCGACTATTAACTGATACAGCTCTGAAATCTCGATAGCCTAAAAATAGATTTTAAAAAAGAAACTTTTAATTCAATAAATTAAATTTGGTAACTCAACGTAGATTATTACATACGTAAAATTATACTCGGAACACAGCAGTTCTGTTCGTAATACATTTTCACACATTTTATTTTGCGATAAATTTTCAACGCGGGTCATACAAAAAATGCGTCGTGTTTAAAATTGCGTGTGTTGTAAACGTTATATGTAAAATTTTACATTTCCTGGAGCACGTGAATTAACCATTCGTCTTGTATGTGATTCAGTGGCGTGGTTCACGTTCGATCCGTGCCTGAGCTCTCCCGAATTATGTTTTACACCCGACAACATGACGGTGACCTGCGAAGGATTCGAACACCGATTGGCTCTCGGCAGTGTCGGGTTCTCCAGAGGCGTTCACTACTGGGAGTTTACGATCGACCGGTTCGACGCCGATACCGATCCCAGTTTCGGCGTGGCCAGACTGGACGTGGCCAAAGAGGAAATGCTCGGTAAGTGTGCAGACGTCCGTTTGACCGCCGCACACTCAGCGGTGACGTGTGGCGGTCGTCTTTTACCGAGCACCCTTTACCGTTTTATCAGTTTTCACACACGTTTACGATTTGATTTCAGGCAAAGACGAATTTGGATGGAGCATGTACATTGACAAGCAGAGATCTTGGTTCATGCACTGCCGCAATCACGAGCAACGGTGTGACGGTGGCATCCAAGTGGGATCTACAGTTGGCGTGCTCTTAGACTTGAACAAACACCAATTGTCATTTTACGTCAACGACGAACCACAAGTACGGGCAGAATGAGTGATTCGTCTTTTATCATAAAACTTATTTAATATTTTACAATCAATAATCGTATGATTTTTTCATTTTAAGGGTCCTGTGGCGTTTCACGGTCTGTACGGCGTTTTTTATCCAGCAGTCAGTGTAAACAGAGGTGTTGCTGTCACCCTGCACACCGCTCTTGATGCTCCTTGTGATATACATGACTGTTGAGATTTCTTGTCATATTTTTTTGAATTAGGTTTACATAAATTTTATTATTATGTATTCTGTTAATAAGGTTTTTTTTTTTTTTTATAATTGTAAGAATATTTTTATTTTAAAGTTTCTATCAAAAGTTATATGAGTCCAGTGTTTTGTATTTGTATGCATGTGTTTAATGATTGTATATATTTTTTTAATTGTCATTATCTCAAAAGTAAATGAAATCCTAACAGGGTGGGAAAGTCATGTATATCATTTAAAAAGTACTCACACATTTTCCCCTTCCAATCGCTTAAAAGAATTATTGTATTTTTTTAGTTACATACAAATTGTTATGACCATATTATCACATTATTATATACTGTTTGGCTGTTAAAATGTTTATGGCAGTCTCGAATGTACATTAGAAAAACAACTTAACATGTACGGTCTTGTCATTTTTATGATGATGATTGATATTACTATTTGATTGTACTATTGACTTAATTACTTTTTAAAGCTCCTAGTCTAGGTTATTTAATAATATTTTATTTTTTTAACTAGTAGACATATCAATTTAATGTTACTCTTTTTTTTTTTTGCATTCAATTTTTACTAGTAGTTGTTTAAGTTGTACAATGGTACATCCATAAATTAATTATTGTATCAATTTTTTAATTTAATTTTTAATTTTTATGTATGGTAGCTAATTATTTTATAGTCCATTCAGAGTATTGTCCGTACTGCTAGGATACCAAAATAAAAGCCCAAAGCTGTTTGAATCGTTGATATATTATAGTATACATAATATAAACTTTGAATGTTTTATACATATTGTATCTTAACTTTTATGAAACACTTTAGATTTAGGAATTTTTAATTTTATACATCTAGTCAAATAGGTTTAGATTTCATATGATTTCTCATAAAGACTGAAGAACACAGAGCGAAATAAAAATAATAAATGTGTACGCGACATCAATGTTATTATGATTTTAATGCATTAATATTATTTAAAGAGTAATTATTTCATCAATAACAACTGAAAATCATTTTATTATTATTTTTTATGTCTGTGTTTTAGACCACACAGTTGTTTCCGCTTTATTTTTATTTCATTTGCTGTAACATAAAGATAGTCTTTTACACATTGACATAATTTTTGTGTGTCAACTACATTTTTATGAGCTAAATTGTTTTACTCAAACATTTAGTCAAACTATAAAATGTGTTACTATAATGTTGTGTTACTGTATTGTATTGTATCTCCCAGGAGAATATAAGTTATCTTTTAATTTTTAAGCGTTAAACATATTATTGAATTTAACGGTTACAAAACTTGCACATAAGTACATATTTTCAAATATGTCATCATTATGTCATGTGTCAATTGGTTTTCCTATTGAGCCTGTCACATTCCTTTAATGTGCGCTCCAGTTTCAATACTTAATTTTGTATGTACTGCATGTATTTAAATATACATATTAAACTTAATTTATGTACTGTAATGTTTTGTTTTTGTAACATTTATTATGTATTATATTATTATATAAATACACACATAAAATCACACACATTTTATGTTTATAATGTTAATTTGTTATGTAATATGATGTCTTTGTAATACTTAATATTTAAGTTTGGAAGAGGCAAACGATAATTAAATTATTGTCTTTGATACTTAATTATAAACTTTAAATTACAATTAATATATAGTACTTTGAATTACATTTTATTTATATGAATATCAACTCCCAGATTTTTTTAATATGATATTGTCAAATACAAATTATTTTAAACTCAACCCATACAATAGAGTAAATCTATTCTGTGCTCAAACTAATGTATATTTTTACTCATAATTACATACTTTACATTGTATTATTAAATTATGTATTAATCGGTAAATATTTTATGTATTTCAAATATATACAAGTGTCTGCATCTATTGACTATTTCATACACTTCTCAACATTCTAATATCTTAATAACCGCTACTTATAATTATGATTGAGATATTTTTGTGTATAAATAATTTTCGATACTTAACTTTTGGGTTATTACCACCCATAGCAAGCTACCACATTACATTTTATTTTCTTGTATCAAACTGGCATGGATGTGACCTCAATACAATAAATGTTATAATTAGTTACGAAACTCAAATGATCCATCAGAACATGTTACTTTTGACACTTACTACTTGTTTTTTTAGTAATATTTACATGGGTTCTTGTAAGTTTAGAAACCAACTAATTATAGATTCTAATTCCTCGTCAAAAGTTTTATAAGACAGTGTTTACAACTCATTTTACAATTTTTTAGGAAAGTTTCGAACGTGTGACATTTGATTCTAGCTTACTCAAATACCTACTACAGTGGTGGATCAACTAACATATTCTGATTTAACTGCAAATGTGATAGTCTAAGATAAAATCATTCTGCCTTGTTTCTAATTCTAACTATTTTTTTGTTTTTTCATATCATTGTGAAAACTTTTAAAATGTACAACTATATCTAAAATCATTAGTTCGAATTACATTGTAATTTCTTTATTAAATACTTTAATTTTTGTATTAAATACCTACCAGTAAATTTTTCCTATCGGTAAAAAGTAACAAATGCTTCAATTTAAAAAATAAATAAATCTCTTATTGTCTATTGATTGCATCTTGTTAATATTTGATATCTGATAATATTTTTGAAATTTAAATTGTTTCAGGTTTGTTATTTATATATTTATTCATCCACATAATGCAAATACAGACAACTAATCAATCGTTACATTAAAATATTAATACTTATCAGTAAATAATTTGCAACCTAAGTATAAATTATTCATGCAAAATTTTTTTTTTTAAATGTATTCACGAAATTGCCCAAATGCAAACTAATATTAATATTTTAATTATGAAAGAATGAAAACCATATGTATAGGTTTATGATGTAATTACATGACATATAAATGGTAAATACGTTATATGTATATTAGGTGTTTGGTCTACGAATATTAACAAGAAAGCCAGTAATAAATCCCTGTGCTGTAATGTTATTGATAAAACCAAAATGAACAAAAAAAAAAAAAATTCAGCCATACAAAATTAAAATATTTTGAAAGTCTGGTTTAAATGAAATAAAAATGTTGAAAAAATGTGTAATTTTATGACTTTTCACTAGATAAATATTTTATTGATCCTTTAATAAGATGGACAAGGAGAATAGAAAGTGCAGTCCATCTATTATCATATCTATGGTAGGTAATCTCTAATACAAACACTTTCTTGTCTACAAAATAGTATTTTTAATAAAAAAAATAGTCATATTAGAGATGATAAAGGATAAAATCAATGTGTTAGTTAGACTTTCAAATTGAGAAGACATTTATAGTTCAAATTAAATCTACTGCTCATATGAAATATATTGATTGTCATGATATTTAATTAATGCACATAATAGACATAAATACATTATACTATATACACGAATGCATTTATAATTTTTATCTTAATGAATAAGTTATTATAGATAGTATGCGTTACTGATATTGAATAATAGTATTATTGAGATTAGCAAGTAAAACAATTACATGGCCATGATGAATTTGTCTAGTTTAGATAAATTTATTATTATACTCAAAGTTTCCAATGTCACATTCAGGGCCGTAGCTAAGAATTTTCAATGGGGAGGGTTCAGTTCCATAGATAGAAATTTTATAGTGGATATTACTATAGGAAATTACATTGAGTAAAATATCAAAATAGTGAGAATAAAACATTATATTTTCATTATAACACTAAGTCAATTTTTCTCGGCTTCTTTGCCATTTCATTTAATACTTCATCTGGCGTGATAACAACATTCCTATAATAACTCAGTAACACTAAACCATTGAGACGATCCTGTTTGACAAACAATTCAATAAAATGAAATCAAAATAATCAGGTTAATTAGAATTTATTGTTTATACATAATACATACCTCTTTCATACTGTTTCTGAGGTAGGTTTTTATTCTTTTTAAGCCAGAAAAAGACCTTTCTGGTGTTGAAGTAGAAACAGGTAGACAGCACAAAATTTTTAATAACATAAATATATTAGGGAATATGATTGGGTCACAACACCTGATGGCATCCAATGCATTAGAAGGTAGCATTTCATTTATATTTGTTACTAGCCCTTTAAGTTTTTGTTTCCAAATTTGAAGCTCACAGTTAGCTGTGACAGTATCGACTTCAGGAATATAGAAAGAAACTAGAGATTCAAAGTCTTTTATATCTGTTGAATTAGTGTCATCAAACAAACATTGAAACCCTGAAATGTAATTTTAGTTGTTAAGAATTAAAATCCATAGGTAAGTATTTAATATTTGAAATAGTTTATAAATTGTTAAATACTAGTTATGGGTCAAACTGTTCAGTTCCACCTATCGGTCATCACTATTAAAATTTACCTTTAAAAATATTTTGGTGAGCCAAGAATCTTTCATTAATTTGTGATATGAATAATTCAATGAAGGGAATACAAATTGATACGCGGTAATAGTCTTCAGGACTAAGGCTGTTATTTGATGACAAATAGTTTGACCTGTTTTTTTGACGGTCTATAATGCGTTTAGTAGATATTTCTATTCCCATTATTTCAGCCATTCTCTAATAACAGGTATAATAACAAAAATAATAATATTCAAGGGAAAGTAAAGAATTAAAATTTAAAATAAATATCTAGCATTTACTTGAGCTTCTTTGAACATTTTTTTGAATTCATTTTCAACATTTTTTCTTAAATTTTCAAGAACAGTCATACTAGTACTTGCCAAGAGCCAAGAGGTATTTAGAGCTTTTAGTTGTGTATATATTCTGTACATATATTTTTTGGGGGTATTTCACCCTATTTAATTTTAATACATATATTTGAATTTTTATTCATTTAGGTACATATTAAAACACAAATATATTATTTAACTGTATTTTTACAAAAAATATTTTTATTTTTTTGTTTGTATTATAAACAAGGTAACTTACCTAATAAGTATATAGTTTTTAAATGATCACCATCTAAATATAACAAAAGATTATATTTTTTTGAAAATGTTATTTTATTATTTATTATTTGAAGAATTCTCTAAGATATATAATTATTTATAAGCATTTGAAGTTTAGAGTACCTATAGTGAAGTTAATGTGTAGTTGCAGTGCAATTTTTCAGTTTACCCTTGTTTTACTTCTGTAGTAGGCAGGGGCGTAGCCAAGGGGGGGTAGTTATCAGGTCTCAATCCCCCATGAGTTTTTGAAAACCCTTAAAAAAAAGGCAGAAATATTTTTCGAGATTGAAAAACTTTAAACTTGATACTGACATTTTTTTAAAATTGTTGACCAAAAAAAAAAATCTATCATCAAAACAATTAAACTTGCCATCAAATATTTCGTTAATAAAAGTTTTGATTATATTTTATATAATATGTATTAGTATAATTATATACGTTGATAAAATATAAAGCTTTAATTGTTTAAAAATTATCTTGGTTTTCGGGCATTTAATTTTTAATGAATTTTATATTATAAACTAGTACTTACTCATACACAATAAAAATATACTTTAGTAACTAAGTCTGTATTTTGTAAATGATTTTTCCAGCTATCATGTTCCCTATTTGAGTTTTCTAAAAAGGTAAAAAAAAAATTAAGTAAAAAAATAGACTTAAATATGATAAAACTAATTATAAATTGACTCCCCCAATGAAAAAGGAAGTAACTCGAATTTTATCATTTTTCAGTAGATCTATATTTATAGCATACTGCTATATTTATATACATAAGGTTTAACTTAAATTAATATCGGTTTTTAACTGTTTCATATCAAATTTTTATATGAAATTTGATTGTTTGATTGAATATAATATTATCACCATAATTTTTTGATTTTTAACTTCCACAGTACAATGTATGATGAAAAAGCTGGTAAGTGAGATGATGGTGGTACAAGTTCGCCCTTCGTCCCTTCGGTCCTCGGACAAGATATTGGTGATGAATGTATTAAGTTTTAAAGAAATGATGACTCATTTCTTTAGTATAAAACGATTCTGAGCAAAGCTTCAGTGTAATATAATATATTATTATTTAAATACTGTTTACGTATTTTACGGTTATTTGTATAATTTTTGGTGAGTTATAATAATTTATTAAAGTGTGTATAAAAAAAAATCCTGACTAACGATTTTTGAACTTTAGTTAGGATAACTAGGTAGGTATATGAGTAAGGTCATATTAAATTTTCAGAACTTTTCGTTAAATATTTAAAATTATATTACATAAAAACTTTCAAACAATTTGGTAAATTAAAAGTTCTATATTTAAGTCAAAAGTGCTATAATTGTTCTGAAAATGTTGTCCAATAAAAAAAAGTATGTATTTGATATTGGATAAAATTTTCAAGTTTCTAGCATCTATACTTTTCGATTTATGACTAAATACCTAAAATCTAAACAGTGAAAATCTCGTTTACGGCGGATTTTTACCGATTTTACCGTTTTTACTCAGTTTTTCGATCGTTATTCTTGATTACTGGAAAAACTATGGAGATTTCGGAAAAATGACCTCTCTAAAGTACCATCTCAGTTCAATTTTGAATCTAAAAAGTTGCTGGACGAAACTTTTGGACAAGGATTTCTATACGAAAAAGTGTTTACAGAAAAAAAAATAAAAAGAAAAAAAAAATAAACATCATTGTAAAACCATAAGATCCTTCGCTTCACTCAGAATCTAAAATAAACTTAAGTTACTTCTTTTTTCACGGGGTAAAAAGTTATTCGGAGAAGTAACTCGAGTTACTTCCTTAATCTTGGGTAAATATAGATAAGTAATAAAAAAAAAATATTTTCAAATAAAACTTTTTTATTTTAATTTAGCAACAAGAATATTATAATAAACCAAACTATAAAAGTAGAAAAATGTATTGTCATTATGTTCTAATTCACATTATCAGTGGATAACTGTTTATAATAGTAAAAAAAAAAAAAAAATAGATAAACTGATCATAAAGGCATAATTTAGTTTAGTTAAAGAAATAAAAAAAATTGCTTTTTTTTTGTACGTCTTTCTTCGCCGGAAACTTTATCACGAGAGATTATAAATATATTTTGATATTATGATTTCTAACCTCTTTGGAGTAGTAAAGTTACTGCCGTTTTCGCGGCAGGTACAGAACATATTCCTTTATCACATTTTAACAAAAAGTGAAAAATGATCAAATTCGAGTTACTTCCCTTTTCTTTGGAGGAGTCAAAATCATAGGCGTGCGCAGGGTTTTGTGTCGGGTGCAGCATACATTTTTAACCGGCCCTAACGAACAATAAGCAGCCCATATATTTCTTTAATATAGCCCCTCCCCCCCTCGAATTCTGTTTAGCCCCATAGTGTAAAAATGTAATATTTTATACGTTCATATTATAATCACTTGTGTACCTGAATCATTATAAGGTATAACCCCCCCTTATAAATTAATCACTATGACTATGTCTATTATGGTTATAGAAATATAATAAATTGTAATCTAGTATGTACTGTGTACATCGAATTTCTCCAATATTACCCATTTATTTTTGGACTTGTATTGATAAAATAGTAAATAGTATTTTTTTCATTTGAATAACACTGAAGATATTTTATATTTTAAAATTATAAACCCAATATGTTTAAAATTATTCATTCTATGTATAATATAAATATCTACCAGCCCACTAAATCCAAAATAAATTTCAGGTGCAGCGAAAGCAGCATTCGCTGCACCCGTGCGCACGCCTATGGTCAAAATACTTTATACTTTAATTAGTAAAAAGGTAAAGTATAAAATAAATTATAAATCTTTATATTTGTAAATATAGTAGCTATAATGTCAATGCTTAAGTTATTTATATTTTATACATTTGAGTAAAAAAATGTCTGCTACATTGAGTAATGCTAACCTTTTAGGGATTAATATAAATATGGGTAAGTTTACTAACGAATTTTGGCCCCCCCCCCATGCGAAAATCCTGGCTACGCGGCTGGTAGTAGGTACCTACTCAAAACTTATAATATATCTTAAACTATTGGTATGGAAAATTAAAATTATGATATTTAAAAAAAAAATATATCCTCTTTCGTATTATCCATTTATATATATAAATATATATAGACATGTATATATTAGATACATTCTACCAATAATGGTCATTTAGGAAAAATAAAACATTTAAAAACCGGTAAGATAACGGTTGTGAAAGCCCGTTCTTCTCCCTTCGGTTCAAACTCCAAGGATGAACTTATGGCTGTAAACGTATTTAACTAAAAAAAAATTTAATTACTGATCTATGATTTTTCCAGTTAAATGATTCTGAGCAAAGCTTCGATGTCATGTTATATGTCTATAATATATTTTATTGTTTTTAGTCAAAGTGTTGATAGTTTATTTTCAATCAAAACTTTACAACATTTTAAATTCTAAACCCGGTTGATATAAATATATTTTATTATTCGCAAATTAAGATTTATACAGATTGGATGGATTAATTATTATTTACATACATATAAGTAGTTATTTAATATAAAACAGTAGATTTCGTCAAAATATTATCTAAACGCTTGTAAAAAAAAATCTTTCTCACAATGTTTTGAAATTGTCAACACTATTAATCATGTATATGAAATAGATTAAATGATATATTTAAGTTTAAAGTAATATCAAAAATTAAAATATAAATAAGATAATAATGTACAAAATAAGATATTATTATGTTTTATATTTAGCCCAGAAATGGCACAATTTTTTTGAAACTTCTGATAAATATGTGTTAGAAAGTTTTTGATAACTGATGAAACTTTTAAGTTTTTTTAATATAACTTTTGGATTTATGTCCAAATAACTGATACTCTGACTAAAATTGATCTCTGAAAACCTTATTAACGGAACCATATTAAACATTTCATTGTTCTTAAACAATTTTATAATTTTCCAAAACGCTTGGAAAAATTATAAGGTAAATAGAGAAAAATGACCCCTAATAAGTATTGAGAAGATAACATTTTTACCTATACAGAAGCTAAATTTTTGGGCAAAAAATGTGTTTCAAATAATAAAAAATTTAATTAATGTTTCAAAAAAAAAAAAAATCATGATTCTGGCATGTGGAAAATTACGCAGGTAAAAAAGTATGCGTTGTCGTTTTACGTCACAGGTCGAGAGGATGATGCGTGTAACAGAAAAAAAAACTCATATTTCCCATGTACTTGCAGCGCAACAAAAGCCGATTAATTACCATACACCCGTTAGCAACCCCAATTGTCTTTGTGCGTTGTAGACGGATGTGCACACCGCCGCGCACCACGTGCACACCGCCGCGCACCACGTGCACACCACCGCGCACCACGTGCACCCACGCCGAACACGCGACCGTACGTTTTTTAATAAACTCATTGACCCCGCGCGTGCCCTCTCATCGCCGTCACAGTGCTTCGCGCTTCCTACCCCGAAAGCAGGAGCCGACGATCATCATCTGCGAACACAGCCGTGGCTTGTCACAATACGTACGGAGTGTGTCACGAACACGTTAGTAATTTCACATTTCAATCGCACATTCCAACGTGTTATATCTATGCGATACGTTTTGTATACAATTCAACATCTAGCGAAAGTCCTCATTTAAATTCTATATTCAAACGCAAAATCATCGAACTAAAGTCATCCCCGGTAAAATGCTCAATACATATACGAGTTTTATTTACGTATAAGTATTTAATATGACCTCGGCAGCAGCTGTACGGTACACGTTTTTATCGATTATTGAACTTGCCCCATATTCGCTTGATCATATTATCTGATGTATTCGATAATCTATGTCACTATGTATATTGTATACGGAGTTGTCTTGTATTTCCGAACAAATCTGAGAAACTCTAGGGGCTTCAAGTGTTTTTGAAATAGAACTTGAAAATCCTCTTTATTCATCGGCATGTGGGTCGTCAACCTGTTGCCAAGGGTTGAATAGATACGGGAGTTTAAGATGAGATACTGATTTTTGTTACACACTGAAGGATGTCACTATAAATGACAAAAAGATAAAATATACATATACGTGTGTGTGTGTGTTTTATCGCTTATTCAGCGATAACGAAGAAAAGTGCAAGATAAACTGCTCACACACACACACACACACACACACACACACACACACACACACACACACACACACACACACACACACACACACACACACACACACACATGCGTGAGGATAATGCAGCATAAAAACTACAACGTAAAATGTATTTAGTTTAATGCCTTCATCAGGAGTTCATTATATTTCTAAACATCGACATAATATGTTTGCACAATGGAAATCAACAATTAATTGTAAAGGGTAGTGTAAGGACGAGGCTAGCGAGGAATATGCCCCGGATCCCGAGATTCGTAGGGCCTTGCATTGCGGGATCCTAGATTAAAGATTTGAATGTAACAAATATTTAAAAATTTAGTATCTATAATAATAATCGAACGTCCATGTAGCCGAAAATACCGTACCGATTCATTTGACATTTTGTGTGTTTATTTCTATCTATAAGTACCATAAGAAAGGATATTCCTCGATTAGTATTTTATAAGGTCGAGACAGTATGAAATTTATGTTTAATTATGTAACAACTTGAAGAGTATTTCTGCTTGTTAGTATTACCACAGAATAAATTAATTTAATAATTTAATTTATTCTGTGGTATTACTATTGTCTATTATTTTTTATTATTATTATTTTTTTATTTAGACTTTATTTATATTTTTTATTCTATTATATGGACATAGAGCCTTAACATAAATTTATATTAATACATAGATATTGAATGAATATTGCCAAAGTATCTATGGCAAATTATTTTATCGTTATTATTGCGACATTACTCTAGGATTCTATGGCCAAATGAAAAATATTGCTTTTGTACATCTTTATATTGTATTAACAATATTTACATACTTTTTAATTAAATTACGCTATATCAATTTACAAGAATTTAAACAATTATTATCAATTTCAAAATGATGACATTTTTCAATAATTTATTATTTGAGTCGTCTGAAGTTTAAATAATCATTTTATCATAGTAAGACGTATTAAAAATGTTATATCACATATTTAATTATTTAAATAAAAAAAATATGTATATGATCTAATTAAACTTTAAAATGACGAATTTGGAATTAATACCAATAAAGGAACTCTATAGATCAGATATTTTATATAGATGGTACTTTCGATAGGTCATTTTTCTTTCTTCCGGATAGTTTTTTCAAGCGTGGGAATAAACAGACGAAAATCCGTGTAAAAACGGTAAAAAAAATGCTATAAATAACTCTTTTACTAAATCGGTTTTAGTTACTAAGTCACAACTAGGAAATTAATGTTGCTTAAAACTTGACATTTTAACCATATATATACGAGTATAATAATAGTATATTGATAAATACTTTATAAAAGTTTCAAAAAGATTGCCGAATTTTGGGAAAAAAATAGAACTTTGAAAACACATAGTTTTTCAGAGTTTATCTCTAATAAGTTTTTCAATATTTGACAAAAAGTTTTGAAAATTGAATATTATCATACTCATAATATACTAAACTAAAGATATTGAAAAAATTTCAAAAATCGTCAATGAAGATTTTTTTTTATAATAATCATACGATTTCAAACGGAATTGACTGTTTTTATGTCTATTGCTATTATAATATTATATCCACTATTATGAGATGTTTTATAATTATTGATGTCTATTTCACAATATTATTATAATATCGTGGTAAAAACCGAAATAAAACGGGTGATAATTAAATGTCAATGATTGAGTCCTCATAAATGGGTTTTAAAATATTTATTAATAGATGCGTGGAAAACTTGTTTCTCGAAATCATCAAGTTCACGAAAAAAAAACAATACAAATTAAAAACGAGCAGTTGCGCGTGTTATAGAATTATATTTTATGTACGTGTCGCTTGCGACATAACGATTTATTTTTTATATTTATAATATAATCTTACAACATTGTTTTCGCGCGGATCGGCGTCGCGGCAAAACGCGCCGCAACACACAGTGCACATAAATAATAACGACACGCTCATTTCCTCCTCTTCCTCCTCTTACTCCTCGTGCTGCTTATCTCGCGGCTCGAGCCGTCGCCGTCGTCGTCGTCGTCGTCGTCCGCCGCCGGCCGTTTCCTCTTCGCTATCCGGGACGACCGGCGCCGCGGACGGCCGCGTCCCTGCACCGTGACCCGGTCCGGCCTTGCGAACGGCGGTGGCCGTGGCGGCGGCGGCCTGTCGTCGCACAGGACCACGAAGCTCGGCGAGCATAAGCACTCGGCCGGCAGCGACGGACGCACGCGGCCCGACCGGTCGCACGCCGCGCACGCCGTCGCGCAACACGTCGCGTCGTCCGGAGGGACAGCCGTCGGACCGTTCTCGGCCGTGTTTTCCGCCGCTCTCGTCGTCGTCGTCGTCGTCGACGCCGTCACCGTCACCGCCGCCGCCGCCGTCGCCGCCGCCACGTCGTCCGAGGGGCCCGCGACGGCCAGGCCGCGGCGCAGCATCTCGTCGCCGACGTGACTGTTGGGCCCGAAAAATATGCACGGCGACGAGACGCACGTGTCCGCCATGAACACACGTCAGTCGCGGGTGGTTCGGACGTCGTTTTGGGGAGAAGAAAAAAAGGCAAACGGAATAGGAGCCTGTAGGCGGCTGACGCGCGGTCATAACAATACGTGTTTTTAATCGTTTCCACGGCGTCGTTTCGTCACGTGAGCGAGCGCGTTTCGTGTTGATTTTGATTATATAGTATATTATCTACTAATGATAATTCAGGGCTCGCGGATTTGAACGCGTTCGAACCTTTTTTTTTTTTTTTTTGGAAAGTTTGACACGAAGCTTTCGAGACTACGGATCACTACTTATAATACAGTTTTCTACTAAAACGTTGTTCCTTTTTTTTTCGGAAAGGGAGGGGTTGTTATTTTTTTACGTCCGTAGCGGTTTTTATCTAATATGGGTATTTTTGGACGTTTTTAGACCAATTTAATTATTAACATTTCAACCAATTTCGTAATAAGACAAAAAAAAAAAAATTATATTTATACAAGATTGAAGTATTGACATACATATTTTGTGTACGACGACACCAAAAACAAGCAGACTGACGCCTGGTGTGAAAGACGTTTTGTGTATCATTTTAAATCAGTGATTCCCAACCTGGGGGAATTACCCCTAAAGGGGTAAAACATGATTTTCTTATGGGTAAAAACTACACAATTTTTTTCTTTTATTACTTTTAATAACTATTGTAATTAAATCTGAATCAACCGTATGTACAACTAGTGCAATGATATTAATGTTATGATATAAAATTGCTGTTGATAGTTTAGGGTATTACCTTATGTCCTAATGATAATTTTATGAACTCATTACTCAAAATTTTTTTGGGAGGGGTAATGATAAATATCTAACCTGATTTATGCTTCATAGTATTTAAAAGACTAGGAACCACTGTTTTAAAGGAATAGGAATTGAATGGAAGTTGTTTGTATGGATTTGGATAACTACAGACGATCTGTAGTGGTATGAATAGTAAAAGGTAGCGAATACAATTATCAAGATAAACCTATGGTGAACTAAAAAAAAAAAAAAAAAACAAAAAAAAAACCGCTCTACGATTTAATATTATAAACATAAATAAATAATAAAAATACACTGTTAGGAACACCTAACATACATAAATATAATCGTAGAATAAAATAGGCTGATAATAACAAGAATATAAATGTGGATAAAAGGTGGATACGACCTGACTCTCCCGGTTGTGGCCAATGTACGTCGTCGGTGGAGCGAACGAAAAATCCGACTGTAGGAAACTTGCGTCTGAACAAAATTGTGTCGGGCACAAACACAATGACAGGTGAACAAAGGCAAGTGGCGACCATATTTATCGGTTAAGTGATGAAAACCGGTTTGACAGACTCATCGTCGTCAACCACCCGGTAGTCGTAATTAGTACCCTACATATTTATATTAGCTATTCTTTTAATTTTATACTATAAGATACCTATGCAAACATGTCAAAAACCTACCTCCTCACCATGTCCCCTCTACCTAGATAGTTTACCATTTTTAGTCAAATTTTTGGTAAATTTTTTTTATCTTATCTATTGTTTGGCAAAGAAAACATTTTTTTTTTTTGTCAATAGATTTTAAACATTTTGTTTTATTTCTATATGAAGGTGTATACTCGTATAATGATTGGATGGTCCATTAACTTGTTAAACTCATTTAAAGTTGAAAATTGATGTAAAAACAGTCGATTCCTTAAAAATCGTAAGATAATTTACCTAATTAAAAAAATCTTGAGTCACAAGTCAAGACTTTGAAATTTGTTCCATATCGTTTGTAAAATATATGAATAAGGTCATATTAAATTTTTAGAAGTTTTTATTAAATATTAAAAATACTATTAAAGATAAACTGTGAAAAATTGTCAATTTTTTTTTAAATTCTTGTGAAGTATAGTTATATGCCATTAATATAAGGTGATAACTTCAATTTTTTAGCAATATTTCTGTCCCAGTTATGACTAAATAATTAAAATCGATTTAGTAAAAGTGTTATTTACGGCAATTTAACCGTTTTCACTCGGTTTTTGAAGCTTTTTCTGACGCCTGGATAAACTGTTACAAGGAAAGGAAAATGAACTTTAAAATATCATCTACGTGCGATTTCTGATCTGTAGAGTAACTGTATGAAATTTTTGGACAAAATTAAGTGTATCAAAAAGTGTCCCCAGAAAAATAATATAACAAATAAACATTATTTTAAAATCAATAGATCCTTTGCATCACTCAGAATCTAAAACATAAAAACTGCCAGAGAAATGAAGGCAATTATGTCTTATCGCTTTACTGTAGCTTAGTGTTAGCACTCGTCACTGGGTGCGTAATAATAAAATGCACAGCAACAATGAAAATTCATCAAGGCACCTACTTTTGGACGGGGCCGAGTGGGAGCGTACATAAGAGCAACTATGTTATACACCCCGTATTGATTTCTCTAAAGGATACTGAATAAAGTTTTTTTTCAGACTCGGTTACCCCGGACGTTTAGGGATGTACCGCTCCTCCTTGTCCGTAACATCCTCAAGTCATGCTGCCGTTGACCCCCTGGCGGACTTAACGTTCCCTCTCCTATTCTTTTTTTCCATTTATACCGTTCCGTTAGCATATAAGCAGCTTTTTGCGTACAAATATATTTTGTCTTATCACATCGTACTCCGTGCACGCATTTACTCATTAAACGTATTCGTGTAATAATAAAGTGTATGATGTGCACGCATTAAGCACACCATTATTGCTGCGGAGTGTACGTCGGATCGATGAGTTTTCCATGGCGACGACGACGAACGCGCTATAATAATAGTAATAATAATTATTATACGCTGACATGTCGGAAGTTGGACAATGTATATATTTCACCATAATATATATGGTCGCACCGACTAGTTACCACCTTATTTCTCTATATTTGGTGCCATTTGCCAGAGAGAAGAGATTTCACTGGGGTTTATCAAAATTATGAATTTGTTTTCGCAAAAACGAAAACAGTATTTTGTTTAGTATATCAGAATTATTGGTAAATGACAAATTTAAGGGGAGATGCTATACATGCAGAATGACATTGATCTCTCTTAAACTAAAATTTAAAAAAAAATTGACATCTTTTGAACTAAAAATAGAACTTGAAAATATCCAAATTCAAGTTAATTTATTTCTAACAAAGTTTTGAATTTCTTATATTAAGATTTTAAATTATAATTTCAAACCTCACTTTCGGACCTCACTCATACGCTTACCTTACGATACTAAATAAATTTTAAAAAATCGGTGTCCAGGATTGTTTTATAAGCGTTTAACGTAAATTTGTATTAGATTTGTACGGCATCGACTGTTTTTACTCCAATGTGAAATGTTTATAAATAATGATTGGTAACTCAATTGTTTTGAAACTTGGATCCTAAATTGGAAAAAAAAAGTTTTAAATATTTTGGTAAATAAATTTCTCCTGAGTTAAAACAAAACAGTATAAACTGTTAGTCAAAAATAGTTAACTACATAAACGATGTATTTTTTATGTTGAAACTTTGATCGTGTTTTTTATTTTTTATTACACTTATCACTATAATTTGGTCCGAGGAGCAAATAATACCCATGCTTGGAGAATTTTCGACTATTTTATTCATAACTCTTTAGTAGATATCAAATTTTGCATTAAAAAATGTATTAAATTATAAGTGTTACACTATTCATTTTTATTTTAATCACCCGTGTATCTATGTTAGTAAGCTACAATTGATTTGAAATCTTTAATTTGGAATACCTATTCTCAAAAAAATTTTGAATAGCTTTGGGACCTATCTCAAAAAACTCGGGCCTGATAGTCACAAAGATACAGACAGAAATGGATTAAAACAATTCCGAATACATACCTACACGAAGTACTAAAGGTTCTTCTGATCAATACAGCCGTAAAACAAATTCAAAAGCTATCGAAAAGTGAAAAAAATACAGCTTAATATAAATATTAAATACACTTGCATTTATAAAAATGTATAAGGAAATCATAATCGAAGTTTCAGATTTAATGAAATATGGTATTTACCAAAGTATAAATATAATTTATTTTACATCGTTTCTACTCGTGCTGCAGATTATATTCAACATTTCAAACGAGTTATTATATATTATTTAATATTTTATCTCGTAACAATAGAATCTCACTTGAATTAAAAAAAAATAAAAACGTTATTTGAAAAATGTGTATGAACATTGCGGTAATTTTTAATAAATTAGCCAACCTGGCAATGCTTTGCTATTGCTAAATTTAGTTATATATTATTATCTTGTTTGTGTGTATTTATTTATTTCCAAAATATAAAATGAATGATCTGCATGTAATCCGTTATAGGTATATTATATATTTATATACGTTTCTCAATCCTCTAATTTTTTGAATGGACTTTCAAAATCTTTTCTCTTCTTTATTTACGGTCGATATCTATCAACTTTACATATTATCGATAGCTTAGTGCACATATATATGGTAAGTGACATTTTTGGTGAAAATGAGTTAAGTACTCAATGAAATTTTCATATAAATATGTTAAATGACATAATTATTGTAAAAACTTAATGACAATAGTAAAAAGCTCTTATGACTAACTTAGAATTGAACTACTATAGTTTGCAATGTGAAATTTCAAACGCTTCTATAACTGAATAATTTATCAAATTTTATTTTTCATGTTTGTGTGCTAGATCATCGTTTAATAATATTGTTTATCAGCGGAAGCTTTTTTTGATCTTCACTTTTATCGTAGGTCCCCTATATTTTGTTTTGATGCTTAGTTTTAATAACAGAAATTACAATTATTTCAAATAATAATATATATATATATATGTAAATCATTAAAAGAAATAGGTGTATAATTAATGCAACATAGGTATATTTTTAGCAACATTTTGACGGATATTGAAGAAACAAGTTCCTTTCAAAGCATATATCTTTATGTGATACAGAATGTAGTCTAGTCACGTTTAAAATAATCATGTACCATTTACATTTCATACACCAATATCTTGTGAAAAGCGAGACAAGAATCCATATTACATAAGAATCACTAACCAGACCATGTATTGTTTTTGCACGTAATATTATTTAAGCTTAAAGTTGTATAATATGTAGTATAATAAAATAAACTACGGGGTTTCGCCGTCACGTGAAACTACGCATCGCTAACTTCTACAAGGAATTGTAGTCACTAGTTGTGACTGAACTTCAACGAACTGTACGTTGTATATCTTGACAATACCATTTTTTTTTTTTTTTTTTTTTTTATAGTTAATAACTAGTAACTAAACGGTACCTAACGAATTTGAAGCACTCTGGAAAAAATGTATTTATATAATGTCATAATAAAGTTATAAATATTTAATATAAATTATAAAATTTAGAAATTGGTTGATTTCTTGAGAGAAATATTTATTTACGTTATTATACAATTAAAAAAATTATTTGTGCTGCATCTTAATACATTAGCACTCACTTCAACGTTTCGTACAAGTTTCATAAATTCCTATTTCTGCTATAACTAGAAACTGCAATGCCTAACGAGATTATAATATATTGTTGTTATAAAATCCTTATAATTTTGTATAAAGTTAGAAAGATAGTGTATTTTTAATATAAAAATATTCATTATTTTGTCCTTAATTAAATACTATTTTAACGTTGTGTCATCGTGTGCAATGTAGCGCATCTTTTAATGTATATAGATTATAGGTATTTAATTGTAATACAAATAAAATGTAAATCGATTCGAAATTTAATATGTATAGTTTACAGTACTTATACTGCAGTTATATAGTTTGAAACTGTTATTTCTCTTTTGCCGCCGGGAATTAAAAATAATGTGCATTTATATGATCAAGTATATCTCGTTTAATCACAGTTTGATTTGGATTCAACGGTATTTAAAATGATATTATATGAACCACAGGGCACTGCATTATTAACACTCGATGGAGTTCTATTCGTGATGTCGAATCAACTCAAATAATTCATTAACAATTCGAAGCAATGCGTGGGGCTGTGACACAATACCCGTATATCAGTAGAAAACGATGGTCGAGTGAAATAAAATAGTGTGCATTGTAATAAATAATTATATAATACAAAATACATGTATATATCGGTATTTTCGGATATTGGTAAAACAAACGGTGTAGTGAATGCAAACCTACTCATATACCTATAAGGTCATATCGTTTCGTATTGCGTCATTGAATATACCACATAATATGCACACGTCATGCGAATAGGGTTGCTAGATTTTGAAATCAACAAACCGGGACACATGTTTGAATGTCGAATGAACTTTTGATTTTCATTTTAAGCTGCATATGTATACATTATTACGTATTAATCGTGTAATCTGTACAAATGAGTACCTAATATTCAAATTGAAGAAAAATATCTGCATTTTATAGAATACATTTTAAAATAATAAATTATTAATTTGTGTGATGTCAACCTGACGATAAAAAGATTATTCGGAACTGAAGTGTAGAAAATGTACCGATATGACGATTCCGAAATTCAAAGTATTAATCAATATTACTGTAATAGTTTACGATGGCTATAGTTTTTCCGTCAAATTAAAAACGGTGTTTGGACTACCAACATTTGTGATCAAGGATGTTTCACCGTCTCGACTTACAATTTTTCGGGACACCAAGTTGATAATCGATATCAATCCCGGCGAATCCGGGACGTCTGATGGTAACCTCACGTAATACACAGTGTCTGCAGCGCACGTCTCTGTATTCGTAATAATAGGCATACGTGTAGTGGCTGCGGCCGTACGCGTAGATGCGCAGTGAATTATGTATTAATATTACATAAGTATACAGGGTGTGTAAAAACTCGGCACACGTGTATCGTGTATTGTACACATTGTATACCGTCATGAAATATAATAATATAATGTACAGAGGTAGGCGGCGTGCGATGTATAGGTACGGCGGACGATGATGATATTTCCTGCAGTGGAATTATATTTGAAAAAAAAAAAATAAAATAAATGTATCGGTGGCGGCGGCGGCGACCCGTTTTCCGCACGAACGTTTTTCCTCCTCCCGACGGCCGCTGCTCGACGAGTACCACCGCCGCGGCACTCCCCCCGCGTGCGCATTCGCCGCGTCAGCCCACCCGCTCGCCGTCGCCGACGCGGTGTAGCCATTTTCCGCGTACCTGTCGCCGTCAGGTGTGCGCGGCGTGGCGGCGGCGACGACGACGACCTGAAGCCGGGCGCGCAGCGGGCCGAGGGGGCCCCCGGGTCCGTGGGCGAGCTTCGGGCCGCCCGCGCCATTGGCAGGCCGCCCGCCCGGTCGGCCAACCGCGAGCGGCCGCGCGTGGCGCTCGGGGCGCCGGCGCCCTGCCGAGACCGCCCGTCCGTCCCGGCGCTTCAGCTTTCCCGGGGATTTTTCGCGTCCGCCCGGTTGTCCGCCGCTCGGCCGCCGCTTCGCCAATCGAACGGATATACGCGCGTTCTTCCGCTGCTGCCGCCGCCGCCGCCGCCGTCGCTGCCGGGCCGAAATGGTACGTATGACAATCCACACAATTATTATGAAAAACAATAACGGTGTAATTATATGCGCCGCGTTTTTACGTAATAATGCAACATTACGTGGTCTGCTCGGACTCTTAAAATAAATGTTGTGTTTATTTCCGTTTTTATTTCCGACCGCTGCCACGATGCCCGTGGTACGACGCTGAATGAGTCTGAAAAAAATTATATATTGTAAAAATCCTTACTAAGTTGGTCACTACTACGATTCTTTTTTAGATTCCGAACGAAGCGAAGGATCTCATGGTTTTACAATAATGTTTATTTTTTTTTTTTCTATAGACACACTTTTTTGCTTATCTTAACCTATTCCAAAAGTTTCATCGAGTAATTCTATAGATCATAGGTGGTACTTTAGAGAGGTTGTTTTTCTATTTTCTCGATCATTTTTCCAGGTGAGAGGAAAAACTACCGAAAATTAGAGTAAAACGGCGAATTCCGACACTTTCCTTTGATCGACTTTAGTAATTCGTCATAATGCCAAAAGTAATGTTGCTGTATGTAATCATGAAATGTACATCATATATCTTATTGACGTACCATTTCTATTTTAAAAATAGTATCAAATTAATTTGATAATCTTTAAGCTGAAGATAAAATGTTGAAGTTACCAAAATTCTTTTGAGTATATTTCTAATACAATTTTTAATATATCTGTGAAAATTTCTGAAAATTTAATATGATCTTACTCATATATAACAAAAACAGTACTGAAAAAATTTCAAATATTATCACCTACGCAAGATTTTTTTTAACGTTTAAGTAAATTATTTTACGATTTTTTCGTAATTAACTATTTTTACATTAATTTTTAAAACTATTGGACTATCTAATCAAATAAACCTTCGGGTGCAAGTAGAACTACATGTTTTAGATCTTTTGCTAAAAACAAAATTTGTCTTTGATCTATAAAAATGTTTTAAAAAGGTTTTGATAAAAAAAAAACCCACAGACAAATAATCGAATAATGGTTAAATGTAGGTAAAAAGAACGGCATATTTTACACTGGTGCTTATCTCCGGATCGCTTAACTAAAAAAATTATCTTTCGTTTCTTTAAAATGTAATACACCCATCTCCATTATCTTGTACGAAGGCTGAAGAATACCCCTGTATGATGCGAAGTACGTCCTTTTTATTATTTAATTTGTATAATGTTAAGAATGCTATCAAGTGTTGATAATTTATCAATTATGTGTATAATTTGCATAGAAATGAAGATGTAGAAAAAATCAAGATAGAATAACAATTCATTAAGGATGAAAAACTATTCCAGATGTATGGTATATAATAAATTATATTTAATGAATAATTATTTTTAATTGAGCTGATACAAAATATAACCTACTCGATTCAGGAAAACTATATCCGCTTCTGAAAGCGCTTCTTCCACTATGGAAAATATCTGTAAAACATTTGCAATCTATAAAAGTAAATTGCAATATTCTCCTAATACTATCAAAGAAGAATATAAATAACATTTTAGAGTGATTTGAAAGAAAACCAATATTATCATTAAATTGTATAAATTGTATTGTATAAGTTTCTTATTTTTGAATAGTGATCACCACGTCACCACGACTTAATGTATGATATGAATACGTTTAAACGACGTTTTCGACAAATTCTTAAAATGGAGAAAAATTATATTTTTTTTATGCTGTTCTTATGTGTTGGCATTTATTTTTCTATTTAATTAGCAATGGTATCATATAGTGATACTTGTGTAGGTTACAATCAAATTGAATATGAAATGTTATAGTGACACATAATTATTAATTAAAATAATATATATATATATATATATATATATATATATATGAGATATATTTAGATTTTTTAAGTGTTTGACAAATAATTGGTAATTCTTTAAATGAAGTATATTTAAGAAAAATTAACTTGCCTCAGGCTTAAAATGATTCTTTACGTGACTCCCTTTCAAATATTGCTCACCACGAGCCACTAAAAATCTATAAATCTAACTGTAGTCAAAATAGCCATTTCTCATATGACTACATTAAGAATCAAATCGAAAAAATCGGTTCGTAGTTAATTGTTGTGTCTGTTTTTATCATTCCTATTACATATCCCTCGAGCTTCCACGCCCACGAACTCTTTAAATATGGACGTGGACGAGTTGGAATCAAAATTATTGACCCCGTACAGATGTGATATTGTCTAGACGTTTGCGTTCACGTGCCAATCAATAGTCATAATAGTATGGTCGATAAATTGTAATAGCTATTGTATACAATTGTAGTTCCCTTGGTGTTGTGAGTAGATATATTAAATAAAAAATACACACACATACACATAATTAACATTCATCTATTCATTGAGACCTGCTATACCGATATTAACATTAAAAGTTCGAGACGAATTTAGGTCGACCAATTGCTGATGTAACTGAAATTGGATCGAGGAGTCTTCAGGAAAGGCATACGTACACACTACACATACATGTCTGTTATAGGAGGTATTCTATCGTCAAATAACTCAAGTCTTAACACTCGGAATTTACCCTTTGATGGGACAATTTTTGCACTACAAATGACCAGAGGCGGTTTGAGTATACTGTTTTTGGTGCACTGCACCACCAATATTAGGGTGGTGGGTGGGTGGATGGTCAACACAATGTATATATTTTATTGTTTTATTAACAAAAAAGTAGGTAAAAAATCATTGCACAATCATTGTTATTATAAAAAGTGTAAACAACTTAACTGAAGAAAATTAGGTATATGAAAAAAACTTATAAAAAATATTTATTTATAATTTCTGGGATGAAGGGGGTGGGTGGGTGTCTATATATTGCTTTGCTCCACTAAGTATAATACATTCAAACCGCCTCTGCAAATGACTCGTATAATGACGTTCATGAACGTGTTTACGTTTGGGAACACTGAAAAAATACATTACGTCAATGCGATAATAAGTCATCTGTATTATTAATTCATTTAATATACGTCATTTTCAAAGCCCTTCGACTTTTTTCGGAATATTTAGTATAATTCTACTACATGTATTCATATTTTTTCACGTGAAACCACTTATGGTAATGAGAGCGCAAAGTCCATAGGACATTTTCTACATGTTCGACTCAACTCGTTGTAAGGACCGTTCATAGCAATTCACGCTATACTACATAATATTATCCATACGTTGTTAAATACAAAAAAAAAAAAAAAAAAACAATAACAACCTGTGCTTTGATGATATGCGATTTATTTTGGTAGGTAGAGCATGCATTAAACGTTCAATTGGGGGCGATCATGTAAATGATAAATCGTTATTATTTTTTTAAAATTAAATTTGAATATTTTTAAATATAAAATTCGTAAACTATCGTCGAAAAATATGAAATTAACTAACTACGTAGAAATAGTGAAAACTAAATTTCAAACTTGAAATTTACGTTTTATGAAACGTTAACATTTCAAAGTAAAATTATTTAATTCCTATAGACAAAAATATGAATTTGCATAAAATGCTGTATATTTTTTATTGGTATAACATCTGTATATTTAAACTTATTACTTAAGAGTGAAAATTGATTTAAATTAATTTATGGAAATCATATTGAACTCTTCATTTTTTGAATGTACTTCAAATAAAAAATAATTACATTTTTTTTGTTAAATTGAGCAAGTAATTTCATTAAAAGGTACCTACTACCGTTACACTGAGTATATAGATAGTTGAGTATTGTATCTTATACATTTGTGATATTCGCTTGAATTGACTGTTTGCCAAGTGTAGCTAATATTTTAATGGATAAAGTTATTTTTTATGTTTGAGGCTCATAAATTATGTTTATACATATACACATATATTTTTTTATTTGATAGTACAACTTTATGTATAGTGCTTGAATTTTAAAAAAGTCATTAAAAAAACAACATTATAATGCGATTTTAAATGTATTTTTTTTCATAAAATATATTATAACTTCTTCGTTGAGTTTATTTTTTTTATCTTTGATCGACTCATACAAAAATATCTAAATTAACTCTATTGAAAAGTTGTGTCAAAGACTTTTTCTCGTAAACAGAGATATATTTTTATATATGTCGATGAAATAATAAAAAATAAAATGTGTTATATAAAAATAAATGTATTCAAATAATTCAATGCACGTTCTTATATATAATATCATTTATTTTAATTTTATTACATCATTAAATATAATAAATATATGACATATAACCATATAACGCATACAATTATACTTTTTCAACATTATTAATCAGTTATAAATTTTATTTTATTAAATATTTTTGGCAATATTTTGGGATTCAGCAAAAGCGTTCGACGTGGTAAATCACTCAGAACTTTTAAACAATTTTCTTGAATTTGGTATCGTGTCGTCGAGCTTAAACTGGTTTAGGAGTTATCTGAAAGACAGAAGGCAAATAGTGCGATAAATAGTTTTATCGGTGATGAAATGGTAGTAAATACTAAATTGTGGAGTTCCACAAGGTAGTGTACTAGGTTCCATATTATTTATCATGTACTTTAATCATGCAATTTAAAAATTGAGGGACTAATTACTACTTACGCTGATGATACGTGTGTGCTTTTCTCGGGAGATTCAGGGGTTGATGTACCTACGTATGAAGGCCACTAAAAGGTTTAAAAAAGTAGTCGATTTTCTTAACCATAGAAAACTATCCATAAATTATAATAAAATCATGTTAATGAACTTTATGATAAATGATACAGAAGATAATTATGATACACTAAAAATTCATGTTTGTGACAGTGATACCTCATATAATGACTTAAAATGTAAAATGTTATCCAGGATCTCTAGTATTCGTTATTTGGGTATAATTTTTGATAAAAACCTAAGATGGAATCTGAATGTGAACAGTTTAGTAATGCGTCTACCTATTATGAGTTATGATTTTTACAAATTACGAACGGTAGTACTAATACAAACTTTCCGAACTGTTTACCTAGCTTTATATTAAGCAATATTGCAATACGCTATACGGTCTACTCATTTGGGGAGGCCTTTCAGCTAGTGCTCTAAAACTTTTAATAATACAACAAAGAAAAATTGTTCGCATATGTTTACTGAAACTTACTCTTGAAGGTTCAACTAGTCAAAATTTCAAATTATTTAATGTACTACATGTGGATCTATACTATATAAAAAAACTGTCATTTTATGGGTATGTAAAAATATAGATATTTGGAGAAATACAAATAATGAAGAAACAAAAAGGAAATATTTAGCATATGATGTTAAAGTGAAATATTTAAAAAAGTCTTTTGGTCGAAAATTTGTTGACTACCTGGGTAAAATTTAAATATTTTAAAATATAATAGCAATAGAATATAAATTGATTCCCCTGGCGTTCCAAGGCAAATGTTAGACATAAACAAATGACTGATATTTTTTAGACATGTGACCATGTCATACGTCATGTTACCATGTAAAACGGCCTAAAAATTTAGTTTGGCTTTTTTAAAGTCAAGTAATTTCTTTTACTTGATACGAGTGTAGATAATTTAAAAATTGAGTTTTTCAAATTTTTCGACAGCTTTTTAAGTATAACGAAAAACTAAAAATTTGAGTGGAAACGGTTGGTTCAACCTAAATTTTTACTTAAACGATTTTATTTATAAGTATCGTGAGTACTAATATAAGTATTATATTTATCTAAAAAAGATCATCACATGGTCACTTTATAAACTTAATTATTATATTCATAATATTATTTACTAAATCGTGTGCTCGCCAACTAGAATAATGATTAATCGAGACCACATGTCCACATATATATACATTAGTATGACCGACGCATAATATGTAATTATTATATGGCCCTCATAAATGAATAAAAGTCGAAACATCGATTTTTATTGATTATTTTTAATGGTGGTATTTATACAACTTAATTAAACAATATAGATAGATAACGATAAGGTACTATATTTATTTGATTTAATACCCTACAATTTAAAAATTATTTCTCTTTTTGATTTGTGTTCGTGTTACGTACCCTTACTCAAGTTGTACACCTGTGTACTTCAAAATATTTCATTGTTTAAAATTATATTAGTTATGTTGTAAAATAATATTCATAACATGAAACATTTGCTACTAAAACTACTCTTACTACTAGTGGGTGGCAATACTATAAATGCTTCCTTAGATTTGTTATTGAAAATTACTTCCCACACATATCGTGTATATACGTATATGTATATTAATAAATTACATTTATTTTAAATTTCAAATAAAACGTCAACGTTTTTCGTCATTGATTATCAAACATGTATCAGAATACTCAACATTTTAACAGCGTTCTGTTATACATTTTTCTATTCTATTCTATTCTTCTATTTCATTATTTCTATTCTATAATTCTGCATACATTTGATGCAAAAATGTTTTAAGACCAATGTACTGTATATAATGTACTTAAGATTGAATGTCCTCCTCATAATTATTTACCAGTACTTGATTATCTCAAACTAGATTCGCTAGCGACTCGTAGGCGTGCTGCTAACCTCACATTTATATCCAAGTTATTAAATGGGCAAATTGACTCACCGCACCTTCTCTCTCTAATTCCTTTAAATGTCCCTCCACGCTACACTCGTCAACACACCTCCTTTAATTTACCTACCGCCTCCACAAATTATGGTTTAAATGAACCACTTCGACGTTGTATGTCTATTGCCAATTCAGACCCTTTCTTTTCTATTTCATAACCTGTAACCAAGTATTTATGTATCTTTCTATTTTCACTGTTATCACATTATTGTAATTTGTTATATTATATTATATGAAATTGGGCTCACGCCCGTATTGTATGCTAAATAAATAAATAAATAATATTATGAGTATTAAAAATATTTACTTTTACATTTTTTTAAACTGACTTGATGGATAGTAATTCTATTTTGACAGATAATATCAATTAAGTTTGTAATTTTTTTGTAAAATAGTTAAGAGATAATCGTTCTTTCTACAGTATTATTTCTTTCTATGTTGTAACCGAGATTTGAAGATCTACTTACATCTAATAAATTTGATTTTTATACAACATTGAATTTTTAATTTTTTAATTCTCAAAGAAATATTAAAACTATTGAACATTTTTAAAATGATTAAACAATATTAATTTTTTTTATATAATATTAAAGGTACTAAGTTCTTTTTAAAATACTTTTTAATTGCGAAACATATTTTACTACGTAATAAATAGCACATGGTATCATGTAACTAATAATAATACGAGTAAAATGAGAATGATGAGAAATGTTTTAAGCATTTATACATTTTATTTTGATGCAATGTTTAAATATTTTTATACATAAAAAGTCGATTTATAGAATACAGATTATATTTTGAAAGTACCTATTTTAATTCGAGAATGCCTATTTTTTCGTTAAAATTAAAGCGATTGAGGTTAACAGAATAAATTATAAAATTATAATACAATTTATATAATGGTAATTTATTGTTAGCTATTTTGATTAAATCAATATTTTATTCGTTTCCAAGTCTTAGTGTTGAACAATAATTAATTTGCTCTAAATGTGTATATAATAAAATTAATTCAGATATCATATTAGTAATTTTTTTTTTTTTTTTTTTTTTTTGGCAGTGAATACTATATTTTGTTTATTTTATGGTTATTTTAAGCTCACTTTAAACAATTCGCATAATTTATATTAACCAAAATATTCATACATATTTTGAGAAACAAAAATGTTAATTTAGTGTTTCAGTTTATTGTTGGATCATATTCCATTAATTTAATTAATTGACTTATTATTATGGTTTTTTTGGTTTTTTGTTTTTTTTTTTTTTGTTATAAACTAAATGTTATTACACGTTTTTGAAGATTATTGATGTAAGATTATTATTTATTAGTGTTAATATGCATGAAATACTTTCAGCTTGAATTTTGTTAATTTTTTATGAAAATTATTTTGTTACAGTATGGATAACATCATATACGGTACAGCCCAGAAAACATCACCATGGCACCAACACTGCCAGAGTGGGCTAGCATTGTCAAGAACAAAGTTTTACGAATATTTCAGGGGTGAGTTCAGAGTTACAATTCATTAATAAAACGTTTTCACGTTGATAACAAAAAGTGTGTATTAGAAAATCTCATGTCAGTGAGATGAATATCATGTGAGAAAGTTCCACAAATTCAGATTGTTCAAGTATAATAATACACTTTAGGCACAGACTCGTTGATTAATGCTACGCTATTTCGCATGGTAAAAAGTTATTGTACGAAGTTGAGTTTTGCTAAAATGTATTTTTCTTTGTTATGGTTTTCGGAAACTTAAATGTGTACAATTAGTTCAAATTATTTACAAAATAAATTTGACTTTATTTAAATATGTCAGTTATTCCGACATTCTGATTTAAAATTTAGTGTTTTTTTTTTTTTTTTTATAGTTTTACTACAGTATATTATGATTATTGAAAAAATCAAAATGATTTAGTCTGAGTATAATCATATTTAAAGTACATTCATGTCTTAAATTACGAGTTTTTAAGTATTAAGAATTAACCGCTTAGAAAATGCATTTTATTCTCTAATGATGCATCAAGAGAATATTAGTAAATACCACTAAATTATTTGTTTTCATTTTGTAACAAATATAATTTTTTTTATACATCAAATGCGATTCACATACTAATTTAAATAAAAACATAGATATCCTTGAGTTTGAATACTTGTATAACTATTAAACATGATAGTTCACGATTTTGTTCTCGAAACAAATAGTAATACTAATAATAATATTGGTAGAGATTAAGTGATCAAAAGACTTGATTGCATTTCAAAATAAAATGTTTATTTAGTTTTCATCGTACACTTTTAAGGTAATTTTTTCACACGTAACGTAATATTTAGTAAAAATAATGGCTTTGAAAAGTAAACTAGTTTGCATCGCGTGACAAAATTGGCTGAGTTATATTTGTCAAAAACAATATGAATCGTAAAATGTTGCGCTTATCGACTGCGTACTGTGAGAGTAATATTTTATTCTCCACCGTAATCCACCGGAACGGTGTACAGAAGAAAATTGCATTATCAGCGGAATGCAGCCGAGTTCTCCCCTAGAGGCTTATTGCAATAAAACGAGGATTTCAAATACGATTGTTGAGCGCCTAAAAGTCAAGTAGTCGTGTTATCAACACGTGCGTACACGGATTGTCGTTCGCGTGTAATTGATTTCACGGTTTAGCTTTCTTAATAGAATATTGTTGGTTGGTGTACCTAAAACTGTTTCAGTTTTTGTTATTTGATTTGTAATAAATGTGGATAGTGAACATGAAAGAGATTTAATTTAATTTTAAATTAACGATTTGAACATTACATAACACAGCTAGTATTGTGCATTGCAATCATGTCGAACTATGCATTTTCAAAACCTTGCCAATATTTCTTACCAACTCTCTATAACAAACCATTGCAATAATATAGTTTTCGAATAAGCGTTTTCTTTTTTATGAAAAAAAATGGTAAGCAAATGGTGATAGTAATTCGTGCTTTGTCTTCTTGGTCATCAGAAAGATTATAGTGGCGGATGTAATGTACCTCAGATCATTTGATTATTGAATGGAATAGAATAGTATATTTTCTAATCAATGCTTAGATGAATCATTTTTACGATTAGATCATTTGGCACCCAACAGTGAAGTACGATATTAATTTTAATTTAAAATCAAAGATTAATCATCGTTTTCGATAAATAGTATGATAATGTTTATTTTGCTAGGGATACACATAAAGAAAATTGTTTAAAAACTACAGATTTTATTTCTCATCCATAGCTTTTAAACTTTTCAGTAGTTTATCCTTACGTTTAGAAAAAAATATCAAAATTAGAGAAAAATTACTTTCGCTTAAAATACCAACAAGATGAAATTTCCGATCTAATAGACAACTATTTGTAATTTTTGAACTTCTGATTTTACCCAAATATGTTATAACTAATAATATAGGTACAAAAAGAAAAAAAATACTCTATTGTAAAACCAACACATTATTAGTTTTACTCTGAATCTAAAAATAGCAAAATATATCATAGTATTAAGCCTTATAGTATAGTCAACATTTATTATTATTAAATTCACTTGTTATATAGATGCATTGTAGTTAATGTTATAGCATTATATAGGTATAGACTAGTGAACGTATAAAAGTATATCTCTGCGATGTAATCAATTTTACATTACATGACTTTTACTGAATACAAATAATTAAATGACAATATGTATAAAAATAAAACGAGTTTATAAAATAATATTTTATCCATAAATATATCAAACACTATTGCACCCCATTTAATGCGACCCTATCACACACACACACACACACGCGCGCGCGTGCGCGCGCGCACGCGTAACGAAATTCAATTCCTTTATAATGGTGCAACATAGGCATTATTTTTCATACAAATTACCATAAATATTATTTTATATTTTAAAATATTAAGCCTTTTTAAAATTTTATCACTCTCTCTCTCTCTCTCACTCTCTCTCTCTCTCTCTCTCACCCTCTCTCTCTCTCTCTCTCTCTCTTCTTTCAGTCTCTTTTTTACCCAATCGCGCAAACGCACTTGTTCTCTCATCCTTCCATAACGGTTGTCAGTGGCGGCGCGAAGTTTTTTCCTTGATGAAGCAGTAATAATTTTCAAAATATATTTTGTACCTACCCACCCGGCCCCGGTATTCATTATTTATATTTTGAACTGATATACCCTTTTTTTAATTGCCTTACTCAAGACATATTTAGAGATATGAAGAGATAAATTGATATTGATATTATTATTCTGTTTATAATATGTCTATTGTCTATATACCCTATCTATGCTATGGTTTCTATGTAGGTATTTCATGTTACCTAACAGACATTCGTACTTAATGATTTAATACAATTTTTTAAATAATACAGTTTTGTAAAGACTTCATGTTCTAACCAATTCGCCAATACCCACCCGTTTTGACTATGAAGCATTTGCTTCATGAAACACCCATTCGCGCCGCCACTGACGGTTGTCGTGAACCTGCTTTCATCATGTAGGAACATTACCACATTACCTGATTGATGATTTCATTACCTGTAGGTAATACGTAAAAACAATATTTGACTACGCGCGAGGCGTAAATCAGATCTACGACGGATTTTCCACGAAGGAAAAATGATTTTTTCGTGGACTAATTATTTCAACAATGTTTTCGTAATCGGCTTAAAAAAATCATAGGTATTATGTTCGGTATTTGGCGTGCGGAGAGGCGCAGGGCCGTACGCAGAAATGAATTTTCATAAAAACGAGTAATGATTTATAAAGTTCAAAGAGCTACGGAGTACGATATTTATTGAGCCGGCCTCGGTTGCACAAAGAAAATAATTTTATGTATTATATTTTATACGGCGTCGTTTACGAAATGATTTTTTTCTATTTCGCCGAATTAATGAGCGTGTCGATGGACGGGGACGTGTTCTCGGAAAAATCGTATTTATTACACGACGGACCGAACGAGATTGTCAAAGCGATGTCCCTCAGCGACCATTTATATACCACGACGGCGGCGACGACGCGACGACGCGACGGTGCCTCGACGCGGCGGCGGCGGCGGCGGCGGCGTTGGAGTCGTCCGGGAAAACGGGTATCCCCACATCGTACACGCGCCGTCGGGAAAAAGCTTTTATTTTTATCTCCGTAATTCGAGCCGGTCCATTTTATTTCCGAGAGACGACTGACGTTCGCGTCCGGACAGCGGAGACGACGATGACGACGACGACCAAGACGCAACGCTTTCGCTCAAACGAATAAACTTTAATCGGCTTCGCTTTCGGATACAGCCGCGATTATTTACGCTCCAGACCCGATACGGATTTAATACCCGACGAAACTGTCTGAACGGAATATTATGATGCATCTTTTAATCGACATCCATACGCCGTGAATAAAATTATGACCCGTCGTGTTCTCGCGACCCCTGCAGTAACCCGCGGCGGCCGCTACGACCCGCGTGCCCTAGGTCTCGACGAATCGGGTCTGACGTTTTTAAATACGCTATAATCGAACCGGTGTCCGAGCGATCAAATTGACGATAGCGAAATCTGTTTTGATTTCAACACTACTGTAGCCGCGTCAAAACACAATAGTTTACGATTAGGCACGTCAAACACTCTACGATAATTCGTTACATCATTCTCAAACTTTGAACTTTCAATGTTATTACAAGATGATTTCATCACATAAATACTAAATCTAATTGTTTAAGATTTCATTTCAATTATATTGGTATTTTTGGAATTTCAGTAACAGTTCCTTGTTTATTGTGTTAAACTGAATTTAATTTTGTCATACTTTCCATCGCATTGTATTCCTGTAAATGTTTAGGTGTTGATTAAGGAACCTGCACGCAGCCTGTCTATTTTTACTCAAAAACATGTTTAACTTGAAAAACTCGCACGGCGCGTATAGAGGTCTGTTTTAATAATTTCGTACTAATATATTATTATATATTAAATGCCGATAACCAAGGCATCAATAATCGACTAAAAATGTTTTTTTTTTCGTTTTGAACTGTTTTAATATTTACTGTAACGGAATATTATTCATTATTTGATACATTATTTGATAAAGGTAACGAGTAATATTACTAAAGTACTTAAGAAGTAATTTCTAATTAGGTATGAGGTACCAATATGACTAGAATAGAAAAAATTAGAGTTAAAAGATGACTGAAATTTGAAATAGTTTATCTTTTGAGCTGAACCAGAATTTAAGAATTTCGAAAAAACACAATCGCACTCAAAATAAGAATTGGTAATTATAAATAATTTGTGATAAACAGATTTTAGCAAAAAAGTGTTTTTAAACATATTCCATTTGATTGTACATACCACGTTCTTAGGTAAATTTTGGTATACCTATTTATTAAATTCGGCCGTTTACAACTGCACTGGCGCTACTGCAGCGTTTTATGTGGTTGATATTTTATACGTAACACAACACCACTTAGTCGAATTAATTACGAGTACAATCTGTTGCGGCGGTTTTTTCCTGTCGTGATATCTTTTCATTATTATTTATTTATTTATTTATTTTTTTTTTTTTTTGAATCAACCCCGTTTCCGGTTTATATGGAAAAAATCACAGAAAAATAAAAAACAAAACAAAAACAAAAAGAAACCGTGTCGCTCAACACACACACACACCGGGCGCGAGACTTACGTATTATTATTATTGTATGTACGTTCGCGTGACAACACGCACGATTTAACCACGACACACACACTCACTGGTGGCGATGCCATATCCTCCCTCGCTGTCGCCGCAGCCGCCGCGTGATCATTATAATGTATGACAAAAAAAAAGAAAAAAAAAAGAGAAACCCTTTACAATCGTCAATTACGTTTATTGCTTTTTCGTTGATGCTTTTAGCTGACGTCCATTAGTGTCTCGACAAACTTTTCATATCCGCGCCATTAGTGTCACTCTCGGCCTGTAACTTTTATGCCATTTGACGTCGACAAAATACGAAAAAAAAATAATAATAATGATGATGATAACGTAAAATAATAAACGCGAAAAACCGTCCGAGACAACACAGCCCCGACGTCGACCGCGCGTGTAGACCCGGAGGAGTCCGTGCCCGTCGTCCGCCGCGCATCGCCGTCCGGAATTTGTCCGCGGTTTTCCCGCGGTCCGAATCATTCGCACTATGATAATACGTGCCGGAATGGACTTTGGCGGAAACGTGTAATATGCGGTGTTTTTATTAAATGACGGCGCTCGCTATACGGTATATTTCGCACAGACGTTTAAACGCTCGAAAACAAATTCGATCCGCTCTGTAAACGCGAGTATTTACACAGCGCGGCTACCGCAGTCTCGACATTACTGTAATGGATTATTGTGATTTTCTGAAACGACGTGATCAAAGTACCGAATCCCGAGTCCCGCGAAAAACTCGACGCAATAATATTATCGAAGCCAATAATAATTCGTAAACTACTAAACAGCCATGTTTTCGGAACCCCGCCGCAGTCGCCAATTACACAAATAAGCACGTCAACTGGATAACGGTCCACGCAGAATTAAAATGCGGTCTCGCGTACTGCATTTCGGCACGACTCAATGAATGCTGTTTAAACGTACAACTGAAATTGAATTCTGATGTGAACAGGAACGATTGGAATTTTCTTATTTCTGATTTCGCCGGAAACAGACTTCGCAAACCAAACGTTGCTTTAATTTTTGCATACGTGTAAAAGAATACGTTTATTATTTATATTAAAGAATTCATATTTTGTAGTTTATGCATTATAATTGTTGGCGTCATATTATACCCGTATCACACATTATAATATTGGCGTGTACGTTGTATACGGACAAAAAGGGGGAAAAACGATTGTTTGAAACCATGTTGTATTTTACTTTCATATTTTGTTGTCTGCACTCACGCGTACAGGTTTTTAGAATATTGCTAAATTGTGCGGACTCAAAATATGCTCAGTTATATGAATGTGAGCGAATGTGTTGTTCGCGGAAATGCGTTACACGTACAAATGGTTTTATTTTTCAAACAATGATAGATTAAATGAAGTTAAAAAATGTTAGTTAAATATAATTTATATAGCCATATAGGTAATAACAGTGGCAATATTTTATAACATTATAATTATAATTATAACGATATTCGATTATTATACGCGTGAAATGTTTGCACCGCGGACACTCGCGAGTAATCTATTTTTGCAAGGTTACTCAGATGTGATTCATATTATTTTATGGGAAGTTAAAGTATTTTATATAATATTTTTCGATGGTTTATTTCAACACTCAAGTTATTCAAATGGGTTCGTTGTTCAAAAGTGTGTGCTAATATAGAGATTTCACTGTATCGAAGATTAAGTCGCCGGATTAAAAATAAACTCAAGTTAAGATATCAGCTTAACACTTAACTTTGAATTAATATAATATGTATAGACATAGTGCGTAGAACGAAAATGTGTAAAGGTTCGATTTGTTTCAAAATGGTCCCGAGGCTAGATAATTTGGAATTTTGCCCTTGTTATAACAGTTTTTAAAATTCTTTCGCAACTGTGATTTGCAATAAATGACTGTAGAATAGGTGCGGTATTGTAATATAAGCACGAGTTTTTTCATGATACACGGTCGTCGCCGCTGGCACTCTTAAAAATAATACACGCGCTTTGAAATCAAAAAAGTTTTGCGTCATTTAGGCGTTTGACGGTCTTCTTTTTGTGTAACGCACGCCCAACTGCATAGTAATAATAATAATAATTTAATGTACGCGTATAATGTTATGTATTGTAGTGGCATGTAAAACGCACGGGTGTAATGAAAAAAAAAGAATTAACTGGCTTTTGTCGAGCGGCAAACTTCATTTAATTTATATATGACGGTAGAAAAAAAAGGGAAAAGAACAAATCGGTGTAAAAAAATAAGTATATACCGGGCGACGGAGACTTTTAATATCGGTTCGTGAAAATAGGGTGTTAACTCATCTAGAAATTCGAGATAACGTCCGCACAAAAGGTAAAGCGATGGCAGTGTGCAGCGTATATATATTATATATATTATAAACACATAACTGTTTGCAGGAAGTATTTATTATATATATATATATATATATATATATATATATATATATATATATATATATATATATTCACACTCACACACACACACACACACACACACATTCACATTATGTACTTTGTACTCTCTCTCTCTATCTCTCTCTCTTTCGCCCTCTCTCTCTCTATATAATATATATATATGTATATGTATGTGTACACACACAAACACACACACATTATTTTTCGCGCAGAACTATGGCCAGCAACGCGCACGTGCTGACAGACGATGAACACACTCCTTGGCTGCTTTTTGTCGGCGGTCCGTCGTCCTTCGATCGGTGTATAAATGAATAATGATATATAATTTGAATATATGTTATCAATAATTTAACATCGCCACGCGCGTAACTTTTTTGACGATACATATACCACTTTATGCCGACACACGTGATACAGGTTATGGTTTTATACTTTAAACTCTGTTCAATTAATTTTGTTATCATGTACATAATATCTATTATGTATCGTTTTGAATAAAAGCTCAACAAAACAGGGGGAAAAAACTGTAACGTTTTACACCGAATGTATCGCATCATAATTACATATATCGAAACACGCGTTCGCTGAATTAATGTATTATTATATGCGTGGTGGTGGATGTTTCCACAGTTATTACTTTGTGTAATAATACTTCGTTTTAATGGATTCACGACGAAAATTTTTGCTTAACACTTGCTGAAAAGCTAATATTATGTGAGTATGATAATATTGAAAGGGAAAACAATTCAAACGATAGTTATTACAACGTATAATTATTAATTACTGTGCACCAATTATGTATGTTCGAGGAAACATAAAAGTAGACTTACATTTCAATACAATTAAAAGTTATTCTTGACGTGTTATGAAATGCATTCTATTTAAATACTTTACTGTTCCAACGAAAATTGAATTATTCAAATCACGATTTTTTCACCATAACTAATAGTGATAGTGATAACGATAAGTAGAATTAAATATTAAATTGTGAAGCACAAATGATAAATAAGTAGATAGAGATAAATTTATTTGTTTTCACGAGGCGATCTCTAACTACATATTTTATACATATTTGTATCATTTCATTCCACACACACACACGACACTTAAGATTAAGGTACATGGTTCATACCTTGGGTGTTCTTTTTGTTTTTTCCTTCGAGCCCGTGGGAATAGCGGAGGTGACTGCTAGTACTATAGACCTCTAATCCAAATCCGTATAATATAAACATTTCGGATTTGCCGAACAACTTTCGAAAACAACGGCTCCAGATTAAAATATTCAGAGGAAATGAAATAATAATAATAAAAAAAAAAATACTACAGACAATCGTCGTCCGTGTATAGCACTGTATATACACACCGATTCTCGTCGAGGTTAATCTCGATAAGTGTGTAGGAGCCGGAGTGCGCGTTGAAAGTAAAAACAATATAAATCGCCGCTACACGCAAATCCCTGGCATTATATAGGATCCCATCGGCCGTCCCGTGAATCCTCGGGGATTCGATCGCGTTTATTGTCATTTGTTTTCCCTGTTGCTCCGATAGTAATTAAACGTTCCTGAAGGATCCCGCCACCGTCGTTGCCGTCACCGTCACCGATTGTTGTTTATCAACGCCACCGTCGTTTTTCGAGCCCTCTTTTGCACTGCATTCACTTTTCGATAAAATCTGTGAAATAGATTTCTTCAGTGAGTATACAGACAAAAAAAAAATAGGAAGGGACGGAAAGGAACCCTTTTAGTTTATGTGACCTTTGTTCTGACGCCGCAAACCTCTACCCACTTTTCTTTGGCCATCATCACACTTTCATCGGTAAAAACTATAACAAAAGTACATAAACTAGCACGCAGTCACCCACTCTCGTATAAGTATTAAGTGACCGAGTGGAAGACAAATGTTTAATGACGTAATGTTATAAACATTGACGGAACGAATAACGAAGTAAAACGTTATATCTAAAATAATATTTTACATTTATTGGACAACTTAAATATGTAAAACATAGGTCAACTATAGATATGTTACGTAATTATTAATTATTACCTGTTAGGATTAAATGTTTAAAATACTTTATATATTTTTTTCCAAAATGGTTTTTGAAATTTGTTCATTAAATTATTAGTTGTTGAAGATAAAATTCTCACTAAATTATTCCATCATTTGTATTTGCAAATCAATATATATATATATAGTTTCAAATTTAGACCTCATATCAAGCGTTATTACATGTGTTATATAATCTGTAAGAACTCGCCATTAAACATTCATAAAATTATTAAACACCAATTTATAAATAATTATTCATTTTATTCACGTACGTAGTAGATGGTACAATTTATTTGGATAATTTGCTATCATTTGAATTTTTAATTATTTGTTTTATAATAATCGCGCGTTTTAATAATTATACCATTTCCATTCAACTTCACTCATAAATAGCATGAATTTGCTAATAGTTGCTTTTAGTTGAGTCAAATCATCAGCAAAATATGTTCGTCATTTGTTCTGCAGCACCCGGGTTCATTTTATTTATGTTTAACGTCCTCCTCGCCTTAATTGCATTCTGACTAAATGGAACGTTATTATATTGTCACTGTCAACGAACGCGCGAACACAATCGTTTGAGAAATGACTAAAGTTGAGCGCGTCCAAACGCAATATCAAAGTATATAATAATATGCTTTAGACAATCGTATTATTCTCTGTTAAACTTTAAACATTAAAATATACTTGAATGATGTACGTTCGTACAGTTTTTTTATTATTTAAATTTATTTTCAGTTCTTATCTAGAGTTCGTTGGAGTAAGTCGTTTCGTTTTCTGGTCTCCGTTATCTGTATTTCATTTTATATCGTTAATTTACGGTATTTTTCGTTCATTTTCAATTTATTTTAATCTTCGATCGCAATGTCTTTTACGTGTGTCAAATGTTTTGATACTTCTACACATAAGGAAGACATATTAGAGTGCTCTACTTGCAAAAAGTTTTTGCACTACTATTGTGCGGGATACTCTGAAGTTAATTTTAAAAAAATGTCAAATAATACGAAAGCAAGATTCAATTGCACTGAGTGCCAAACTAATATTCAAAAATCTCAAAAATCTCCTAAAAACCAAAAAACGGAAAACAAGGTAGGCTCGGTTAATCCTATGGAAAAAAATATTGAGGAACTCATGAGTTCAGTTTCTTTTATGAGCAAACAATTTGACAGTTTTAATAAAAAAATTGATACTATTGTGAGTGAACTAAAAAATATCAAACTTGTAAATGAAAAAATAATTGCTGAGAATAAACGGCTCTCAGATGAAGTTTGTATATTGAAATATAAAATTGATGAAATTGAACAACATAATTTAGGTATATCTGTTGACATAATAGGTATACCTAAGACAATTAATGAAAATTGTATTGATATTGTGGAAGAAATTGGTAAAATTACTAATACTGAATGTAAAGTAATTGAAGCTTATAGAATAAATTCTTTGGTATCCAAGCAAAATATTATAACGGCGAAATTATCAACACTGGACATGCGTAAAGATCTAATACACAAAGTTAGATCTATGAAATTGACAGCGGATATTATAAAACATAATTGGCCGAAGGAAAAAATATATATAAATGAACGTCTTACAAAATCAAAAAGAACACTTTTTTCACAAACTAGACTCGCTGCGAAAGAAAAAAATATCAAATTTGTATGGCTGTCTAATGCTGATATTCTAGTAAGGAAAAACGAGGCTTCCAAAATAATCAAAATTAAATCATCTAAAGACATCGAAAATTTATAGTTAGTAATTTTTACATTCAATATAATTAAGAATAACAATAATAATTTCTATTTCCAATGAATGATAATATATTAAACATTGATAAGCTTTTAAATATAAATAATATTAATTCAAATTATGTAGATTCTATAGCAGATATCCCCCTTCCCCTATCAAATGATAATCTATCAATTTTCCAATTAAATATAAGAAGTATAAATAATCATTTCAATGAACTAGCTATGTTGCTAGGTTCTATAAAAAATAATTTTAGTATAATTGTATTATGTGAAACATGGCTTTTGAATGATGTTGAATTTTCTTTAAATGGTTATAAATCTATAAACTCTCTTGGAACGTTAAATAAAAGTGATGGGGTCACAATATTAATTAAAGATTCCCTAAATATTCTTCAAATTGAAAAAAATATTATATTAAATTGTAATTCTATTCATCTTAAAATCAAATCTAATGTATTATTGTTTTCTTTAATCTGTATATATAGATCGCCAAATGATAATCTTGCAAATTTTATCAATAATCTTGACTTTTTCTTATCTCAAAATAAAAATAAATACCTACACATTTTATGTGGAGATATTAATATTGATATTATGAAAATGTCCAATGTAAGCAATGATTATTTAAATGTATTGGCTAAACATGAATATATATCATGTATAAATAATTATACCAGAGTCACTGAATCCTCAAATACTTGCATTGATCATATATTTGTTAAAAATGTAGATTCAAATAAAATTAGTTCAAACATATTACGATGTGATATAACTGATCATTATGCTACAACACTGATGTTATCTGGTGAATTGTTTAGTCCAAGTAGTCCCAAAGTCCAAAGTAATAGTCAAAATGTAAAATATATAAAAAAAATAAATATTGGCCTTTTAAATAAATTAATTAATTTAGAAAATTGGTGTTCCACTTTGTCTTTTGATGATGTTGATTCTATGCTCGAGGTTTTTAATTCTAAAATAAATGAATTTATTCATCATTCAACTATTTCTGTAATTAAATTGAAATCTAAAAAAATGTCTAAATTAAAAGAATGGATTACAACAGGTATAATAACTTCTATAAGAAATAGGGAAAAATTGTTTTCTAAATTGAAATTGAGGCCTTTTGATACACACTTTAAACAATTCTATAATAAATATAGAAATATATTAAATGTATTAATAAGAAAAGCTAAACAATTATTTTATCAAGGTAAATTATTAAGAGCTCAGTCTGATGGTAAACAGGTATGGAATATTATTAATGAGGTTATAGGAAAATCAATTAATAATAAAACATGTGATATTAATAAAATAAGAATGAAAAATGGTTGTAATACTGAATCAAAAATAGAAATTTGTAATACATTAAATGAATTTTTTATTAATGTTGGAAATAATTTAGAAATAGAACACATAAATCATGTGTCTGATGACCATGAAATTATAAATGATACTATATTTTTTAATCCAATAAATAGTGATGAAATTATGTTACACTTAAATAAAATAAAAGACTATAATTCTTTTTATGATAATAATTTGTCTAATTACATACTAAAAAAAACATCTAAAACCATTTCATTACCATTGTCGATTATTTACAACAAATCTCTATCAACAGGTAAATATCCATCAAATTTCAAAAAATGTGTTGTAATTCCCTTATTTAAGACAGGTAACAAACTAGAGTGTGGCAATTATAGGCCGATATCCATATCTCTAACATTATCAAAAATTTTTGAAAAATGTATAAAAAATAGATTACTTGATTTTTTAAATAAAAAAAGTTTCTTTTCCAAATGTCAATTTGGCTTCAGGCCTGGACTATCTACTATAGATGCTCTTTTCAAGGTAGACAACTTTGTAAGGAATAATATTGATAATAATAATAAAGTAATGGGTATTTTTTTAGATGTACATAAAGCTTTTGATAGTGTGAATCATAAGCTATTGATGTTCAAATTAGAAAACGCAGGTATTCGTGGTTTACCATATAATTTAATTAAATCCTTCTTAGGAGACAGAACTCAAAGAGTTAAACTAAATGATACACTAAGTGATTTTCTAGAAGTATCTTGTGGTGTACCACAAGGCACAGTCCTAGGTCCCTTATTATTTATAATTTTTATAAATGATCTTCTTAAAATCAATACTAATTTAAATACTGAAATTCTAAGCTATGCTGATGACACTGCTATTTTATTATCTGAGCGAACAACAGATAGTTTGTATTATGAAGCAAATAGAATCCTAAATAATATTTATACCTGGTTTTGCAAAAATAAATTAAAACTTAATTTGTTGAAATCCAAATACATTTTGTTTAATCCACAAAAGTATAATACTTTGAATACTAACAAATTAATAGTCCATTCACTAAAATGTGTCTCTGCTTTTAGCAATACATGTAAGTTGAAATGTGTTACTCTTGAAAATGTTAAGGAGCTAAAATACCTTGGCCTTATTCTAGACTATAGATTTAAATGGGATAGTCATATCAATTACTTAAACAATATTTTACGTAAGTTCTTTTTCATATTTAAAGAAGTCAAATATATTTTTAATAACTCATATAAAAGAATTATTTATTTATCCTTGGTACAATCAGTTTTCACTTATGGTATATCAATATGGGGAGGAACTTACAACAATCATCTATCTAGATTATTAACAACGATAAACTGCATTATTAAATATCTTCTAAATCTATCATTTCAAACTAGTACTACATTAATTTATAAAGAACTAAAAGTCAAGGATTTTAGGTATATTTTTAATTTTAATACACTAATTGTACTTTATAAAAATAAAAATTTAATTACCCCTTTTGATCATGATCATTATACAAGATACAAACATAATATTAATATATGCCTACCTAACTATAGTAAAGTGTTTGGTCAAATGAGTGTTTTATATAACGGTCTAAAACTATGTCAAACCTTAAATATTAACATTAGCCATTTTGATAATTTGAAATCATTCAAAAAATATGTTAAAAATCTTGATCTGTCTATTATATAATAAATATGTTGTTATAATTATTTTTGTCTTCATACTCTTATCTTTTACTCTGTTTAAAATATTGTATATATATATTTTGCTACTTCTTAATGCCAACTATCACTAATTTATTATTTATGTATTTATTTTATGTAATATTATATAAGAACCGCTCCCCCAGCACAAGCTTTGCTTTTAGGGGGTGCTGCAAATAATTATTTTACGTACCTATACAATGTGTTACTTGTTGTTTTTTGCAAAATATATATTATTATTATTATTATTATTATTATTATTTGTTCCATTATTAGTATTGAAACATTACGAAATAAAGGATGCAAGGGACTTGTAGGTCGCAGTATTAAAATAATATTAGGTTATTAATAATAACAATACGAGGATGGATTGAAAGTATGTGTACTCGTACATAAAATTTACACATATATTGTATATATAATTCACAATATTTAGATTTAAGTTTCTATGTCATTTCCTGTATTTTTTTTACCTCTTTGGAGCGTTAATGTGAAATTTAAATGAATAAATTAAATTGAAAAAATAATACTTACTATGTAAACGTGCTCGGATTTATAGTTACACTGTCTTAAGATCCAAGGCTAAAAAAAATAAAAGCCCGTTTTTAAATTAAGTTAGTATCGTTACTCCAAATGTTTATTCATCACTTGTGCTTAATTTATATTACAGAAAATAAAATATTAAAATATTTTAAGACAGTGAAGAAATCGGTACACGGACTGTCCACGGTGATTGGCATACGTAAGACATGAAATATTGCCATGTTTAAAACAAGAAAAAACTCAACAGTAAGTTTTGTGACTGATTTTTGGGCTGAGATAAAACCAACGATCTATAATATTGGCTTCAGCGACTATAGTCCATAGGTTAATCTTTGTTTGGAATATGTCGAGAGCGTGGACCCTAGACAATGTTTTGCTACATACGAGCGTTGAATTGTGTTCTGAAGTAGGCACAACTGTTACAGTTGTTGTGATCGACTTTGCGAAGAACATTCGTCCGGCGAAGGCGAGCGCGCGCCGCGGAGACACGAGAGGCCGTTTTTACGTTGATATTCGATTGAGGTCGTTTAACGCGTGCATACGAGATATCGCGCGGACCGTCGGCCTCTGACCGCCGCCGTCACGTCGTCGTCCGTTTGATCGCCGAACAAACACTGCAACGTGTTAGCGCGTCACTTGATGAAAAACGCGTGCGTGACGGCGACGGACGATGCCGTATCGTTTTAAACATGATTATTATTATTATTATTTTCTTTTTTGTTCTGCCCTTCGTTATCCGCGAATATTCTCCGGTTTCGTTTAATATTCAAGTCGTCACTGCCGGGGCTATAACTCATTGTCACCCGAAGGAGAGGAGTTTTGATTAAGAGATACAGGCGTTTAATGGACTATCGCCGCCGTCGCTACCCGGCCTGATGCACCACCGCCACCGCTCCACAGGAACGCTAACACCCTAACGACAAAAAAAAAAAAAAAAGAAAAAAAAATCAACATCCAACGTATATTACTCGTATACTGATGACGACAATAACATCAGCGGACCCTCCCCCCGTCTCTCCGACAACGTCGTATATTAAACTCTTATATACTCGTATATATATACAGTGTATATACATGAAAGAAAAAAAGAGAAATTATTATACCGTGTAACCGAATCGACTGCAGCGGCGGTAGATCTGGCGCTTAAATAATTTTCCGTCATGATGATTAATTAGCCGCGATCGAAAGAAACGAGCGTGTCCTCGACGCTTGTGGTTCACCCCATAATCCTCGTTCTTTTGTGCACACGATATTCATTTATATTTCATTGTTTTTCATTCGCTTTTCCTCGTGTACGTGGCACGTTTGTGCGTCATCACATAATAATACTACGCTCGACATGGTATAAATACGTATATGAAGTTTTAACGTTTTCTTCGCGACAGTGACAACTTTTATACAATATCATTCGACGATATCAGATGTTGAATGGCAAAATGATCAAAATCGACGATTGATAAAACCGAACGGTTATGTGCGCAGAAAATATGGCACCGATATTGGAGTCAAACCGTTTTTTTTCTATGAGAGCTGATAAATACGCTGCGGTATCGTGGAATTATGTTTGTTTTCGCCAAAAACGAAAAAGTCGATTTCCATTTTTGACAAATGACAGTTTCGTCATGGAATATTTGGAAACTCTGAGAATTAGAAAAAACATTTGAATACTTCATTAGCAATGTCAAAGTAAATGATTTTATTAAAAACTTACACTTGTTACACAATTACGACTGATTACGAATACCTACGTCCTACCGTGAAACAATACATCCATGTGAAGTTGCCTCGAAGCATATGTAATAACAAAACTTTAAACGTCTGCGACTGTAGAGACTTTTTGGACTTCGGAAGAGTTTTCATACTTTTGTACATTTTTATTTTTCATCAACTAGGTTCTCTCAATACAACTGACTGTGAACACTGTTTCTCAGTACTTTATTTTTATTATTGTAACCAAAGTTGATTCGAATAGTGTTTCGAAAATTGTTTTTGATACGAATGAGTGCAATCGACCATTTTCGCTTACATTGCCATCATACTGACGTTGCTATACTGAAGTATCATATAACTGTAATGAGTATGCAATAAAATGTTATAGTCATTGTTAATTATAATTTGTAATTGTGCGAGAGTTGAGGATGCCATTAATAATAGCCATTTCACATGTCACAGACAGTTTATAATATATATATTATGACGTAATACTAGAAAAACGGTCGAAACTTAAAAACAATTCAATGAAGGCAACAAAAACCATTTCGATTAAAAGGGTCGAATAATCCATTGAGTCGAGACTATTAACATAAAAGTTTCCCGGCGTGGTATTTTATTTGGGATCTTTTACCAATTCAATGTGTGTACGCGATATTAAAATATTATGCGGAAACATAAAATAAAGGTGTAGCGATAAGAAAAAAGTTTCGCCCGAGAAAAATATTTTTCGTACAGGATTCGTGTGCGAGACGATCGTTTATGTGATTCACATTGCCGAAAGAATGTATGTTGACACACTAATAAAGCGTCGTGAGTGTTTAGAGAATCTCATTTTGAACGCGGGAAAACGTACCTGCAGTGTGTTATTTGAAGAATATGAATATAGACATTTTGGACGAAACGACCGTAAGGTTATAAATGGTTTCCAAGAAATACATTCATTGAATAATAATTTGAAGTTGACATGGAATGTCACATATTTTGATGTTTGATTATTGCCGGGAAAACGTGTTTTTGAGTCACTTCAGTGATATTTCTAGGGCACAGTACATATATGCACATTACGGTGCGTTTGAAACAGGGTTATGTATATATATACATATTATATTTCGTTGTTAGAATCACGTTTTTTATTGTTTCAAATGACCGAGAGGAAGAAAAGAACGACGGGTTTTAACGACCCTTGACGATTCAGTCGAGGGTGGCGATTTCCCGGTCGTCTCCCGGCGCGTAGTGCGGCCACGGCGATGCGAGACGAACTACCGGGAAAAATCGTACACGTTATACGACTTGAACTCTACAGTGGATGTAAAATCCGCAGCCAGAAGATCGAGTCGCTCTTGTAAACTGAATCGCGAGTTCCACAGCGCGTATAAAAACGCGTTCGCACGGCACACACACACACACACACACACACACACACACACACACACACACACACACACACACACACACACACACACACACACACACACACACACTCGTACGCACACACACGAAAGCGCACCCACACGAACACGCACCCACACACACATACATACACACGCGCGTGTAAAGACACAGTATTTCGTATAGACGCCGCCGAGTGCACGAGGAGCGGTCGTGAGGGCGGAAGCGGCGGCGGGCGTTTGGCGCCAGACAGATATTCGGACCGGGCGCCAAGAAAAAGGTCCATATAAAAGCTAGGCGGCCACCCTTCTCGCTCTCTCTCTCTCTACTTCTCTCGGTTCCCCTCGTACAGCTCCACCGCCACTCTTCGCCTGTGTGCGCATTCGACATCGACTGTACATAAATACGTGTGTGTCAATGTGTGGGTGTGTGGAAAAATATTATTATGCCCGACAAGAAATATTGTCTGCTGTGGCTTTTTTTTCGGAAAGCGAATCCGACCCGCAATTCTCGTTAACATATATATATTATGTTTGTGTGCGTGCGTGTGTGTATGTGTGTGTATTATCGAAATCGATAACAATGAGAAATATGTATACATTTCGTGTGATTTCACAATGGTATGACACACGTGCTTATTCCGGTTGATTCGTATGTTATTAAATTAATTTTGGTACCTACCTATAACTCAAGGTAGATACTCTTCTTCGGTTATTTGCAAACGGAATCTCTTTGGCGCTGAATAGTTAAAACTAGCGAAAAAAATTTCATTTAATCATCCATTGTACCTTGCTATACTGTATTGACTTACAGTTAATCTTTAAATTTGACGGTTCCGTAGATATAATAAGCGTCTATAAACATGTATCGAAATCAGTTAAAGAAAATAAACGCATTGATGAACTGAACTCTTTATTTTTATTTTTTATTTTTATTATATAAACTTGGCCATTGGCTGACAATACATTAGTTAATTTATTATTACTTAAATTATTTATACAATAGAAACAATATGTGTTTTATATACATTTTCTTGTTATACATTTGGTTATAATAGATTTCCTATACCGATCTCTTCTATAAATTTAATGAGTTGTTTGTTGACCCTTTCGTTTTGTCCTAGTGATTGGTGTAGGTTTTCTGGGATGTTGTATTTTATTCTGGCTTCTTCTGTATGTCTGCATTCGGTGAGAAGGTGTTTTACTGTTGGTTGTACTCCATATGTCGTGCATTTTATTGGACCTTTGTTCATAAGGTAGCCGTGTGTTAATCTGGTGTGTCCTATTCTGAGTTGTGTTAAGATTACCTCTGGACTCTTTAAAAATGGTTAATTACTTCAAATCCGTTTAAGTTTGATAATGTTCTCGTTCACATCCATAAAGTAATATTTTAGTTTGTCCTTCCATCCCTACTGAAAGTGTGTATGCATTTGTATACTGTATAGATACCATGTGTAGTTAATATACTCAGGCTTAACTTCGAAGAGAAATACTTAAAAATTTCTCAGAAGTCGTCAGCTAAGTACATTGTTAATATGTACTAAACATTGCAGAGCTGTATGTTTATAAGTTTAGTCAGGATTTTCATGATAAAACTTATTAGCATAAGTTCTATATGTGCGCACGCTGTCTCTAAGCATTATTTCGAGTCCGCCGTACATGATACTTAATACGCATACGAAAAACATCAAACCTTACGTAGACGCAGAGGCGCCGCAATAGATTATTTTCATCATGGAAGTATGTGCTCTATGTTAAGAAAGTAGACGTATTGCTGGCATTCAGCTATAGTTGGAAAAAATTCCGAGTTTTCACTAGAGAGGATAATATCATTTTTATTTTTTGAAAAACAGAAATTTTAATTTTTAGATTATTTCAATAGGATTAATTCGTGATTTGGCATATATTTTAAACAGCTTTCTGTTATTCGTATCCCTAATGATGACAAAATAGTAATCTCGTCTTAATATTTTATATATATATATGCGCACGTGAGTGTATTCATTATATCGTCTTCAACATCCGGACTTCATAACAAATTACGACTCAGTGACAGTCGGTATCCTGTAGTAAACTCTTTTTGTCATTCATTAAAATTAAACTTTTTAAAACGAAAAAAGAAATACGTACATTTATATTCTACTTAAATTTTTACTTTATTCCTTCCTAATGAGAATACTTTTTACTTTAACAAACTTAAAACATGAAAAAAGTTACAAACACCTAATACATACCGGCTTTTTTGAAGTTTTATATGGAGTATTTATTACATTTGTCTTTCAGCGTCACATTACAGAAAAGTGTTGCTATTTGTGATTTTATTTCCTCAAATTAAATAGATGTTATATATATTTCATTAGATTAGTGGTTCTCAAAAATTTTTGCCTTAACTGACTTGCCGAGCTAACTGAATGAATCGACTACCATCATCCTCTTAACAAAACAAAATTTGAGAAGAGATTTTCCATAAGTATTTACAAATCGAAATTCTAAATTAAAATGAAAATAGTAATTAATTAGAAAAAAAAAAACTTTATCAGTTTCATTCTTATTTGGTGTACAGGTTTACATACTGTCTGAGTATTAAAAAATTGTAAAATGTGGTTTCATTTCAGTATCAGTAGCTACTGTTACTGCTGCTTCGAAAATAACAGTGGAAATGTCATTAAATGTTACTTGACAGTAATTCACAATCGCTTCTTATCTGCAGTGACGTTATATTGAGTCACTTTGAAGAATGTTTAGTATATATTTAAAAATAATGAAATAATTACTACCTATAAAAATAAAAACTGGTAAACTGGTAACTGGTACTTTTCATGGCATTGAACATGTTAATTCATTTTATTCCCGGTATTCAACATTGTTCTAAATCCTAACGCCCCTTCAAATCTACCACCCCCTTGGAAAATTTAAAGGCCTAAAGAGGGGGCGTATCACTCCTGTTGAAAACCACTGCATTAGATTACACAATATGTATGTTTTAACTCATTATTCAGTTTACGTTTAAAGTAAATAAAGTAATAAGTACGTAAAAAAGGAATTAAAACTTAAAGTTTTTAGGGATTAAGATAATTAATTTGCCTAAAGATTTTATTATTAAAAAAATAAATATATACCTACATTATGTTGTTGAGAAAACTAAGCGATTTATGCTAATCTTTAAACTTATTGTAATGACTGTCCGTTTTGAAAAGAATACATTTTGTTTATTCACAAGTTTATATAAACTTAATTAAATATAAGATACAAAAATAATATGCCTAGGTATAAAATATCTAATAATCTCTTCGTAAATTATGTAAAAGATAACGACTTGAGTTTAAGGTGTTGGGTTCAAATCTTTCAACTCATTGAGTACTATACTTCAATATTATGGTATGTTATAAAAATACTTTCGAAAAATAATTTTTATCTAAACTATGTTTACTCGATTTACCCGTATTTTAGTATAAATACACTTCATACAAAGAAAAAGAAAAATTAATCTCCTTAAAGAAAAATGTATGATATGTTTATGAAAGAAATTTTTAAAATGCATTATTTAGTATAAAAACATATAATTGTTATAAAATCAATAACTTCACAATACGTTATGCAAAACACAAAATTCAAGGGACTTGGATGAACGGCAAAATGCAGGGGCATGTCAGTTTTTATTTGTCCATTGAATTTCACGTGAATGTAACAACGTAAGAATAAATTATTTCCATGCATAAGTATATGCGAAATCAGACGGTGATATTTATTAGAAAATAATCCAAAATTCGGAATAAAATAAATCAACGTAGTTTTTAACTATCGTGAAATATTACAAAAGTGACAATCGAAAACATTTAATAGGCAAGGGGAAATAATCAGTATAACTACGTTTAGCTCAAGCTGATCGGTAAATTACAAAAGACTTATCTTTAGCTGAAAAGAAATTAGCCCCTAATGTGATAAATGCGTGGTTTAAAGGGGAAATATTTGGTGACCGGACCGACCGTTTTCGCTGTAGACTATTACTATATTATCTACCATATAACTATCCTATAATCTTCCAATGATCATGAAACGACTCCTAAGGAATGATAAAAGAGTCGTTTACAGAAATCTTAAACAGAGCTAATTCCCATTAAACAATATGAGGCAAAGCGAAAAGTGATTGATTTGATATCATGCGTGTTAAAATGTTTTCGATATCTCCTGCGGTGTCAAGTGTTGTGGTTTCCATTTCTGATTGTATATTCTTTAAACACATCTAATTTATATATATTTGAATTAAATGTATTTAAATGCATACATTATTTTATACTTGTAAATTAGACCGAGTGATCTACGATTGTTCGATTATATTCGGCCCATATAGACTGTGGTTACTAAACACGTTTTCGGAAACGACTATCGTGTAGTTACTGTGATAACGTCATGTTCTAGATTATGTCCTCATGAATATATTTCACAAGCAGCAAAAAAAAAAAAAAAAAAAATCACCGTTGACGTGTGTGGGCGCGATATACGAATATATTTCACGTCCGTTACATTATTCAGTCCCGGGCAATCTGTCTCGGTGCTGCCGACTGCGACGAGGGTGTCGAGAAAACGGCAACACTTAGTTTTACTCACTCGCTTTTGAGTTTTTGACCGCTCGTTATACCCGCATAAACGGCCAGTTCGGAATACGCGTCGTACGCCACACCATACACGTAAAAGTGTCACATCCCATTCTTTGAAATCACACGTATCAGGCGTTGTATTATTATTATTATTATTATCATCGGACGTTGTACACGCGCGTTACGCCCGTATGTGTTTAACTTTACTGCCTGGACGTAAACCAGTGAAACGTGTGTAGTAAAGTACGCGTAATGCACATGTGACACAAGTCTAGCCGCATCACCTCGGTTTGACGACCATGTGGTGTTAGTCTTTTATAGCCTCGCGATCTCTTCATTTCCTCTTTAATATTTGCCCATCTTTAAACTCCTAACCTACAGCACAGACCTATTGCAAACATGGGCGCCGACTATTGGGGTGCTGCGGTGCTCAAGCACCCCATGAATCATTCTATGGGGTGCTCTGCACCCCATGAAATAAAAATATAGAGCAATACGTAATTTAATACGTTTATAATTTTTTCGTTGTATAATATTTATGGCAACAATATATTTTGGATGTTTTGATGACTCGTTCCTAACATACGTATATGAAATGAAAATAATTTTATGTATAATAATTAATATGTAGTTAAAAGTTTTAATATATGAAAAAGGTCGTATTAAATACGGTAACAATTTATGTTGAAAAAAAATTATTATTTATTTAAATTGACATTTATTAATATCTAAGGATTTTAGGCACCCCATGAAATTTGGGAAACCCGGCGCCCATGATTGCAAACATATTGTGATATATAAACAATTCTAGTTCAACCCATCTCTTTGAACGTGAAATAGACCACTATTGTTACGGCAATTTAATTTGAATACTGAATTACACACAGGTACTATGTCATGTATACGTAGAATAAAACCCTTCAATGTTTTGAAATCAATGGACTAAAATAACTATTAAATTAATTATTAACGAACAATTCGATTATAAAGTTTAATGCAAACAGTACGTATCACTCCACAAAATATATTAACCGTGGTTTAATAGCAATATTTCTACAACAACATCGTAACAGTATGAGTTTGATTCGTTCAAGTGGTTTAATGCACATATGGTTCACTTTTCACTGACTAATCGATCGTACGAAAAAATAACGAATACAGATACCTTTGTATATTTATACATGTACAATATATTTGCACGAAGTTCGATTGAGTATGAGAAAAGTTCGACAATAGGCAATATACAAATACTAAAAACAACGCAATCGCCAAAGATTTGTTTTTTTGTGTGGATCGCGTCTAAATCTTCTTTTTACGGTTTCGTATCGAATAAAAAAACTAAGCGGCACTCTCTCACCCCACCAGCAGCAGTAGCAGCGATAAACACACTTTGCATGCGTACACCATAAAATAAGGGGTCACCCCGCCACGCTACTAACGATATATCGACATAAATATCCGTGTACGCACAATACATACACACACACACACACACACACAAATATACATATACGAACAATTGGAAATAACATATAACGGTGGGATGTGTTGTAACCCACGTCTTCAGGGACCATGCATACTGGTGTGTGTGTGTGTGTGTGTGTGTGTGTGTGTGTGTGTGTGTGTGTGTGTGTGTGTGTGTGTGTGTGTGTGTGTGTGTGTGTGTGTGTGTGTGTGTGTTTTAAAATATCGTGTAGTGCATAGCGGCGATTTCAATCGACACTCGAGTGCTTACGAGCACCGTGCCGCAACGTAATATACTGTGCTATACCCACTAGACCGCCCCGGTATTATAGGTGCTTTATGCGTATATGTGTATATGAAAATGAAACATATTATTAAACGCGCGCGCGCGCGCGCTCCCTTACACCATTGGCCGCGATGTTTAATCAACAAGTTGATGGCCGCGGGCCCGCCGCCACCGTCACGCCGCCAGTCTCGCGGCACTACGCCCGCGGTGTTTGTTCATGCAAATCCTCGTCCGCTCTCACGCCGGAGTCCGACCCGCCGCCGTAATGTAACATTAACAAAACACACAACAAAATTTAAATACACCAACTCACACACCCACACACCGACACACACCAGTGCATATTTATCGGAGAGTATACGTATATGGGCGGGTGTGTGTGTGTGCGTACTTTGCGCAATTGTTTCACGGGATATTCACCTCCGGTACATCATTTGCATCTCTCACTCCCTCTGTGTACACACACACACACACACACAAATACCCACACACACACTCACATATATTAATATACTATATCTGTATATAAATGGCGAAATCCCAAATCAGTATTCCAACGCGTATGAAAACGACGCTCTGCCGGCATATTGAGCTTTGATGTGTTTGCACAAGCAAATGAAACCGGCGCCGTTCGTTCGAAGGGTGCGTTCTGTAATATAGTGATCGAAAGTATTTATGTATAACTATTATTATTATTTCTTTCCGAAAAAAATTGGTGTAAACTACACCGTGTAGACTATTGTACACTATTGTATTTATGACGATATGGTCGGTATTCACGTATGCGTATGCATGCACTACTCCACTGCTGCAGTGACGCCACGTCCGACGTATAAGTTGTTCGTTCTTCTCTACGTCGTCTGCGGTATTTGCGTTTTCGGGGACTTTGTGTCTGTCATTTTGTGTGTGTGTGTGTGAGTGTGAATTTGATGTATAAATGCGAAAAATGTCACAACTAGTAGTTTATTGATCACATATTATTTCGTTTGCGAGAAACGCAATTATCAATACATTATACTATTAAAAACATTATAATAACTTGAATACTCACACGCACATATGTTTTATGTGGAATTCACGTGTTGCATGTTTTATACCATATGAATGTATACCTGGAATATTAAATTTATACACGTGCATTTATTTTACAAATGCACAGCCTACTTATGATGGTCACTTGAACAAAAATCCGATTGAGTTCTTTTGAGGGGTTTTGGCATTTTTTTTAACCTTACCCCGCATATTATAATTCCCCTCTGTATCGCTTACATCATTACACTGCTATCTATATATAGTCCTCACCGTTCAATCTCTTGTGGATACGCATATAATCTGTTGAGCGTGAAATGGGAAAACTGATCGGATCGGGTTTTGAGTGTGCACCTGATAAGGACTCTGGAGTAGAGGGTTGGTGGAGAGAGAGATGCTGAAGAGAAAGCGTACAAAAGGGGTATTAGCATCGATTCTCGTAGGTAGCGTATGTAGTCACCGCGCTAATACGGCAGAGCAAATCTCTTTGTAATTGTTTTAAGTCAGCTCTTTTGCTCTCTCTGTCTCTGTCTTTCTCTCTCTCTCTCTCTCTCTCTCTCTCTCTCTCTCTCTCTCTCTCTCTCACTCTCTCTTTCTCTCCCTCTCTCTCATTCCCTCAAAAAAGAGCTTTTAGACCCATTGTCTCCGTTTGTTCGGTCGAAGAGTAGTGGAGTAAATTTAATGACCGACGGGGACTTCCATTGCTGTCGAACTACCAGCGTTCATTGTATATTATATAAAGCCTTAAACCGTTGTATACTCTCTTTCTCTCTCTGTATGTATAATGTATATAACGTATTTAATATATATATATGAATAAATCGATCGATCAGTCGCGGCACTTGATTGCAACGTATTGTATTAGACAGGAAATGGAGAAAGCTGACTGAGAGGAGTAAAAAAAAAAATGTCGTGTTTGATTTTATTCGATTTCTCTTATTTCTGGGTGGGAAATTTGTGTGTGTGTGTGTGTGTGTGTGTGTGTGTGTGTGTGTGTGTGTGTGTGTGTGTGTGTGTGTGTATACGCAAGCGCGTTTCTCAACTTTTACTACCCTTTTCAATAGTGATTTATATGCACACACGAAACTTGTTTTGGTGGGAGGAAAGGAGTAGCGTGTTTTCCATGAAATTAACATAACTACCGCCGAAATCGAAATAATTTGTCTTATTTAAACTGGCGACACCGTAAAGGCGGATACTTCGGTCATCCACCACAATTTCTGTAGTTGTTTGTTCAGCATAAAAAAAAACTTCACCGATGTTATCGCCGTCCCACGAATGAGTAATATTGCTCACTGAATAATAATAAAACAAATAATAGTAATCATATAATAAATAAAAATACTATCATTGCGGCGATGCAAGATTTTTTTGTCTCACATCTCGTTATCAGGCAATAAACCCGGGCATATAAGTATAATGCACATGAATGTCTGCAATTTTAATCGATAAATAAACAATAGAGTACGTGCAGTGATGATGCATTTCGTCAGTGAGTACGTTTTTGCTTTGTGACGAGTCCAGGCAATTACCTTACCGTCTACGGATGGACGTATATTTTACTTACAATCAGGGGCGTATTTATGGGGGGGATTCAGCCCCCCCCCCCTAAATCCAGGAATTGTTTATGAAGTCTGCTTATTATGTCCTATCAGATGCAGGACATTTAAATCGTAAAAGTTCAATATAATTTTATAAATAATTATTAGTAACAACGAACAAGTTATTCATGTAATGTGTCGGACGATTTTAATCGTAACGATTATACCTTTGAGTTCGGTTTAATAGGCTGAATTGGAGAATTTCAGTAAGATAAAATACCACAGCCCCCCTAAAAATATCTAAATACGCCCTTGCTAATAATCATAACTTTGAATTCAATAATCCCCTTGATCCTCGTATTGTACGAACGTAAAGTATGTACTGATTAAATACATTTTGGAATTAATTCATTGGCGTGCGTATAATATCATTTTATATGAAATATATGAACTCGTATAGAGTAACAAACTGTGGGTGGAATATTAATTATTATAATGCGGATTAAAAAGACATATTTAGACACATAATAATACTACGCAGTATAATTTAAACGTGTTCATTGTGGATTTTCATATTTTGAGCGAATAGAGGGAGAGAGCTGAAAATTTGTATTATTGTTTTAAAATGGTGAGTGTGATTTTTTTTTTTTTTTATATAGTCATCACTTTTACGGATAGTAAAAACCACCTCTGGAATAAGGGCCAATTGCTTCCCACAAATTAACTGGACTTTGACATTATTTTTTGGCCTCTGTTGAAATTGGACAGTGAATGATAATATGTTTTATTGTGATGTACATGTTTCATGACAAATCGTTGGTTCTGTTTTTCCATCAGGTATCTGTGTGAGACCATTGTATAGCTAATTCTAAGTTTAATATAACTCCTTATTTATGGCTTAAATTGTGTATTTATAATGTGGCTATCGCTAACATAACACTGTTTTCAAAAACACGGTTTGTTTTTTAATTTTTTATTATTATTAGTAAGTTAATAAATAAAAAAAAAAGGAACGAATATAATATTAACTACCCATAATAGAAATTTTGAAATGTATTTTTCCTTTAAAGTATATTATTATTCTGTATTGATTTCTGGTTTTAGCCTTTAGGAAAATGTAGATACTTCTGTTAGTATGTCTAATACATTTTTTTCTTAAAACTAATGATGTTGTCTAATGAAGTTTTAATAATAATTATTATTATATAATGTCTCGAGACTTGATTAAATTACGGTTGTCTTTAAAACTTTCTTTCAATAAAAATTTATAATTCAATTGATTAACGTTTTCTACAGTTTGTGTCACCAATATATGAAAGACCCTGAGCTCGTTTAAGACTGATTTATATTATAGAAAACTTGTCTCGTATCGGAAGGATTGAAATATAAAATAAAATCATTTGAGTAATAAAATTATTTTATCGTTTTCCAATGTAAAGTTTGAAAAATAATGTAGAAAGTTCACGAAATGAACGGTTCTATTCATTTCCCAGCTATAGCATGATATTATGAGTTTATTTGCAACAACATTACCATTATCATATTATGATACGGTTAACGCATCAATACGAGACCTAATAAGCTTACATCACATGCTAGTGTAAAAACCCTTTACCACAAACTCAACACTTCAACTTACCGTCATCTCCAAGAAATAGCCGAAAAACAATCAATAACCTTAACACTATAAACGCACCTAATATCCCAGAACCAAACAATCCAATCTAACCTCACACGGAGAGAAAGAGGCCACGCCTGAAGCTCTCTCATAGGCCTTCGGCCGTCAAATTATTGGCAAATGTCAAAAAACACAATATGATCGTAGCGAATAATACAGGTAATAATGATAATAATTATAATGATAATGATTAAATGATAACGATAACGGTATGACGTTGTGCGTAGACGTTTGTTATTTCCGGTGGTTGGTGCCGGTCATTGCGCGTGCTCATAGCGTCGTCTGTTTTCAGACGTAGTAATGATGACGGAAAAGCCTGACGGGGCCGCCGCGCCGCCGCCGCCGTTGCTCGTTAGAGCCCGGCCGATTCGACGTCTCGTCGTCGTGGCCCTGCACCGAATATTGTCGCAATGTCATCGCCGCGTGTCGTCGCTCGGATTGTTGCGGCGTCGCGCCCCTGCCCGGGACGCGGTGAATCAGCGTAATAATAATAAGTTACGATCTCCTCTTGTCCCGACCACGACCGCTCGTAATTCGACCCGTCACTGCAGCGCGGCGGCTCGATTTATGCTTTAGTTGTTATTTTTCAAACGCGACGCGTTTTCTCTCGGTTCGGGATCTTTGATTTTAACAATCGGTCACACGCACACGCACACCTCACCTCTCCTTATCCAACTGGAAAAGAATTCAGGCAGTACAAAATATCGCTCTGCGCTCCATTACTGGCCAACCTTGGTTTGTCGCAAATGATGCAATACATAACTCCGCCCGAATTCCCACCGTAAAATCCGCTATAATACAACACAGTAAAAATCTTCTTCATAAAAATTCATTCTCGAGTTACAAATATATTCAACAGCTAGGCCTAACCGAAGTCCACAAAAAAAAAAAAATAAGAACAAAATCAGATTAACTAATTGGTTACAATCTACTAACACATAACTCCATCCTCTAAGCTCCCACAACTCGTCATAGGCAGCCAGCCTGACACGAGTTCACAGACCGAAAGGTCGTCAACTAAGCAATAGCAATAGCAATACACGCGCACGCGCGCGGCGCGCATAATTCCGTTTTTGGTGTTGTGACTTTACGCCTATACACACGCATTAAATCCGTCGATGAAAAAATGAAACTTTTGTCGTATCGTTTTATAACACTTGGGTCGTTTCGTTCACTTTTATTTATATTGCGTTTTGTTTTCATTGTGACCGGGCCGCGGAATAATAAATGAAATGATTTCATCGAAGGCCGTCGCGGCTGTATAGTGTTTACTTTGATAATGTTGTTTTATCTCGAATCCAAATTGGTTTTTGGGGGTGACTTTAGGAGCGAATAAAATCGTTCCCGCAGTTATGGTACAGTGCAAATCATATTATACGTATACGTGTTTATGTATATTACAATAAACAACTTCAAAGTAATGAAAAATACAAAAATAATTGAATTTTCGACAAAACGAAAATTCGCTTGGTTTGCAAACTAAACGCTTGGTATTAAGTCGAATTGGGATTTTGACGTATTTGAATTTTTTTTTCTTTTGTTAAATAAAATAATATAAACTGGTTACTCAAATTGATTTTTTTAAGCATATTTTTGACGTTTTAAAAAAATGTTTCCCAATTACAGTATTAAAAGTATTAAATATTATTATATACTAAACAGTAATATACGGGACTTTGTGATTTTCAAGCTTCAAAACGACAGCGCTAATTAATATTAATTTTATTCTTTTAAACTTAAAAACGATATTCATTTCATCGAAGCACAACTATGGGTAAATTTTATAATACTCTAGATTTGTTTTTTGTTTTAGATTCTGAACGAAGTGAAGAATGTATTGATTTTACTATGATGTGTGTTTTTTTTTTTTTTTTTTTTTTTTTTTTTTGTTTTTTTTTGTTTTTGTGTCTGTGTACACCATAACTACTCGAAATAATGCTTCAATTTTGAACTTCAGGGTATGTTTTCGGTGGCAAAACGAATATCGGAGGTACCTTAGAGAGGTCACAAGTGAAAATTCCCAAAAGTTTTCAAATGCCACGGGAAAAACAAACAAAAAATGAGGAAAAAACGGTACTTTTTGTGCAAAACCCATTTTCGACGAAATCGATTTTTTTATTTAGCCGTTACTCAAAAACCAAAAATTGTAGATACTTGAAATTTTCACCAAATGTTTATATTGAAATCATCTATACGTGGTAAAATTTTTGAACACTTTTGACTTTTTTTGAGCTTTTTATAGACAATTTAAATTTTTGACTTTTCTTAGTTTTTTTTTCTGAAAAGTGGATAAAAAAAATTTGGCTGGACAAAAAATCTTGAAAATTTAATATAAAGTTCCTCATAAGAAGTACTTATCGGTATAAAAAAAAAATTCAAAGCGAAATGCACACCTTTTTTTTTATAAGCATAAAAAGTTTAAATTTTTATGAAATATTGAAAAATCGCGAAAATTTGAACTTATTTTTTTCTGAAATGTGGATAAAAAAAATTTGGTTGGCCATAAAACTTTGAAAATTTAGTACAAGGTTCCTCATTAGAAGTACTTATTGCTATTAAAAAAAATCAAAAATCGTGAGTCACAATTTTTTTTTATAAGCATCTAAAGTTCAAACGTTTACGAAATAATTACATGATTGCGTAAAATAATAATTTAGCCTTAAACGATTTTTGATATTTGTTCTTATTCAAAAAGTATAAGTCGAAAAAACTTGAAACTTTCACCAAATGTTTATATTGGAATCATCTATACGTAGTACAATTTTTGTAAACTTTAGACTTTTTTTGAGCTTTTAATAGACAATTGAAATTTTCAACTTTTCTTTGTTTTTTTTTCTAAAATGTGGATAAAAAAAATTTGACTGGACAAAAATTCTTGAAAATTTAATACAAGGTACCTAATATGTCGAACTTATCGGTATAAAAAAAAAATTCAAAGCGTAATGCACAATTTTTTTTTTATAAGCATAAAAAGTTCATATTTTTACGAAATGTGTAGAAAATCGCGAAAATTTGAAGTTATTTTGCAGTTGAAAATTCATAAAATTTTAAGTATTCAAAACTAAGAATTGTAAATTCGGTACAAAGTTTGACATACGTTTTCCTTCAATTATCTGTAAAAAAATTTGCACTGGAATAAAATAAAAAATTTTTATGAGTGTTTGAAATTACAATTTTTTCACATAATCGCGTAAAATAACAATTTAGGCATCATTGATTTTTGATATTTGTTCTTATTCAAAAAGTATAGGTCGTAGAAACTTAAAACATTTACAAAATGTTTAAATAGGCATTTTCTTTACATAGTTGAATTTTCAAAATATTTCGTTTATTTTTTAGCTATTTATAGGCATTTGAATAATTCGATTTTTCTTAGATTTTTTTTTATAAAAGTCGATAACAATTTTTTGGCCCTACCAAATCGCTTGCAAATTTAATAAAAGGTTTTGAATAAGTTGATCTAAGAGTGATTCAAAAATTATTCAAATACATAGGCATAATTTTTTTTTATAAGCAGTTGAAGTTCAAAAATCGACAAAATTTGTCAAAATCACGAATATTTGCAAATTATTTTGTAGTTGAAAATGTATAAAAATTTTTGTATTCAAAGATAAGAAATGAAAATATTATGTAATATCACAGCTGATAAAGATAATTAAATAGATTCAGTTTATTATAATATAATAAGTAGCTGACAGCTGTTCTATACAAAATATTGGTAGATTGTAAACACAAGGTGTATAACGTACCTTTACATGGTTGAATAGAACGTTACTAACTTCCAATTTCCAGTTATTTTAATGTGTGTATCAGTTCCATAAACATGCGGATTTTATATATTATTATTAATTATTAATATTTAAATAGACGTAGCCACGGAGCATTCAGCATATATGGACGGCGGGGTCGGGTGGTACCGTCACGATAGTGCATTTAGGCAAATAATATGGTATTTACCTACACCCTATCTATGCACATCCTGGTTTGTCCAATGCTCACGAGCAGAAGTCACATGAATAGACAAATGTAAATCTTACCCAATCTAGGATATTAAAATAAAATATATATTACAATTTAAGGCTGACATCTTCATCTTCGTTCAGAATCGTTTTTTTTTTTTATAATATAAAATAATTCCAAAATCTATCCAATAATGCCTAATCTAGCAATGCATCTCGTGTATCCCACCCAAGTACTGTATCCTGTACTTAACTTACAATGATTTATCATTGCATTCAAATGTAAAGTACCATACAACTAAACTATCGTAAACCAGGTGATCCCATGATAGAAAGTGCTATACACTCCTCACCATTATCTTGTCCGAGGAGCGAAGCGACGAAGGACGAACTTCCACCACCATTATCTTATCGGCTTTTTTTTTTTGAGAATTATTTGTTCTATAGTGATATCTATTTAAAGTTTAAACAAATAACAGTACTTATTTATACTCCTAATACACGTTGTATGCGTTGGCACTTAATTCATTAAACGTATTTAACGCTAATCGGGAACTTTTTAAGTAGGTACCTACTCATCTCAATAATTAACGAAATAACATTGTGCATTGAATTTGTCTTGTGTACAATTTGAAACACTAGAATAAACTATTTTTTTCTGTTTAACAACTATTCGTGTTGTGTCGTATATTTTATTACAAATTATTCGTGTATCATTGTAATAATTATTTTTAATGGACTCCGAATAAATACGTTTAAATTGAAAAGCGCGCCCGTACGAGGCTGTTTTTTGATATTTCCGCAGTTCATTGTGTTGTTATTTTTCGGTTTGGCCGAAAGTAAATCTGTCGACACGACAGAGGAAAAAAATACTACTGTTTTATTCTTTTGAAAAGGCTTGTGTCTGCGTGTACATGTATATGCGCGTCGCCGTCTGCTTACCCACCCGGACGTGGAATATAATAGGCGCCTCGTCGACGCCGTAATAAACGCGGAAGAGCCGCGCGTGTATCGCGCATAGGGGAAGTCGCCGCGCGCGCGCCACCGCCTCTGTTGAATCGAATTAAACCGGAATTAGATATAATCTGACGGGATGAATGGGATTACGCGTGCATCGCTAATGGTCAGGCCCCGCAGCATCTCCATACAGTCACATGAACACACACACTCACACACACACACACACACACACACACACACACACACACACACACACACACACACACACACAACACACATCATAATATACTCATACTGTAGGAGTACTGCAAATTCGACAGCTTCAAAAATGCATATAATATGAATATGTGTTTGTGCCTGCAGACGAGAAAAGAAAAAAGATATATACGGCATGCCTTTTTTTTTTCACGACATTCCCAGTCACGACGCGACAAACTACTAACGTATTTTTCCTCCATTGACTATTTGTATTAACTCTCCCGTGCTTATAAGTCAAATATATTGAATTTGAAAAAAAAATGTATTTATATATATATATATTATATCATATTATTAGGTGAGCTGAATATTTAAGCTCTCGTTGTTGCACTGCTTTATGTTTTACGTTATCGTTTTTATTACTTCTAAATGACAATTATTATATTTAATAAGTACAAATAATTTTGAATTAAAGATATTTTAGTACGTCATATATTAATAATTAGTCTGTTCGGCACTTAATGTGCAGTAGGCGAATAAAATATAATAAAGATTTGGTAATAGTATGGCAACGTTTTGGAAGATAATAATAATTATGATTACATAATAAAATGAAGAAATTATTGGAGTTTTTTCATTAATTTTATTTAACTAGCTCACGAGGATTGATCTCTCATAATGAGATCTCACGAAAACTTTGTTATTTCAATCAGGTTTAAGTACAAGCCTTTTATTCAATTAATAAAAATAAGTTCTCATTTAAAATGGAAAATATTAATTAATTGGGTAGTTCATCACCTATTATTCATATTAAATTATATTATTTATATTAAAACGTATTAAGTGTTCTCCAATATTTATACACTATAATATTTATATTATTTGCGGTCAAATGCGCACCACCAAAATGTTATGATTACGAGTATTTTTTTAGTATCAAAATTTTCTATTTACGTTTTTAATCGAGAGGGCCTTGATGTTTATATATTTTAAATTAAGCACAGCATAGTTTTGTATGATTATCACTCGTAATTTTAACATATATGTCTTATATACAATAACTTTCATGAAAAGAAAAAAGTACATAGGTATTCTTTGTAACGTATTTTAATTGAAAAATTGGAAGAACGTAGATAAATTACTTTTAATCTTGAAATTTGGTCATGACATCGGCATCATACCACAGGTACGGTGTACATTTACGAATTCATATTGTGAATCGATTCTATTTCCACAAAGCTTCACTGCCGTAGAGAAATCATGTTTATACACACACACACACACATATATATATATATATATATATATATATATATATATATATATATATATATATATATATATATATATATATAATATATAATATAATATTTTATATACCCATTGATGATTATAATCGTTGGCCAAATCTGTTCGTTTGTGCTTTTATACATATAATATATAGATAAAAGAAAGATACAAAGAGAAAAAGAGGGGGAAATAATATATATATATATATATATATATATATATATAATATATAGGTACTGAGTATATGTATATACATTTACTATACTTTCACTATACTTTCTGTATATAGATATTACACGTAAATATATACTGCAGCGTTATGCGGGGATTGCGCCGTGTTGAGACGATATCCCTTTACAGTCGGTCGGTTTGTATGATGGAGGATGCTGCGTTGATCGACAGGACAATTACATCGCCGTCGGTGGATATACAGATGGAGTGAAGGGGGCAGGGTATTGCGTTTTGGTCCTAAGTAGTCCGATATTAAAGATCGGAGAGGCCATGTTTACCCGAAAAAGGGGTATAGACTGGGGTAGGAAAATCGTGTTTACACACCGTTTGCTGCCCCGCTGCCACCGCCGACCAACTTTCCGACGACGAGCCAAATCGCAGATATTATTACGTGTGCGTGTGTATTTAGTGCACTCGTTCGCTCAGCCTATATTGCCGTCGTACACGTGTGTGCGTGTGTTTGCAAAACGATAAATACACCGTCACGTCGACGCACATATCGAATTTCCAAACATAATTGCTTTCGTATGATATATTATAATACCCATAGTGAATTAAACGGTACACAAAAGCGAACGCGAGTTGTCGTCCGGGTCGCGGTGTGAGTGCAGCGAGTCGCGCGTATGGAAATCGAAAAAAGGTGCGCTAGGAGTAAACCACGACGCGTAGTACGCATGATACAATATCGAGTACACAATATACGTACATAACGTCGAGAATTCGACTAACTTTTTTACCAAATAATATTATAAGTCTGTATTTTTTTGGAGCGAAAATATATTTGTACACAATACACGTTATCCTCGCGCGTGCGAACGACCTCCGTATATAGAAGACGTTTTTAATTCGTAATAAATAAGAGACGGCCTCGTGTGCGAATCGCCCGCATCATAAACCCCGTGACAAACGCGCAATAATAATAATAATAATAATAATAATAATATAATACTGCTATTACACGAGATATAATATATTATAGCCGTCGACCGGGTTTTATGGTGGGCGATTTTAAAACCAGCGCCGTCGGCGCGTAGGAAAAGCGGAGGAATGCCGTCGACCGGCGGGGTAGTGGCGGTGGCGGTGGAAAGGAGTGAGCGGCAGAAAGTCCCCGTATCCATTTAATCTTGCAAATCGGTTTACAGGGGTGTGAAGTGGATCATGACGATGATTTCCACCGACCACCCCCTCTTTATCGCCACCGTCGTCGTCGCGAAGTGCGTATATTGTAAATGGAACTCGTTCCGCGGGAGCGCCGGCGCATGACAATAATATAATAATGTACGAAAATCGGAATCTGCGGCCCGGAGAAAAAACAAAAATCGTTTGTAACAATTATTATTGGTGAAATAAAAATAACGATAACCTACACGCGGCCGTCGATTCCTAAACAAAGTGCGTTTTGTCGAGTGTCCTCGGCCACTGCGTTTCTCCGTTATCCGTGCGATACAGCCTCGATCGATTTACGAGTCCGTGATTTATGTTGCAGCTTTTAAATATCATAAACAAATATACGTGCCGCGTTTGACGACGTTTTCACTTTTAAGTCACTCGCGATTATGATGTTTCGCTTTATTTCCTCGTTTTACGTACACGCGCATACACTAATACACCGGTGGCGTGTTTGAGGGTGGGCGATGACAGATGAGGGTGATAATTCAGCCCCTCGAATTTTTTCTTTCGCGTAATTTAAATGTAATGTAATATACATATTCACCTGATAATATAAAATAAGTTCCCCGTAATTTATAACATCCGAAAACAATTATATACAATCGCTCAATAATAATGCGATGATGATTAATAATTCTGTTCTTCAATAATTATGAAATCGTGAATTAGTATTTATTTTAACTACGACAATTATTGCTATGATTTTTTGTGGTTTTGGTTCGAATGGAACACCGAGTGATTTATTGATGAATTCGGTTTTTGTGAGTCTTTCTCGATTAGAAGACGCTAAAACAAATTATTTTTATGTGTCTAATAGTTTATGCTTTAAAAAGTATTTTATTCAAATAAGTTAGAATAAAATCGGATATGGTACGTTTAACGAAGCTAGTTTTTTTTTCAATCATGTTTCACTCCTGCAGTCTACAAGTTGAAGATATTTTGTACTCCCTATGATAGCGTTATTGGATGCAAAATTATCCGCAGGTACTTTGGTAACACGTACATGGTATAAATATATTGGAAAAGTCATAGACGTTGTAAAACATTTTTATTAATGTTTTGTTTACTGTAACTTTTTTTTCAAAATTGTGCAGATTCACCGAAACGTCTCGTTTGTCGATATCGATTAGGCATTCTCTCTCTCTCTCTCTCTCTCTCTCTCTCTCTCTCTCTCTCTCTCTCTCTCTCTCTCTCTCTCTCTCTCTCTCTATGTGTATTAAATTATACAAGTATATACACATCGTTTGGTTTCCGCCCTTGCAGCACTTCCAACGACGCGAAAACCGTACGCCTAAGCAGAAAACACGCGGTTGATGCAAATTGAGTTAAAAAATTTCGCTTTGTTTGAAAGGCACGCCGCTTAAACAGTGGGCGGTGGTGGCAAACCCGAATGCAAATGAGGTTATGAAACATTTACGGTTAGGGCGGTTGCGGGGCGTGGGGTTTAGGGGTGGGGTAGTCCAAAGTGGGCGCGACAAGGGTATACATATATGTGTTTAGTGCTCCTGCAGAGACTTCTATAATGAAATTGAAGTAGTGAAAAACTAAAAATCTGTTTAGCTCAGATTCATTTATAACTATCAGTATAGGTATATAATATGTACACACGAAAAATAATGCGAATACGGAACATGGATAGTGGGGATAGGGATTCGCGTGCAGACAGGAATTAACTTTAAAATCCAAATCGATGGCCATAATATTTGAACTGAATACACACACACACACACACACACACACACACACACACACACACACACACACACACACACACACACACACACACACACACACACACACACACACACACACACACACACACACATATATCCAGTTCGATCGACAAGATCAAGGCCTATCTGGTACACAGATGATAATGGTAAAATTGAATTAGCGATAACAGGATTATAAAATGAGGATTATGCCGACGATTTCTCCCCATGAGCACTAAACGTCACGGTCACTAATTTTCCAAAAACGTTACGTCGTTGCAAATAGTGTGCTATATGCTTATACCATTTTCACATCCAATTAAAATCGTTGTTAAGACTCGTCCTCATCCTAACGCGCGCGCTCGCACACACACACACACACACACACACACACACACACACACACACACACACACACACACACACACACACACACATGAAAACATTGAACGTCTCCCCTAGATAAATATTTTACACGTAATTAATATTATTTTGATTATATTTGATGTATAATCAATGAAAAATGTTATATATTTGTAAAGCACTTAGTATATAATATATTATATGTTAACTGCTATTGAATAAAAATAATGTAATATAATTCCGAACTAGAGTTAAATCTTTCGCATTTAAACGTGTATATTTTTTACACTCTACATAATAATATACTCGAGGAATTTCGTAATGTCGAAATGACGACAATCACTCGAGTATATTCTTTCTTCGCTTCTTCATTTTTCCAATCGATCGCCACAGCGTAATAAATACTGCAGTCTCAGCCGAAGTCGTTCGGTTTTAACGGTTCAACGAGCATGGTGATGTTTTGTCCATGGAAAAAATCTTTAAAAGAAAAAAACCGGCGGCGGTTCCGGTATCAAAACTAGGGGGTTCGAAATTAATAGCCTTTATTGCGCTTGCGTCCCCGACGAGAAATATTAAAAAAGGGATAATACACTGTATATTTCTGTATCTCTTCGATGCATTATTATTATTATTATTATTAATTTATGCAATACCATATATGCACGTGTATCAATATCCCGAGGCAAAATAAATCTAATTCAAATGTATATATACATCCCTGTGTAAATCAAAATGGTATAACGATCCATTGATCTTTTCCATTAATAATAAACGTTCGACGTTTATTAGTTATAAATTATTTTTGATGCTGAGAAATTATAGAGTATAATCACCTACGGAATCTATAATTTAGGAGTTCACTCCATGATGTCAACGCAATTAATTTGGTAGCACTTGAGTACAATAACAATATATTGTCTCGTGTCGACAACCGTTAACCAGTGTATTAGGTATGTCTCATACGCATTTCATCGTTATTGATTTCATCTTAGTTCAAACACGTCAATCATAATAATGATATAGCGTGTTGATTAAGACGAGTAATCAATAAACTGTAAAGATTTAAATAATCCTTAAAACTGCACTCGTTCATTTTATTGTATAATAAAGTATCGAGAATCGATTTGTTTGTGTTATGAACGATTTTGTTTACGGTGGCATAGTCAAATTATTAATTTGTATAAATATAAAGTGTCATTATAAACTATAGTTATAGTATATTTTCTTATTAAAACGTTTAAATCGATATCAAAGCGAATTAGATGACATCAGTTAAAATTGGTTTTAAATTTGATTTCGTAAAGTATGGTTAAAATAACATAAAAAAAAGAAGAAGATCTGATCGATTGGTTTAAAGTGAAAATAAATGCTATAAGATAGGTATTATTTACGTTAACGAATGTAATCCGCTAAAGGTATGAATATATTATAATGATATAGGGCGTTGTACTGCACCGTTCGCGACGACTTATTCGACGGTGATATATCACGTCAGCTGGAAGGGTACAAATAAAATTGTCACCAGCTTTTAGAGAGTAGAAGCCAGTGATAGAAACACAGGGGCCGAGGAAGGGGCGAGATCGCTGCAGGTCCGCGGAAACTATGCTCCGATTGGCGTTATTTTCATTTCCCGGACAGCCGGATGTTGTGCACATAATATATCGGCGTCCAAAAACTCGCTGTATATAATACCCTTGGATAGATGCTGATAGTGAATACATTATGATATAATAATATACAGATAGACTTGGATAGATAGATTCGGACACCAAATCCGTGTGTTGATGCGTAAAAAAGCGTTGAAAACGACGATAGAAGAGGATAAACACTCTGAGCAGCCGGTCATTTCGTCGTTGTTTTAAGATCAGAACATAGATGCCTTAAATATAAACAAAAAATATTAAACCGCAGAAATTATGAGCGTCGATTAAATAATCTTCGACTAGCTGAATAAGTCTGCGCTCTGTTGATGTCGGTCGAAAACCAAATATTTTATTTTTTCCGATCGACAGAACGATTTACGTCACGAAATAAGATATTATATTAATTTATCGTCTTTCGTTCGTGAAAACACTATAATATACTTCTTTTAGATAGTAAAACGTTTTTTTTCGACTTCTTTTCATTTCCGTTTGTAGTTTTACTGTTTCGGAATGTTTTGTAACAGCTGCAATTACCGACTTCTTAAAATTAAATCTTTTCATGGACGCGACGACCGTCCATCTGGGGTTACTAGGAGCATATACAACAATATTATATTATAAAATATAAGCATGAAGTTAAATTTAAGCAAATTAAATACGAAAAGATATAAGGTATTATGAAGTATTTTTGAAAACATGATTGCCGGATTTTATTTTATGGCTTAAAAGCGAGCCACGTTAATTCCCTATAGTACGTATCTTTTTGTTCGTTTTCCGGAGTATGTACGTGAAGACAAACTGAGGATTCGATGATGTATATTGTAATAGGCTACACGTGTCGAAGATATTTAACAATATAAAACATTTGTTAATCGAATCAAGGTCCCTCTGCGAGCGTAACGCGTACCGTGCTGATTACATTTTTATTTAAAAGCGATGTCGAGTATGCGATAACAATAACTTACGTTTGATACATGTACACGTATATAATAATCGATAATCGATGAGGTCATTGAAAATATAAGTTACTACTCATGATGATTTCGGTTTATTTTTCAGAGCGAATTAACGATCGTTTAAATAACAGAAAAAAATCCGACATAAATGCGTAATTCCAAACAGTTAACACTTTATAACTATGTTTACAGACACGGAGTGATTAGACGTTTTGATGTTGAAAACGCATAGCCCGTTGTACCTGTACATATTATGTGCCAGACTCGGATGAGACAGAATAGTATGATATTGTATTACATAACATACAGCGTGTAATATTATCATTTCAAGCGTATAGTTTACATAATATATCTGCGGACAAGGAGTAGGCCAGTAGTAGTATTGATGTCATATTTCTCGTGTGTGTGTGTGTGTGTGTGTGTGTGTGTGTGTGTGTGTGTGTGTGTGTGTGTGTGTGTGTGTGTGTGTGTGCTATAATAACTGATGTCCGTCAGCGTGAGGCGACGTCATTACCGTATTTAAGTAGCATATTACACAGTACTCAAAAGGCGAATTTCTAATAAACCGTCACCGCGAGATACCGAAAGACTGTCGACTTTTAATCATGTTCCCGTCTGTCCCGCGCGGCGATCAAAGCGGATCGAGTTCTCGCCCGCCGTCGTCCGGCCTTTGTGCTCCTGATGCGACGGCGACCGCCCGCCGTTTTTCCCGCGCCGACTACACGCACGATCCTAACCCTATAGCCCGAACCGACGATAATTAAACCGACCGGACGTTCGCCAACGAGTCTTCTCGTCCGGCGGACACTGTCCACTGCTCGCAGAGTTTTTCTCAACGTTCTTCCACGCGTACACGTTTTTTCCCTACTGTTTTTTTTTTTTTTTTTTAACTTTTCTAACCAACGCCCGAGTTGTCCCGGTTCTGTTTTTAATTTCGCTTCATAATCGAAGTACGCGCGCGGACAATGATTGATACCCGCCGCGACGATCGCTGTTAGGTGACGACGGCGACAACTTTATTCCGATCGATTTTTATGAATATTAAACGCATTAATCACCGCCGCCGTGAAACCGGCACAGTGGTCTCGTTCGACAGAGAGAGAGTGAGAGAGAGGAGAAGAACCGGCGGCGAGGGGTTCGACCGAGCGGCGACGCAATTAGCCTGATGGAAATCGGTCGAGTATGCTACGTATTGCCACTACTACACTCTTAATAATTTACGCTGGTGTAACTATTCCTAATGAAGAATGATGTCGTACTTTCGGCAACGACGGCTCGCGGCGACACTCACTCGACTTCGTATTATCATCATTATTATCGTTATGATTACCGAGCTTTTGTCAACTGTCTAAATCGTCACGCTCCCTCTCCTCCTCGTGTCCACCGTGGAACACAGACCGCGTATCGCCGGCACTCTTCCGATATCGTTGAAAAAAAAATAAAAATAATAATACCAATCAACGTTATCGTACATCAATTTCAACGCCGAAAAGCCGTTCGTATACTTCATGTTGTATACAGCAGACATAATGTCCGATCGACAAAAGAGAGATGATTTATTAACGGACGTTGTTTAAACGATTCTTTTTTTTTTTTTTAATTACTGAATTAACGTCACTCGTTTTTCCACAGCTGCAGTGTGTATTTTGGTCCGATTTAAATCGAATCGTGTTATTACTGCACAGTACATTACAATATACCCGAGGGAACGTAAACATCTACGTAATTTTATCGCCAACAAAACGTTTCGACAGCGTTTTTGAAACGGTTTTAATTATTGTCTAAAAACATCAGCGGTTTACAAAACGTTTTCGCTTTCAACGAAGTTTCGCTGTACAGCGATTGGATCATGCACCTCCCGGGCAGGTCGTCGAGTAAACACTTGCCGATTTGTTCGCATCTCACCACGTCTTTTTCCAATCGATACCAGTGTTCACTATCACATACGATTTGCACCGTATGAATGACTTTGCCTGGGAAAAAAGTGAAATGAAAATCGAAAATTGTAGTGAGTAAGAAAAATGCGTAAAATAAACAATATACCAATTTTGATTAAAAAACATAGTTCTTCGGTGACTCGACCGTTTTCCCCAAATTGGTACAAGTTCAAATCGGACCAATCAATGTTGGCATTGGTGCCATCACTGTTGCTGATGAATCCGAAAAGCAAACTGAAATCAATTTTTTAGTTTGAAAATAACTTTAACGAAGAGTGGTGATAATTGTTGCGTATCGCGTTTAGTAAATGAACTCAGAATGTTCGAAGAACAGTGTATAAGAGAGTCTTACTACTTGATGACAGATTAACTATGTGATATCGATGTATTATTGAAGTGGCTGCATATGCTGTGAGAACGACTGTTTGAACGATAAACGATATAAAATTACGATAGTCAAGTACATTATGCTCGAAGGTAAATGGTAAGTAATTGTGCGGTGAACACTGGGCACTCCTTAAATGATTTTTTGTTAATATGACCGTATTTGCGGAAGTGCCTGTTCGAATTCAATAGTCCAAATGGTATTTATGACCAATTTATTCAGTGATGTCCATGTTCAAAAACATGAATTTTCCAAGAATAACAGACGGATTTCCAACGCTATGCACTCACCGCGAATATGATATTTTATGACAAACGACAGTGACGACCAGCGAACGGCCGTTTTCTAGGAACATAGTCACGTAGAAGTATCTGTGAATCTTGGTGAAGTCTCTAATCGCACCTGGAAAAGTATCGTTTTAGTCAAATTCAAACTTTATATGGCTGTAGTCGTTAATATATTTACCAAAGCTCCTGTCTCTGATGGTCATCGCGCTGCGAATATCGATCACATTCCCGTCGATCTGCACGTCCGCGTTCAGTTCACCGAATTGTTCCCAGTGCACCACGTCATCGTCTTTAGAACTGCCCCGAAACAATTTTAGATGTTAGATGATTCACTCTAGCCACGTGTCTCATTAATATTATTTTTATTTTTATTTTATTTTAAAGAAATTATTATATTTTAAAATAAATGATTATTGTTATCATCATATAGTGTATAATTTATATTTCGTCGTCATGTTACCGCTCGGACAGGGTCATGGTAAACTTGCTCCAATCCTCCAAAGCCAGCGAGTCGGCGAACGATTCGCTGCTCAAATCTCGGTTGAGCAACCATGTCTCGTGTTTGCTCTTCCACACTGCCGTTATCTTCACGCGGACACACTCTTTCGGATTGTCCACAGATCTGTGAAAATCAAAAAGCACATTGTCGTATTACATTATAAACTATGATTACTACGGTATACCGCGTCTGGCGATGCCGACTTTTGCAAACCTCTTGGAACTCGATCGAGTGAAAACCGTAGACGGCACACAGAGGTACTCACGTCATTTTGCCGTCGAAATCAACGCTCCACTGTCGAAGGGGTTTGTTCATTTTCAAACTGAAACTGTCTAAGGCGAAACCATTATTACTGTTTGCCAAAGTGTTCGCTGCAGAATTCGGGTACATTGGAGTGGCAAAGTGTCCGATTCCGGGGATCTGAAAGCGCACAAACGGGGTACGTGTATTGTTCACAGTCAATCAATTATACAATACCCATATATATGTGTATGTGTATATATATATATAGGATCTCGCTTTCCGTGATGCATAGACCGGTCTTATAAATAGTAGTTAGTTTTACCCCGGATACGTATTACGCGAAGTGTTGGACGACTCGTTCAATGGCATTTAAATCATTCGTCCGTGTTACACACAACACGATATACGCGTCTTTATTACATAACATAAATTACAACGGTACACGTACCTTCAAACACGCGTATCCTATAGACATTTCGCAATCCTCTCGTCTGTCGACTGCTATTACGATCCATTTACCGTCGGACGTCGTACCTCCTATCCACGTGGCGTCATAGCCCTTGATTAATAACGACAACACGTTATTATTATACACCCGTACGACGTCGTTATGAATAATAATACGTCAACGACTGTATGTAATAAAAAAAAAAAACAATTATATACTTACTATCGTTTCATTCAGTTCGTGCGGTCCGTCATTATCTTCGGGTTTCCCGTATTTTGTGTGTATGTCAAAAATGTACAATAACATCTAGAAAAAACAATCGGTAGTTTTTTATCAGGAGTCGAAAAATCATATTTTGATGGCGTTACCTTGACGGCAGTGAAAAACCAATAATAAATCGTGAACTTGACGCGGTACCAAGGTCCCGGTAGTCTGTAGTAATCGAAAAAGGTGTCACGGTAATTTTGCATTTCCAGCGGGAAATCGTCGCTACAATGAAACGCGTGTCGCCTATAATACACGATTAACACGCCCGCAAGAGAATCGTAACGCGTCGCGAACGAATATGGTGATAATAATGCATAATACGTAGACGATGGTACGCGCGCGTTCTGCCGTATGACCTTCTCCGTCGCACACTTTTGAACGGTCGATAACGTCGCTGTTGTCCGATAACAAAGTTCGAATACGGAACGTGATAAAAACTAAAAACGTAATGTTCCGATTTGAGTGTTTGCGCCCACAAAGCCAATCCTTGGATTGTGCGACCGCTGTCGCAAGAGCAATTTTATCTGTACGTGTACTGTTGATAATAATAATAATAATAATAATAATAATAATAATAATAATATGTGTGTCGATAGGTTAGCGTGCCGCGCGCCGCTGTACGCGTATCACAACAGTCAGTCAGTGCACACGTACACGAAAAAAAAAAAAAACTGATTTCGACAAAACGCGAGGATTGAAAAAAAAAAGAAATGGTATTTTCCGTTTTTGTAGCTTAAGTGGCTTATTTTCGGAAAAGAAACGTGATCGCGGCGCTCCGGCAGGGATGATGGCTGTATATACTTCTATTTTCTGTCTTCCCCTTCGCCGTGCATTCGTCGTATCGGTCTAATTCAATATTTTCCTTTTCTCCGCCGCCACCGTTCTGTACAAATAAAAACAAAATCGTTTGATAAACAATCGAATGAAACCAGTCTTGCAGTAAATATATTCTTGTCGTCCTCCGTCCGGGCGAATTTACATACTCTATACATACACATCGTTGTACAAATACAATAACAGTACTTTTCGCGATATATAATATCCGCTCAGACATATATATTAATATCGTGATAGTGCAGATGCAGACGGGTCGATACGCGACGATCCCCCGAGTTTACGGGAAACAATGCCGAGCGTGACTAATGAAGTCGTCGCACAAGAGCGTGGTCTAAAAGCCGAGAAGAAAAATCTTAATCGGGTATTTTTTTTAAGTTTTTTTTTTTTTTTTACACGTGACTCTGCTGTCGTTGTTCGCCGGTGTCCGTCCGTCGTGGCGTTCGCTCGCCGCCGCAGCACGTTCCGCGATTTCTGATCGATACGGCCGCTGCGCGTGATACGACGTGTGTGTGCGGCCACCCCTGCAGCCGTCACTATATTACGTGTGTATATATCACGGCGCGCGCGACGTAAGGAACGGCCGGAATTAATCACGCTAATGGGTCCGACGACGTCATTATATACGTATACACCCTCGGCGGCCGATGAGTCGGAAAACAATTCCTCGTCCCGATGACAATATAAAACGGGCGGAAGGGTTGTTTCCTGAGAACTGCGTCGTCGGGGGTCGTTGACAATGGGTCGCGCGCAAAAGTCAAAACTTCGGCTCGGTTTCGAAAGTCTGGCTCGGCACAGACGGCGGCGGCTGCAGGTAGAAATAGCAATACTATTCGTGTATAAGTGTGCCTGTACACACCGATCGGGGTCGTCACGCGCAACTAAAGGCTTTCGCAAGAAATATGTTTTCAATCGTAATTTTTGTCACGACGTTCCGCCATGTATACTCGGGAGCGCGTTATTAAACGAGTACGATAATGTTAGAGTTCGGAGAAACGCGTTTCGTATTTTTGTAGCCCGTAACTTGCTACGATTTGTAAATATAAAATACAATAGTAGAAACGTAAAAAAAAAAAAAGAAAAAAAATCGCTACATAAATATAATATATAAATTCAGTTTCACTTTTTTTTTGACGTTTTGTTATTTTTGTTTTTAAAAGATTTCTGTAAAAGATAAAAATCGTAAGAAAGAAATATAATTCGTTAAAAAATATAACACGTGAATAAATTCTTAATATAGTAATAAAATATTCGTTTATATTTCAAGAAATATTATAATATTATATTGTGTATAAATATATAGATAATAATAAAATAATTTTATTTGGCCATAAACTGTTTGAACATAGTTTAAACTTAAAATAGTAAAAATGTCTTAAAAATAATACATAACTACTAAAATAATATTTAAATATATATTTAAATAATAAATTCATACATATTTATTTATATGGCTATGTGTATTGTACGATCACGTAATAATATGAACGCACAAAGGTATTAAGAAAAAATGTTTCAGTCACATTCACACATTTTACTCGTAATGTGTATAACTATGACAAGACGTAATATTATGAGTTGGAAACAAATGGACATCTCAATTATAAAATGTTCTGAAGTGGAAATAGTTGTTTTTCATTCGAACGTGAAAAAATAAATCGTATTTAAATGTTATGATGATATCTCATTTTCACTGCTTTCTCTATAGAACAATTTTTAACTTTCAAGGTGGAAAAGTTTTTAGCCCGTAAATTATAATAAAATGCCAGTCTTCGAGATCATCGTGATAAAGTTAATGTATGTTAATTAAATTCGTTTAAAAAACAAAATGTCTAGAAGTAATTAACTATCACAATAGCTCAAATGGATTTAAATGGAAATAAGAAAAGAACGGATAATGACTTTTATCTCTTAGTAAATAACGTCCCACGGAGGGCCTATAAGAGGAAGAAGAAAGTTTTCACAGATAAATGAGCTGAAATACGAAATCAATTATCATCCGTTTTACTCCCGGGGGAAATCATTGACATACATATAATCTTTCGGTGACGAAAAAATAGTAGATGGAGGGTATTACCCAAGGCTTGTAATCCCCAAACACTGAAAAGACCGGAAGATTGTGTATCTTGACAACGCATCGGCACAACAAATAGAATTTCGCGGTAAACTCTCAATCTTCGTCATATACGTAAATTCATTTTTTTCTTTATCAAACATGTTCAGAGACAAATCTCTTTGAACTTTATTATATCTTTATTTACGATACGTACCTATGGTAGTTCACCTTTAACGAATTTCCCCTTAAGTAAAAAAAAAAAAAAATTAAATAAAAATATACATAATACATACCTATTATTGAGCTCAGTAGCGAGTGCAAATTTTTGCAGATAATATTTTTAATTTTTAGAGATTGGCGAAATATCATAGTTCAAAAGAGGATAATTTATGATTGATAATGATGATAATGGTCTAAAACTCGTTCGGCCTTGTATGAATCAAAGTTGCTCGTCGAGTGAACCTTAATACATACAATACGTAGTATTAAAGCGATTCGCTAATCATAAACGATTTTATTTCGAAAAAATAAAATGAATGAAGATTGTACAAACCCAATATACGTTGCCACGGACGTTGATATAATAATTTATGTGTTTCAGTTACATGATATTCATATAAATGTATCACAGAGCGCAAATCGCATTACTCGCGAGAGAATTCGAAAAAATAAATCTAACTGTTATGAAAAATATTATAATCCATATTATTATGTCGTTCTCGTCATCGGGTGTATAAATGGGTGTCTTTAACTGCTCTCCAAACGGGAACTATCTCGGATTAAATGTTTCGTGTTTTACGAAAACTATTGCGAAAAGTTCGGCTTCCATTCAAAACGAAGAAAATACTAATGATAAGCACATACAAACGTTCGGGGTTTAGATTTTTGCCGCGTCACAATGCCTTGTGAACCGTCCAAAACATCGAGTCCAAAGCATTATATTTCAAAGATTTTTATCGCTTAACGGCGGTGGCACGCGTGCGGTAGGGATCATACACACACACACAGACACGCGTAAGTGTGTATGTACGAATAGAAGCAGGATACGGAGGACGAGGGATAAATCCTTTTATGAATTGTACACCGCAGTAGCCGGTTCCCATGGAGGCTTTGCGTGGTTTCTTTTTCCTTTTTCCAATCGGCTAAGAACCATGTTCATTGTACAATGTTATATAATAATATAATGTGTAGTCGTCGTTTTCGGACTCTAGTATTCTTCCGAAATCACGCGTCCACTCCAAAGACATTCATTCCCATTCCCGCGTTCTGGTTCCGGTCGTTTTTCCATTATTTGATTAGCTTCCGGCCCGCGTGGGCTCGCAACTCGTCTTATACGACGTACATTATAGTAATAATAACAGTGTGATAAATGTTATAGAAAAAACACACTCATATATATTTTAAATTCTGTGGTAAGTATTCATCCAAGACAATAATAAAATCCATAGAACCGTAGTCGGTGACAAGTATATAAATATGTACATATATATGTGTGTGTATATATATATATATATATATATATATATATATATATATATTTATATAAACGAATTATATTTTTAATTATTATTTTATTATTGCGTACCGTACTATGTGCGTGTTGTAATTCCGTCATCGGTCCAGTCGTTTTTCAAAGCTATTGTTGTGTCAACATAATAATAATAACATTTTATTTTGTTTCGTCTGAAGAAGGATTTATTTTTTTTGTTTTTTTCGTTCTCCCCCCGTCGCCTATACATACGGTTTATATTGTGCAATATTTAGGGACCAGAAACCAATATAAACCGTCGTCGTCGTCGAGTGTATTACGCGGCTTCCTTTTGTGCCGTTTTAATATTCGGCAACATCCCTGGAACGGTGGCGACGGCGGCGGCTCGCTCACTCAGTCAATAAACTCGGCAAAGATTTAATAAACTTCACCGCGCGCGCTACTCGGCAAAAGGACTCACCACTGCCGCCGCCGCCGCCACTACAACTACTATTACCACTATATACCGCACACGCCGCCTGCCTACCACCCTCCCTTACCGTTCCGTCCGCATAATATTATACTCGTCGTCGTCGTCGTTTTCTGTGTGTATTTGCCTTTCACAAATTACCGAGTAAAATTGATATCGTTTGAAGTGCGAGTTTGCCGTCGAACGCCGCAAATAATACAAAACGCGCGCTGTGTATTTATAAATCTGTAGCAGTATGGGGTTAGTTTCTTTCTTTTTTTTTTTTTTTTAATTTCTTTTTATTATTAGTGATTTTTACAAAAGAGAAACAACGTTTCTTTCGAACTTGAACATGACGAAATAACGGACTCGTGCTCGAAAGTTATAGCGATAAATAAGTAATAACGCTTAGGTTTTTTGGAATGTCGATAAACTATACGAAAAAAATATTATCCGTACGGGTTTTGATTTTGTTCTCTGCACACGCTCGCACACTCGTGGCGGATTTATGACCCTCTGGCGTCGTGCGAAAACTAAATCCAGAGCGCTCAAATTTTCGTGCTCTGCGATCTGAACGTGTCATTGAAAAGCCCACGTGACCGAGGCTGACGGCGATTATTAGAGACCACCCGCGATTAGTGTCTTGTACCCTATAGCATTTGCGAGATTATTGTGAAAAGTGTGAGTGTGACACTTGAGGCATTTGATAGAAAATTAATCAACTAAATCACGCTTGACTCAATCCTAAATAATTTATATTTTACTTGGAATTATTTTTTTTTTTTTTAGAATAGCGATAATTTGAATTGTTTGATAAATAAAAAGTTTGGTACCGCTTTAAAATTTAATACATTCGTAGTTATGATAGAGACATGGTAATCTGGTTTACAATATATTTTATATTTGATGCCATTGTTAAATAACGTGTAATTTCAACATCAAGAAATACTGTCGTTTTTTGTTTGAAATTTGTAGTTTTTAATTTTTTAGTCCTTGTGTGTTTAGTGATTATAAATTGTATCATATAATTTTGCTTTCTGAAACACTATATCGTAATTTAAAATACAAAATTTGTAATAGAATTTTAATAATTGTATCGTAACACGTAAGTTTTCATTCTGCATGATGTCAAATTTCACTTATAGATTTTAAATATTATTCTGTTTGTTATGTTTAGTTTGAAAGTATTTTATTGAAATTTTACGTTAACGGCAATGCATGCGTATGCATGTTCAACTTTTATGCATACTTTTTTACATATTTCCGATAAAATAAATAGGTACGTGCCAATTATGTCGATTTTAAAATTGTAATAAAATATCTACGAGAAAATAAATGTCAATTATTAGAATTAACTTTTGTAATGTAATGTGTACAATGGAAATGTCTGACGATATTGTGAAAAATGTGTTTAATGATCCGTTAGAGTTTCCTCTGATCAATTTCTACGAATCTTTGTAGAAAGGTCAAAATCCGTAGCTCACCTTTCTTCTCCTTCTGTCTTTAGAGTTAAGATAAATACATACTATATATTATATTTTATATTTTCATACAACTGCTTATATATAGTGTATAAATGACACGAATGACAGGACAAAACAATAGTGATGATAGATGTATGGTTTAGGTACCTATATATATTATATACTCTAGAATACATAATATATAAATATAAGTGTGATATGTATATACTATTGACTAGACAATAATGATCGATGGAATATTGGAAACCTACCAAGAATATACAATATAATATTATAGCGTTGTGATTTTGATGGATATTTACAAATAAAATGTCACTGTTAGCAGACATCATCGTGTGTTATTTTACTAACCTAAATTATGCATCGTTTTTTGTGTCATATTTTATTTATTCTTTCAAGAAAACCGTCATTATATCATCATCTCATCATTTTGTATATAAGTGTTTGTTTTCTCAAAGAACATAAGTATTTTCAGTATGGACGAATAATTTTTTTTTTATAAAACTCATCATTATAAATACCATCGTATATTTGCAGGACATTTCACGTCTCCTCCTCTCCCTTATAATTACGGGTGGTTGAATTTATTCAGTACAAGTGTGCACCTGTGAAATAATCGTTTGCGTCGAGTGCGCCTCGTTAATTGACTATTAACGGTCGTGATTTTCGATGCTTGAACGTAGGAGGGATGTGAATCCCCCGAGGGCAGGGAACGTGTAGTTTAATCCCCAACGAGAATCGATGAAACACGCGTGCATATTGTTAAATATCGAACGTTTTAGCGCTAATTTCAACGGGACTTTGTATCGGATATCAAATCTGGAGTGGCGTGAGATACTTGAAAGGTAATAAAGAAGGATGCTAACGGGGTATACACGTAAGGGGATACTCTCCCTTATAAAACGCACTTTTAGAAACGTAAGTATGTATGTGTGTATATATGTATATATTACCCTCTAGTAGAAATTCCCAAGGGTGATTTAGTCGGCCACCGTGGAGAATAGACCTGGACTGCTGTACAGATTGTTAGCGGTTATTATTATTATTATTTTTTTTTTTACTTGTTCCGAACACCAACGAGGTGACAATGAATTTTTCATGTCTGCAGATTTAATACCGGCCGTATCATTATTTCTGATATAACTAATGCAATATAATAAAGTTGTAATATAAAACGAATGACACAATCCAACTGTATATTGTTTTTACGATGTGACAAATATTTTGGACACCCAGTTTTTGATTTCATTTTTCTCATAGTAATTTAATAATTGTATACAAACACTAGTATAGACATATAGAAATATTAGAATTTTAGTATGTTTATAACTGTCGTACATAAATAAATAAATATGTGTTTATATATATATATACACATCAATTATTAGCATCATCTATTTATTCAACTTGAATGTAACTTATTGAAAAATATATAACTTTAGCTACAGAGCATCCTTTTTTGCCTAATAAGAAAATGAAAAATGTATTAAAGTTCTTCAAATAATAATATAAATATAATTAAGAATGATGATACTTTTCTATCTATAATTCTGAGTACATACCGGATGAGAAAAAAAAACATTAACTTAATTTTTCCCGATTCGGAGAAGATAGTTTAAATTGTAATTAAAAACAAAAAAAAATTATCGAATCTGCAGACTGCAAAAACCTGACAAAACAGTTCAATTAAAATATTCGTACAATACAATAAAAATAATGTTTGATGGAGGTCAGTTTTATCCATTTAGGTATAAATACTCTTCGAATTAATATCAAAGAAATAACATCGAGGTTAACGAAGAAATAGTTAAGTTTAGTTTTTCAGATTATTTTTACATGGTACGCAGTTAGTGCATTGCGCAGTAAAGCAAATAATTAATATGGGTACTTCATGCGTTATTAAAATAGTGCATGTAAACAATAAGGTGTGTTAATTTTGACATTTTTATTCATACGCCATTGATAAACTCAGTAAAAATGTTATTACTTTTTATTATATGTGTATATTTTACTGGTATTAATGAGTTACTCATTCACTGCTGATCAAGAAATACATAAATTCCAAGTTAAAATCCAATTTTCATTAAAAACATAATATACGATAGTAAGTATCTACGAGTATAGATCGTACGTATTAATATTGTAAATAAAATCGACTAGTAGTGGAGAAGGAGGTGGACGAGACATATCCTTCTCTTTGCCGATACGTCACCACTGGATTCCGCGACCTCATCGGCGTATGTCACGTGTGCGGTGCTGTGAGGTGCAATCAATAATACAAGTAGTCACATGTCGTAGTCATGTGCTGGGTCCAATGTGTTTCCTTTAACGGTCTATACTTACTCATATCATATTATATAATGCACACGCCACACACATAATATATTTATTATATATACAAATGACTGTCCGAGTGACTGTTGGTTAATTCATACACATACTCACGAGTGGCGTCAATAGCGGACCAAGGGGGGCCCGGGAGACTTGGCCCGCGAAGAACTACAACGGTTACTTCTTATTTACTCAAATAGTTAAAACTAAAACGTATACCTGTTTTATACATTTAATCTAATATAAATAATTCGTAATGATTTTGTGGATTGACTCTTATAGATATTTTCGTATATATTTTATTATTTATTAGGTGTGTAATTTTTGTATTGTGAAAATTTAAAAATAATTCTAGTATTAATTTAAAAAAATTAAAAATTAAAATATTCTATGACAAATTTTAAAATAATTTTTGGCTATCAAACCCAAAACAACACAGATAATGATTTTAATACTTTACCTAAATTTGTTTTAAAATTCTATAAAACTTCTAGGAAATATATAATATGTATATAATGTAATGTATACAATATACATACATGTAACGTCATGTGTTAGTACAAAAAAATTACTTGTTAAACGAAAAGTCTGGACTAAACGGGATAAGAATTGCTGTGATAGGAATAGATTAGTGTTAGTTTTTACATTAAATAAAGAAATGTGAAAAAAACTCTACCCATCACTGGTGTGTGTGTGTGTGTGTGTGTGTGTGTGTGTGTGTGTGTGTGTGTGTGTGTGTGTGTGTGTGTGTGTGTGTACACGGTTCGAGGTGTCGAGTATGACGAGGGACGGAACGGTGCCTAGAGAGAGAGAGAGGGATTCGGATAAGAAAGTGGTGGTAGAAGCACTGGTCGTCGTAGGGTTTGTTTATAAAAGCCATTTACGTCAGTCGTTAACGGCACGTGTGATAAATTCGGAGCTATAAACAACGCGCGTTCGTTCACGGCGGCGGGCGCGCTGTAGTGTAGAGAAAATCGCGGTGCGCGCGGCCGGTTCCATTTTTCCCCGTCGTCGGCCGGACGGACACGGACCCCGCGGCGGGCCATAGCCGCCGGATAATAAAGAGAAATCGGCGGCGGTCACGAGTTCAGATTAGGACGTGACAGACGTCGTCGTCGGCGGCGGCGGCGTTGGCGGTCAGTAACGGTCCGGCGTTTTCGTGTTGTGCGGTGTGGAGGCGACGGGGTGGGCTGGGGGCGAATGACCGCGTATAAATCCTAGACCACGCACGTCATCAATCAAACTGTCGTTGTATTGACTTCGGGCCACGGCGGCCGTGCGTGCGCCACCGTCATTGTTGTCGTCGTATCGTCGCAGAAGCTTTCTTTGCGCCCGCGGTCCCGGCAAATCATCATCCCTTGCCCGCTGCGCACACGGCACGACGGGATTGAAATTCGATTACGTCGTTTCGCGCGATGACGACGTGGTCTGTACACAACACACCTTTGCTCTCTTTCTCTCTCTCTCTCTCTCTCTCTCTCTCTCTCTCTCTCTCTCTCTCTCTCTCTCTCTCTCTCTGTCTCTTTCTCTCTCTCTCCTCTGGCACTCGACCGTTTTCGGATAATATATTATAACACGTCGACGGGTGCAATAACGTTCGAAATGTTTAAGTCATCGGTTTTTTCCGCCTTCAGAAGTATTAGGAATGCGGTGTGGGTAGTGCAGACGACGACGACGACGTCCGCGACAAAATAACCGGAGTATCGACATTACTACATATTAATGATGAAGATAGATATCGTTGTTATGATTGTAAGCCTTGTGGCAGTATTGGGCCATTGTGCAATATTATTATCGTTACAGTGTGTACGTTTATCGTGTTGGTATAATAATATGCGATTATTCCCAGTAAAAATAAAAATCTGAAATATTTTTACTCCTGAGGAAGGTGGATGAGAAATAACACACGTTATTTTAATTGGAAGTATAAATAACTTAGGACGATTTAATCTCCAGTGCTTATATACTTGATTGTATTAACAGGAGATGAAGGGATAACAATAGGAGTAATATAATTTTATGACACCTGTTCACACGTGGTCTTCGTGTAATATACATAATAAATATCGTATTTATAGTATAGACGATACGCCGTAATATCAAACGCTGAAAGTAATACAATATTTCTGTCTACGAATGGAAAACGTTTGAGTATTACAATATAAATACATCACGTACGAATTTAGCACATGCATTCCATTCGGGTTGTATTGTTGGACATAGTTAATTGATGCTCGCATACCCTACACACATTGTAATTCAATGATACATTTTTTATGGGCACTTTAAGTTTGAATCGCACTAAAAATTTAAATGTATTTTGTTATAAAAAATGATAAATTTGATTTCTTTATTACATATTCCATAATCGAAATGCTGACTTATATTTACGTTTACTAATATAATACTAATTACGTATACTAATTTATATTTCATGAAAACCGTTCCATCAAATTACAGTTTTGAAGCACTATAAAATATTAAAATATAACACAATAGGTGTCACGAATAATTTATCATATGGAATATATCTATGAAATTCTTCAAAAATTAAACTATTCGTAAAATTGTCCACGAACTCCTCATAAATCGTTTTCCGTATATAACATGATTTATTATAAATTTCAAATTTAAAATGATATTATTCAATTTTTCGTACGTCAGATGAGTCAATATTAAAAGCGATTGATTTAAGTCGTTATATACTTCATACATTGTACACCCACAACCAATATCTTATCAGTTATCCTGGATATAAAACGATGAAAGATGAATTAATAGTTGACACCATAATTACCTTCACGACTTGTATACTCATATATATATATATATATATATATTGTATTAGCTATTGATTATGGTATTGTTCAGCTATATGGTCGCTGTTAGTACGTTATAACATAGTTAGTACATTATAACTTTTATTAAATTATTATTACATTTTTCGTTTATCTTATCATGCAGTAATTTTAATTAAATAAATCAACATTTGTTAGTACTCTATAATAACTTTGTAAAGTTTCAATTAACGCGTTCGCTAAACTGCAAGTGACTATTTTTTCAATAGTGAAGGTTGTTACACAGACTTATTTTATTTGTAGTTTGTACACAGTAAGCGGCAATGTATTTTTTAATTGTCGATCGAAAACTCTTATTGCACTTGCAGCCAATCGCTTATTTATACATTACGGACTTGAATGTGCTCAGCAGATGGACGAGTAACTCGACACGTTTTTCAAATTTCCCGTAATATTATTTATTTATTATACTCGTGAAGCCGTTCGACTGCTGTTCTTCGCCAACTCGTCGCGTGGAAAAAAGTTTTCGAAGAACTTCGCGGTTGTGCCGGTTTACCGAGCGACGATGGCGGTGGCAGAGGGACCGCCGAGTCGTTTGCTGAAATTAATTGAAACGCCATCGCATTGTGCGGCCGCTGCCGACATCCCATTCGGTTTTAATCACTCTCGCGCGCGCGGTCGAGACACGAGAGCTCGAGTTGTCGTTGCTGTCTGGTCGGGACGTCGAGTGGCTCGTCGTTGTCGTCGCATGTACGATACACACACACATACGCACAAGTATATATATATATATATATATATATATATATATATATATATATATATATATATATATATATATATATATATATATATATATATAGGTGTTTATAGGCACAATCACTCTCTTGAAACGGCAGATTTCTTATTATAGTGACACCTTCAATGTACACTCAACCTGTACCGTCGTGACTCCACAACCAGACATTATACGCGCTCTCTATAACAATATACATAAATATATATATAATGTTTACAGGGTGTCTCGCTTCGTTTTCTCGTTTAAGTATGCCTATGTACATAACCGAATGGCGAATACCCATGTATATAGAAAGCCATTCAGAGTTATGTTCAGTATTTTCAGTTTTGTTTATTATTCTCACCTCATTTTTACACTCTCTATCATGCATACATTCGAGTTTTTTTCATGACATGCCTTTATAAAATAATATATTAAATGTAAATTATTATTTTTGATATTTTTGTTAACATGATGTTAAAAATGTCTAAAATAACAACCATTAATTTAACGAAACATATATTTTTATTTATCTTTGGTACTTGAATTATTGTTATTCAACTAGCATAGTTTGAGAGATTCAAAATAGTAATTTTTTGATTTTAATAACTTCAACAACTGCTCGAAAAAAAATGCGATTTAAAAATGTTCAAACATGTACTTTTTTTCTTAACATAAATTTAAAAGTAATGGTTAGCATTCACCATATATAAACTAAAAACTCAAGAAACCACGAAAATCAAAAATTGTTGAAATAATTTTTTTCACAAAAGTGTTGTTTTATTAGTGTTTACTTTGTGAAAAAAAAAACAATTTTGTTTTATTCACAGTGAAATACAGGGTAAGCGCCGTGTGAGCATGTTTAAAAAACCATGTACCTATGAAAAGTTGACACTGATTTGCGAGGTGGTGTGACGTAATTTTTATCGCAGTCTCAAATGAGTGCTGCTGTTAAGCGTCGTCCAGCATCGCTACTACCCTAATGGGTGACTAAATTGGTTTTAGTGATGTAGCCATGCCCTTCGGGCTGCAGAGGAAGTAATGCAAAAAGCAGTTCCCTGTCCGGCAACTCATAATAATACAAAAAAAGTTGACACGAGAACATCCGTTCTATACACTGAAAAAGTCGAAGTGTTGACGACAAGTCAATCCCGTTAATATCGTTTGTAGGAATAATAAAATTGTCAGGCGTTATATACATAAATTAAATAACAATGATGTATATATAACAGAGCGCTGCCACTATTTTTTTTTTATTTAGCTTTTGAAAAGAATAAAATCTGGAGCATTAGAAATTAACATGAGGTCCAAAAATGTATTTGTTTCATGTTTTTATCGTATGAGACTTTTATGATAAAGTGCATTGTTCCGTGAACAGATAAAGAAATTCGTGTAATATTTTCGTTTTTCAACAAATAAATGTTTCAAACGTAATTTGCTATAATATGTATTGTACAATGAAAAACATAAAGTAATTTACTCAAAACCTAATACGGTTTTAATTTCAAGAAAATCAAACATGAACTTTAAAATTAAACGGATCAATAATTGACTAAATAGTTATGGATTTTCTTAAAATTTTTGTTTCAGGCCGCAGCAACAACAATATGACGAGTTTGAATTCAACAAATCACATTTAGAAAAGTCTTCCATTCCGTAAATATCAATGATTAGAAATTGAATAATAATTATAACAGTTTCTCTTTGTTTGGTTAGAGTTCGAATGTAAAATTATCTTTTTTTTTTAAGGTATACTGAAGATTATTCGGGAGGTGGTGAATTCGGTCTACAAAGTCCGGCCGAGTCACTAGCATCACCTGTTCGACCACCGCTCAGACATATCGACAAGTACATCAAACCGGAAATACCAAATTTAAGCAAACGATACACCATAGCTATATTAACATGCGTTGGTACGTTATTATCGATGATATAAGCCACGATAAGAAAGATAACTATTGTATAGCTCACAGTAATCTTCATGTGAATAAAAGCGTTTACCGACAAATATTTATCCTTTGTTTAGGATTTATGATTTCGTTTGGGATGCGATGCAACATGTCGATGGCAAAACTCAAGTTTCACATAGGATCCGATGTAAGTAAAATGTTACCCTTCTGTGTTTTAATTTAACAGATAAGTATAATATTGTATAACTATGTCATGAATATACATATAAATATATATATGTATATATAAATAATTGAACGTGTCCTGCTCCTGATTGAATCAATAATCAACGTAAAGCCAAAACTACCGCCCCGCTTCATTTGAAATTTTTAGGGAATGCATTTATTTCTATGTAAAATTGCACTAAGTAAGGATTTTATGAAATTAATGTTTAAAAGATTGAAATAACATAAAATGTTTGATATACCTAATGATAACTTGACGAGTATTTCAGCTTATTAGCATTATAATTGTGAACATAGAGCTTGACCATAAAATAAATAGACATCAATACGTGGATATCGTATGAATAAGGATATACGAAAGAGTATCTACGGCAAATTATTCTATCGTTATCAAATGACCAATATTCTATGGCTACATGTAATGAAACGTAATGAATATTTTAATACGAAGAATGAAAATAATTATAATAAAATTAAACTTAAAAATGTCGAATCTGGTGTAAATATCAATAAAAAAATTTTCTATTATTTTTTTACTAGTGGAAATTATAAAAGCTTAGAATTCAAATTATTTTCCATTTCGTGTTTTCCTAAACATTTATGGTTTATTCTTATCTCTTATATCTTTTAATATTATATGTACTTATTAACTTAGAGCAATTTAACCCATAATAAATTGTTTGAAAGAGTCATCCATAACTTTATCTTAGAAATAATAATATCAAATTTACTTTCTAATATTCATATTTTTTATACTTTAACCTAAGCAAAGAATAATTCAGTTAGTTTTGCACATATAGGATCTTTATAAGAATAGATTATCTCAATTCGGATTAATAATTATACTATGGTGTTTTAGTATTTTTTGAAAAGGGGTTGCACTCCTAAATATACTTTTTCGACACCCATAGCTCCCTTTCAATACGATTTTAATTGGATCCAACAAAATTTATCGACAAAACTGGCTACTTCCAAATTTTCACTGTCAATAACCATAATAAGTATTTTACATTATTTTTGGCTTTAATAAAGAAGTTTGAAAAAACAAATTTCAGTCTAGGAAAGTTTGTTCACTTAATTTTAATTTTAGTGGAAGTATTAAAAATGTGTATTAACTCAACAGTTGACTTGTTAAAAAAAAAAAAAAAAAAAATGATTAACATAAATCGATTTAGTTAAAAAAATACCATCAACTTACCATAAAGCCTTGTTTAAATCCGTGTGCGCGTGTAACCCAAAGGTAAAATCGCATACACGCGCGGCACCGATTATCGTCTCGTCGGATCTAGTTTTTTGATGGATTTTCGACTCGGCGGCGCGACGGCCACGGCGGCGGGTGGACAAAACGCGGGCGAGCTTTTCCGAGTTTTTTCACGGTCGTGCCCTAGCTGTGTGCGCGACGCGCTTAATGTACCGTGAATCCGGTTGAATCGCAGCGGCGAGTTCCCCTCGCCGTCGTCGGTCCGACAGCTCGCGCGCCCCCGGCAACCGCTGCGTACGCGGCGATGGCCAAAAGCAATGGCATTTTGTTTGTCCGTGTCCCCCATCTCCCTTCCCATGCACACCGCTGCCTCTCCGTGTCGTCGTCGGTCTTCCGTCCGCCGCCGCCGCCGCCGCCGCCAAAAACGCCTCCGCCACAAACACCCTGAAATATCGACTGTTTTACACACCGCGGTGCGTGGGCAGCAGAGAGCACGAGGGGTAGGGGAGGGCTCGCGAAATGGAATTCATAAAACGGACTGTATACGGCGGTATACATACATAATGTCGTATAAAACGTGTATATACTATAGTATTAAATGCGCACTTCTACTGCCACCCCGGTCCGGGTCAAAGGGGCAGTGTAGGCGACGGTGGCAGAATATTGCGCGTCATAATAATAATAATAATAATAATAGTAATAATAACGATCATACATCGAGACGACGACGCGTGTATATATTACATATATACGTGGTCTGTGCGATATGAATTATATTTACACCGTCGGAATGCCATCCGAGTCGTACATATATTATCGGGATGCTGCGGACGTGACGTAATTGAAAACGTACTCGTCGTCACGCGGCGTGTGTACGATAGCAATGATAATAACTTATCCGCGAACCAGACGTCTTGTGTGCTCCGTGGAGCCGTGAAGATAACAACTTTTCGGCGGCGACGGAGTCGCGGTCGCCGACCGAATCCCGCCGCGAACGAAACGGTACAGAAACGCTCGCCTCCGCTTCGGCCGCTGCCAAACACAACGCCCGTATATACGAGATGATATTATATACATTACGTTTTACATAAATTTTACCACTGATATACATACCGTTATGACGTATATTCTGCGAGAGCGTCGTCGTTACTCGTTGGCGCGCTGACAAAACACACGGATCGGCACGTATATTCGTGATGACGCGACCGCGAATTATTTATTCTGTTCGACGGCGGTCAGGGTAGGTGAAAATAATTACGCACTACTTCGTGTTGGAAACCCATTTCCATGTCTATATATAGATGTACGACATATATATATATATATATATATATGAGTTGGGCCTCGTTATTATATTCACCCGTGCTGGGACTAACCGAATCGCTCGACTACGCGTCGTCTATCCCATGCATTTTACCAGTATACGGTACGTCGTGAAATCGTAGTGCCGATAGTCGGAAGTATATACTTCTTTAATACTAAACCGGTGGCTGTCTGCATCGACGCTGCAAAAAGTTCGGTTACCGTTTTTCTTTAGAATGCGGTAGATTTAATATACATTATTGATACAAAACGTAAAATTGTTCGATAATTCATGTACTAAAGTATGTTACTTGAGTAATTTGATCGACTAAAATTTAGTCAATACGGGAAGTGGCATGGTCTGAGTGCATTGTGGCTCATTGAGCTTTCAGTATAATGGTATTGCAACTTCTTTAATGAGTTGCTCTTTTGTTCCAAAAGGTTGGCGATATATATCGTAGTGAATTGAATGAGTGTACTCAGTCCTAGATCCGCTCATTTAGCCATTAACTCCTTCAATATCCGTTATTGAATCGTATTAAAACGTATTATGGGAAATCCACTTACCGATTACCATTGGTACTCCTATTTTATGTCTAGGGTTTGACTCAAAACGTATTAAATTGTAATTATACTTATTATTCTCTTAAGAAAAAAAATGTAATGAGCTAATAATAGTAATAACAGATTTAATTAAAATCCCAGTCTATGAAACATTCTTATTATTTACTTATACAGGTACACGGGTTAAATTTTTATTATTTTTTTTTATACGAATTTTTATAAAGTTATTTCAAAGGCCAATCGTTTTGTGTGTTTATGTTTACTAATATTATGAATATTTATTTTATTTGTCAAGGATGACGTGGTGAGTAATGAGACAACCACGACTACAATGCACACGCCATTACCAGTGGGAAGTACACCGATTCACGAACGGCCGGTAAGTAAACGTTTAAAGGTACTATACCTGATTAAATGCAATATTGAAATGATCCGTTGGAGTAATGTAATGTAAATCAATGATGTATTTCAGATCAACTGGTCTCTCGGATCGTTTGTCGCCATCGAAATGTCATTCTTTTGTGGATATTTGATCACCCAAGTACCTGGCGGGTTTTTAGCCTCCATGTATCCGGCCAATAGGTTAGTCTATTACTTGAATCTGAATGTAAATAAGTAACAATAAATAAATAAGTGAAAATTCGTGACGGAAAATAGTGGAGAGAATATAATTCTAGACGAAATCTTAAGAGAGTGTTAAAATAACATAAATTGTTTTACGTAATAATTATTATACACGGTTTTTGAAATTCTTGTGTCTTATTTGTGTAGACCATATAGATATTTGGCATTTATTTACTGTCAAATTAAATTTTTATTCAAATTATAATTCTTAAGCTTCAATGGTAAACATTTCATGAACATAAATAAGATTATTTTAATTTTTTAAATAAAACATATTTTTTTATATTTATATGCCTTTAAAAAAAACTGTCGAAGCTAAATTTACAAAGTTTTGGTAGTATGAAAAGTTACAGAAAAAAAAATATAATTATAATTAAGTTAAATAAAAATTATTAAAATGAACTAGTTTTTGACATACAAGTTTTAGTTCTCATACAAATTGGGGCTGATTTTGCCTGAATTTAAATATGTAGTAGTTTTCCACAATTTTTTTTTGAGATTTATCCTTATCATTTGTTAGATACATTTCGAAACAATTGTACGTGAAAAACCAAAGACATGAATACATCCGAAAAAGATTACCGTTTATTTTCCATCCATAGTTATTGTGCAACGACTCATAAAATTACTATTGACATGATTATGAAATCAAAATATTAACCAAAAAATAAAATTGTTAATCGAATAAAATACTAAAAATCAGTAGTTATTGACTGCGGTAATTAAACAAGTTTAATCCCAAAACCACTCGTGGTCTGATAAAGCGTAGATATACGCTATATATAGTCGTGTGGCTGAACAGGATACGAATGCGACGATAAATATCAAATGTGTCGGATTGATTTTCAGAGTGTTCGGGATCGCCATCGCCATGTCATCCTTCCTCAATTTACTGGTGCCTTCAGCGACGGAGATCGAGAAATCGTTTTATGTGATAATCATCAGAATGTGCCAGGGGCTGGTCGAGGTAAAATTAACGCTTGACAATTTTTAACAATCACGAAAAATACGCGTCCACTACGTATTACTGATTCGCGATTATTTTCTTTGATTTCGCCGCAGGGTGTCACGTATCCGGCCTGTCACGGTATCTGGAGACATTGGGCGCCGCCGCTGGAGAGATCGCGACTGGCCACCATAGCCCTGTGTGGTTCGTACGCGGGCGTGGTGGTTGGCATGCCACTGTCCGGCACACTGATTGACTGGTTCAGCTGGGAGGCGCCGTTCTACGTATACGGTAACGTAATAATCCATCGCTATCACGCGTGGCACTCACGGCGTGGCGTTAAGTGAATAATACTAATATTGTTGTTTAAATTAAAAACGTCAAAAAGATAACTCATAATTATTGTTCAAGTGGCGTTCATGGAAATCGGCGTTTTACTAAAAAAGTTTGATTTTTTTTTTTTTTATACCTTCATAGGAGTGATGGGACTGATATGGTACTTATTCTGGTTGTGGTTGTGTTTCGAAAAGCCGAGTCTTCATCCCACGATATCGGCCAGAGAGTTGAACTATATTGAGACGTCGTTGGGATCCGTCAAACAGTCGGCCGCACCGACTCTCATGAACACGCCCTGGAAAGAATTTTTCACCTCTATGCCCGTTTACGCGATCATAGTCGCCAATTTCTGTCGATCGTGGAACTTTTACCTTCTCGTACTATTTCAGGCGTCGTACCTTCACTCTTTCAACTTTGAAGTGTCTGCGGTTTGTACCTACACGTTTACCTCTTGCTATTCAACCTTAAAATATTTATACATAAAATATTTAACGCTTTTTAATGCTTAGTGTATAACTAATCAAATAAATTACGTGCAATTATGCAATATAAGTGTAAAATTATAATAATTGCATGTGCCATATTAGATGGCTGTTGCACAAAGTTAGTTAATATTTATGAACGAAGACAAGTGGCCCATGGGAAATTATAATTTATGAATTAAAAAAAAATTATCAAACATTACAGGATCTAAAAATATAACATTATAATTATAAATGTAGTACACGTTTTTCTTCACAGACGGGTTATATCGGTGCTTTGCCGCATTTGTTGATGACCATAGTAGTTCCTCTCGGTGGTCTTTTGGCCGACCACATACGGAAAAACGGCATCCTTTCCACCACTAGCGTCAGGAAGATTTTCAACTGTGGTGGTTTCGGCATGGAAGCCACCTTTTTCCTCGTGTTAGCTAACGCTCAAACGCCTCTCACAGCCACAATAGCGTTGACCTGTGGCGTAGCATTCAGTGGGTTTGCTATTTCCGGTAAGTAGAAAAAATCCTAAAAGCCGCAGAGGTGTATACTGAAAACCGTGTTCTCGCGTTTAGGGTTCAACGTTAACCATTTGGACATAGCACCAAGATACGCCAGTATACTGATGGGAATTTCGAACGGAATAGGAACGATAGCCGGACTCCTATGTCCGGTCGCGATCAATCTCATCATCAGACATAAGGTTGTCGGCGAAACCGAGTTCTGATTCCAAGACAAATCTAATGTTAATGTGTTGATATTTATAGACAAGACAAAGTTGGAGTGAAGTATTTATACTGGCGGCTGTTATACACTACATAGGTGTTGTGTTCTACGGTATATTTGCTTCGGGCGAATTGCAATCGTGGGCTGAGCCCAAGGTGGAAGAAGACCAACAAATGGACGAGGTATAATCACAGCATAGTTTATCTTAAACGATAAAATATCTCAAACTAATATACCTCTTTACAGTGATCTCCAAAGAAATTATTACGATGATTTGGGTTTTTTTTCAGTACAAAACTAACAATGTACTTCATATTTATTCAATTCTTTTTTTTATCTATGTTAACGACACATTTTCCGTGATTGAACGCTACTATAAATTATTTAACATAATTCTATATATTTAGGCCGGGGCTATACACGGCGGATTCCGCCGCGGTTCGACCGCGGCGTATTCCGCGGCGTTTTCCGACGGACGAGCTATACAAGGCGTATCCGCCGAGCGTATTCCGTCTCATATGTCTATACAATATTTAAAAAAAATGGTAAACCCCATAATTATTGTATCAATAATATAAACATATTTATTGCAATTGAATAACACAAATTAATAATAGACACTCATCGATCGATCATTTGCACTAGTCAGTTCGTAGTAGTAGGTTATCATTATGCCGAAAATTACACCAGTGCTAATAATTTTCATAAATGAAGCATTGGAAGAAGAAAGAGAGAAAACTATATACAGGAAGTTTGCGGTACATCCTTCAAATATGAAATAATTAAACATTTTTATTTTTGTTATCTATTATCTAACTTAATTATAAAATATATAATCTTTTTATTATTTATTTACTAGGTAGTTAGGATTAAATTAAATATATGAAATATTGAATATCCATTTAAAATTATCGTATTCATAAAATTATGGTGAAAACGCAGCGTTTTCCGTAACCAGTATAGCCCATCCTAATTTAAAACAATGTAAAATTGGGAGTTTGCGTTTTTATTACTTTGGCGTTCGTCCGCCAAAACGCAAGCCAACCGGCGTTTTCCGCCGCGGTTGAAAACGCGGCGTAATACATCCGTCGTGTATAGCTACTCCGATATAAATCAATGCATTTTGAATTTGACGGAAAACGCCGCGGAATACGCGGCGGTCGAACCGCGGCGGAATCCGCCGTGTATAGCCCCGGCCTTAGAAAACGGTTTAGCGATATCAAATCACGTTTTCATTAAATTTATTACCAATATAACACTCGATTTATTCGATTTAGTTGAGATTCGGTTATCGTTTGCAAATAATAATAAAATAAATTATATATGACAATACACAATGCTTTGCTATTTCATTTATCTCTTAGCAAACCGCGTTTTACGAATAATATTAAAAAATACCATAAAAACAAAAAAAAATTATTTGCTGTATTTCTTCAGAGTTTCTTCTGCGAAACGGTCATCCCTATAGTTGTAGACGTATGTGTACATACGTCGCACACATTTTATGTTCGACTCGGCTCCTGTACGTCGTCATATCACGTCAACGCGATTATTTTGTGCCGCAGGTGGGCGTCGAGAAGAAAAGGCTCGCGTCGTACGGCTCGGTCGAACAGTCCGGCAAAGGGTTCGTGAACGCGGGTCTCAACACCACCACGGTCACCAGCAGCGTGGACCCGGAGCCCGCGCCGCCGTCCGACAACCCAACGAATCCGTTCCTGGCCAAACCCGCCGCCGCCGCCACGAACCCGTTCGCGTCGTCCCAGTGAGACGTGGCCGGGGACGAGTCCGCGGCACACCGGACCCCGCGTCGACGTGCATCTCTCGCGGACGACGGTGAACGAACGACTGCGTGTTGATCACACGCGCGCGCGTGCACACTCTCACACCGACACAATATGAGCAATAAAACCATTAATTGCGTAGTTTCGATTATTTTGTTTTTCTCATACCGTAGGCATATAATTAAACGTTAATTTCGTCTCAATTAATAATTAATTAATAAAGATAATATAATAATTATTACGAATAGGATTTTGATGATAATATTGTACACTCGCATCTAGAACCTAGAATACGAATTTCACGTTTATCAAGTAGTGTAATATGTGCATTTATCGATGTCTCTATTTAATACAATATTATAAAATATTATACGTTAAATTAAATACTGTCAATTTCTTTTTATAGACTATATATTATATATTATATTATATAATATATATATATATATAAATATATACATGTTAATACGTCTAATGGATATTTAAGCTTTACACGTAAATGGCTCAATGACTCGGCCACCCATTTATAGGTAGGTACTAGGTTTTTTCTTACCATTTCCGAATGACGCATACGTTTTATGATAATATACAAAATACACGAGTGTCGTAGGCTACAATGCCGTGTAATGATACCCATGGGTCTCGGTAGAATTTTACACGTTATTTTAATGTAATGTCGTAATCATTTTAATAGAACTTTTCGTTTTGATCATTTGTTAAAATATTTTAAAAAAATGTTTAAATTAACGATTAGTCATAATATGTACAGCCGCGATCTCGAGAATGCAGTGGCGTGCGCGATCGAGAATTGGTTTCGTGGCGTGAGGATGGAGGAGCAACGGTAGACCACTTTTTTAAGTCACATGTCACATCGAATAGAATCTTTAACACGCCTTTTTGTTATCAGTTCAACACGGAATATTTGTAAATACAAATTCACTTGACCACTTTTTTAACATTTTTTCTTCAAAATAAAAATGGTATTAACAATCAGTGTTGTAAAACGTAACCACACCTCATTCCATATTGTTTGAAACGATTTCTAAGTGGACCGAAAATGTTTCTCCGACTTAACTCATGAAATAATCAAGATTCTAGCGAAAACCGGTTATTACGTAATACAATTTTTAGCTCTTCTCCTTTATTTATCAACAGCTTCACACGATTAAGTTTCATTCGAAATATTTTTCATCGTAACAAATCGATTTCGACTTTAATAGTCACGGCATACAGATGCATAATATGATCAATAATAATGTATATCTAATAATTGTATAATCGACGATTCATCGCGAAAACGGCGCGCAGTCGAATAAGAAACGTCCGCGTGTTCCAATTACCAAGACAATTATTATTATTGGTCGTACGTTACACGTAAATTTCAACGGGAAACAATAACCTAAAGTAAATACAAAAGTGGCTCTATTCATCCTCGTCGATCCCCCGGCACGATCACGCCACTGCGCGCGAGTGCGATTGGCCGCGATTTTTCGTCGTATTCGTGTTTATACGATTACAATATAATTAGATCGATATCGTAACAACGTAGGGTTTGACCGTTTCCTAAAAAGTAGTCAGTACACACTATACGGTGTATCGTTTTAAGGTCCGCTCAAACCGAAGCGGTAGCGGCAGCGAAATTTTATGTCCATACGTTTTAATACGAGCGCACTCGCTATCGCGAAATTAATACCGCGGCGAAAATGTTACCGCAAGATTGAGCGCGATATTTTTATTTTTCGCTGCAGACGCTATATTTTTCGCTTACCGCTACGATAATCAGTATATTTTGACTTTGTATTCAAACACATAATATCTATTCATCGTAATCGTACATTTCGCAGTTGAATCTAACGTCGCGTCGTCGTGGCGGTTGAATGTATGAACGATTCTCTGGTTTAAAATTTGAAATTTATAATAAAAATGGCCGATAAAGTTGAACAGTCAATAGGTATTGTTAAAAAACATCCCATCGTAATGTATAATAATATGACTCTTCCAGAATTCAAGGATACGAGAAAAAAAAGATTATAAAATTTGGGATCACGAAATAAGCCGTGTTAAAATTAACGGTGAATGCGGTACCTAAGTAAAAATATAATAATAACTAAAACACATGTACGCACGTGGGTGTCACAATGTGGACTATAGTAATTTTCGGCGAAACATTTCGCTCCGGTTAGGTTAGATCAGCGGTATTTAAAAAGCGACAAAAACCGCTGATGTTACCGCCCACCGCTACCGCTTCGGTTTGAGCGGACCTTAATATACGATACGTTACGACAGGGGTCGGCAACCTTTTTAGTGTCAAGGGCCAAAAAATAAAAATATATTTTTTCACGGGCCATAATTTGAAATACACCTTTTTTATTGGAATCAAATATTATAATAATTTAAAATTTAATTTATTTAAGTACATCACTGTTTGATACATTAACTGTCGAGGTATCTACAAAGTTATAATAATATAATTACACGTCATAATAATAATAAAAAAAAAATACATAGTAAAATGCAGTATACTATTGGAAAACAAAAATAAATGAAATAAATGAATTAAAATTAATTTGATTTTTGTGTTTGAATAGCATTGACAAATTTATTGATAACAGGTTTTATTTTCAATTTACAAATTTTCAATACAGCGTTTAAGTGCCCATCGGTTAATCGTGAAACATATTTGCTTTTCCGATATTTCATTAGTGAAAAAGTTTGTTCACGTATATAAGTGCTCTCAAATATGGTCAACATTTTTTTAGCAAAATATTTTATTTCCCAATTTATATCAGTAAAGATTACGTGTGGTGTAATATTTTTAAACTAATTATAAATTATTGTCGCGGGCCGCATAAAATCGCTACGCGGGCCGCATCCGGCCCATGGGCCTCGGGTTGCCGACCCCTGCGTTACGACGTTCACGTTTTACGTTCTAATATACGTACGTACGGGGGCCATCAGGGTTCGCGCGACGATAAAATATACACGTCGTACCGTCATCGTCACCCCATTCCGTGGTCAGCGCGTGTACACGTTTCGAAAATCGACGGCGAGGCCACGCTAGCCGTGATCGTTTGCAATATTATCGTCCCGGGTGAGGTGTCATCGCCGCAGTATCCGCGACACGAAATGAGTCGATCAGCCGACCGTTTCGTTGCGTAGGTCGCCTCGACGTACGACGACGGTAATGATATTTGTTATATTATGATACGGTCACGAGACTCCTAATACAAATAATAACAGTGCACCGGGCACGTACACGACGTCACGTCCCGCGCGGTGAACTTTTACACAGCCCCGATAGTTTAGGTTTTTATCGCGATCGTGTACATTTATTGTGTTTTTCTTTCCTTTTTTTTCTTCGACGTGCAATATTATTATTATTATTATCATTACTAGAGAGAAATGATTTTTAATATTATTATTTGATAAAAATAGGTGTTTACGTCCGTTGCCTTCGCGTAACGGAAGCCTTTTCGAAATTCGTCCTACTGTGATACGACACACGCGAGCCTCGGCGACAGAGCCGGGTGAGCTAGATTTTTGTTACTCCCGAATGAAAAAAAATATATATATTATAGTCACTAAGTTTTCGTTCGAAACAATAACGTATATTATTATTATTATTATTATTATTATTATTATTATCGCCTGTCGGCGATGAAGTGGTATCGTCTCGTAATTTAATAACTGCGTGTATATCGACATTCAATGTCGGTGCAATTTTTTCTTCTTCCGAAAATTCCAATAGTTCTCTCGGATTTGTTTTGCCGTTTTTTTGTTTTGTTTATAATTTTTTATTTTTTTTTTCAAAAGTTTAATGATAAGATATTTTTTAAGAAGTTTTTCGAATAATGTCAATTAAAATACTATTACACCTATCGTCTGTTCGTTTCTTCGTCGTTACAAAAAACTTAAATGTTTTTTTTTTTTTTTTTTACTCTGCTTCTCGACGAGAGAGTAAAAGGTTTTTCTCTATCATTGTGCGTATTGCACAACATTGATGGCTATGGGTTTTCAATATCAAAAAAGGATTCAAATACGGTGTGATTTGGAAAAACCATACAAATTACGATCAACATCGAACATTTTTTTTCTGATACAGCGTCACAATTTCCAACTTTGATAAAATCCGTAGAAATCTACATAATCGATTCTCTTGAGGTTTCCCTGTAATAAATATGATGAACTTGTAATAATTTATTTCACGCGTAGTGCGTGTCACTAGATTTCGTTTTTCTTAGTCGTCGTAACACAAGCCTTTCTATAGGTTATGTTTACTCATTTTGAATTTAACATAAATAACGAGCAATTTGTTATGTTTCACGTAAAATCGTAAAATAAAGAATGTTATAACTGGACTTTCTTTCAAATGGTTTTGTTTTTAAACGTCTCTATAAACGTATTATTATGACTCGTACAATAATATTTACGTGACCATTTCTGGTATCTATACAAATATTCCTATTTATTGTTTTTTCTTTTTAATATTATGAAAATTAAGTATTATGATAAAATTATTATGCTTATTTTAGTTATTAACGTTAAATAATATAATATAAAATACAATAACTATAAGATATGTCATATTATACAAATATTTGAAATATTTATAATATATTTAATATTAAGGATAAATACGTGTGTATTTTAAAATGGTTAAGACTTAATAATAGTTATACGATTAAGACATGAGATAACGATTTCGATAATTATCTCAAGGCTGACACGACAATAAATTAGAATTAAGTTAGTTTTTAAGGACTTTTTTTTTTTGTTCAATGTAGATTAGGGAAAAATATTTGTTGATTTTGTTCATTATCATTATTTATTATTTATTATTTGTTATTGTATTTTGTTTTGTAATGCTTTTCGGTTCGAACAGTATTTGGTTACATTTTTCACAAAATTCAGGATACAACGATTTGCCTTAATACTGACAATAAAAAGTCGACTTGAACAATAATTAATGAATAAAACGAATTTAAAGAGCACTCGTTATATACACAACAATGCTAATGTCTATTTGAAAACAAAATAAATAAATAAAATATTTCTATAAACTAATCGCACTAAAACATTATTGGCACAATGCACTAGTTACTCGAAAAGCACATACGAATAAGGTACGCAAAATAATTTGTTAACAAAAGTATATTATTATAATAGACGTAATTTATTTGCTATATTTTTAATACAATAATTTTTTATGTATATAAATTGTTTTCCATTTATAAGTTACTAGTTGTTTAGAAAATAGCCGTAAGTGAATTAATTACCTATGAATAAGAATAACATTATTGCAGTATTTTAGTCTATAAACATATTTCGTTACTGCTTTAAGTGGACTTTACTTCAAAACATATTAATCCTTTGTGTAATTACGACAGTTATTTAGTTATAACTTATAATAGTGAATTAACTTCATTAATTCCATAGATAAACAAATGCTATTAAACCACTTTTTTTTTTTTTTTAATACGAATAACTTTTACAATACAAATACTTATAAATAAAGTAAAAACAAAAAAATTCAGGTGCCTCTACGTATACCTATGTTTACAAATTATATTATATTTGTAATGGGAGAAAACTCATTTTCTTGAACAAGTTTTCTCGAATTATTTACTTAGAAAAATGTACGTGTTTTCTTAGAATATGTTATAAGTGTACTTTATTACTTTAAAACTTAACATGTATATTATCATACAAAATATTATACTGATAGATCGTTCCCTATTTTATTGTTGTTGCAAGTTATACATATTAAATGTCGGTCTAAGTTTTTCTTTAAATTGGATAATAATAACAATAAGAAAAGAAAAAGAACACTAGATTCCTTGACCTCCTTCCCCCGTGCCTACCACAACATCGAAATCACATCTCTGAACATAAAGCTATTTAAATTATTCTTCTAACGGGTATATTGATTTACAACTATTGTTATTGATTTTGACCAAATCAAAAGAATCCAAATACCGTAATTTTATTACCAATATTAAGAACAATAATATTGAAAATGTATAGTGAAAATTGTGTTAGTTTGTTTTGGAATCTCGTCTATGATAGCTACACATGTTTCAATTAACAGAGCGCGTGATGATAACGAAATATTGATCCGTTTAGAGTTTTTAGATTTATACAATAATATGTACATTTATTATTTACGTAACATATTAATCGTCGCGACATGTACTGACAATAAATTATACGATACGCCGCGCGTAAACGATTATGACCTTTATTTCCATCGTAAGTACAATATTGTACCATCAATATTGTGCTTTTAAACAAATTATATATACATATTTATATTTATGCAAACAATTTCATTACTTAGTACCTACCTAAAATATTTTACCATTTTTACCATTTAGCCAAATTTCTTTGAATGTAATTTTAAATATATTTTAGTGTTTCAAAACTATGTATTTATTGATTTAAAAATATTATTGATTGTTCTTTGACTATATTATTGTTGTACTTCATTTATTCCTTTCACTACTTTATTGATACAGTCATGACTGGTATGCTGCTTCATAGATTAAAATGAATCAAAAGTATACAGTTATACCGGAGTCGGTAAATTGCGTCCCTATAAGTACGGTCATGGTCATATACTATGTGAATTGCGGCCCGCGTACTTTAAAAACATACGTAAATTGCGGCCCGTGTACTTTTAAAACATACGTAAATTGCGGCCCGAGTATTTTTAAAACATACGTAAATTGCGTCCCGGGTACTTACGAAAAAAAATGAACTTTGCTTCCTTTCAGTCTCCTATTGACACAGCTAGACACAGAACAAGAAACCACCATGATGTTGAATTACTTGAATTGCACTTTATAGTTTATAGTGTATTATTATAATCGAAAAATTGTGTTTCAATCCGAATCCATATAAAAAGATAACTGATATATAAAACAACATTTTTATATTATATCTTTGGTTTCAATCACAGAAAAATTATATTTCATGGAATAATATAAAATGTCATGGATTAATCAATCATATTTTGCCCTGTTCGCAATGGATTCTAGACTTCAATTTTATTCGTTGAGTCGGCTATCTAGTTGTTTTATATATCTGCGGTTGCTCTACAGTTAACAGTATTTTTTTTTTCAATCTAATAAAAATGGACGTTCTGAACAGTGAAAGGAATAAAACGTTGAAAATAGTTGATGGTTTCAAATTTCGTTTTCATAAATTTCTAAACAATGATATTCAACGTTGGTGTTGCACAGTTAAAACGTGTAAGTATTTTTTGAAATTTGATGATAATAATATTTGTATAGATAGTTTTAAGTTTGTTATAGTTATAGTCCTAAGTCTGAAAAATGGGAAGGAAAATATTGGTTTTGTGGAAAAAAGGCTTAGACGTAATTTACATATTAATAAGAAATAGTTAGATAGGCATATGTACAAAAATATACCCGGGCCGCAATTTACGTATATATAAAATATACCTGGGCCGCAATTTACGTATGTATAAAATATACCCGGGCCGCAATTTACGTATGTATAAAATATACCCGGGCCGCAATTTACATAAAAAATTTGAAATGGGACGCAATTTACAGAGACCCAGTTATACAATGCATGCATTTATGTTTGATGTATAATTGATTTTAAAGTGGTCGGTTTATAATTAAATGAGTTTTTCAAGCATATTAATAATAATTATAATATTTGTAATTGGAATCTCATTTCCGTTAATAAATTACGTATTATTATTATCATCATCATAAATTTAAAAAAACATAATTTCATTAGAAAAATTAAAAAATTATTTTTAAATATAGCAATGGTTTAATTGACAATTACAAATAATTTCCTATGATATTGTTAAGATAAAAGGTAATAGAATAGACATTTTATAAATCGTGTTTATTTATATTGTTCAAAATAGGAGAGACCTATTATATAATAGGCTTACTTTTTATACTAGTATTTTTAATCGTTTGAGAATTGTGCTTTTAACGCTCAAACTACACCAGTTCAGTGACATGTAAGCTACATAATTAATTCAAATTATTGTTTAAAAAAACAGTCTATAATTGACAAAAAATAACAGTAAAATTCATAATGCGTATAAAAAAGTTATTTCTATGGGTCCTATTACGTGATGATTATTATGTGATGCAGTGGAAGTAAATTAAATTGAAGTCAGAAAAAAGTAAAAGTTAATATTTTATGATTTATATATTTTAAAAAGCTGGTAAGTGAGATGATGGTGTTACAAGTTCGTCCTTCGTCCCTTCGGTCCTCGGATAAGATATTGGTGATGAATGTATTAAGTTTTAAAGAAATTATGACTCATTTCTTTAGTATCAAACGATTCTGAGCAAAGCTGCAGTGTAATATAATATATTATTATTTAAATACTGTTTACGTATTTTACGGTTATTTGTATAATTTTTGGTGAGTTATAATAATTTATTAAAGAGTGTATAAAAAAAAATCCTGAGTCACGATTTTTGAATTTTTGTTAGAATAATTAGGTAGGTATATGAGTAAGGTCATATTAATTTTTCAGAACTTTTTGTCAGATATTTAAAATTATATTACATAAAAACTTTCGAACAATTTGGTAAATTAAAAGTTCTATATTTAAGTCAAAAGTACTATAATTGTTCTGAAAATATTGTCTAATATAAAAAAGTATGTATTTGATATTGGATAAAATTTTCAAGTTTCTAGCTTCAATACTTTTCGATTTATGACTAAATACCTAAAATCTGAACAGTGAAAATCTCGTTTACGGCGGATTATTACCGATTTTACAGTTTTTACTCAGTTTTTCGATCGTTATTCTTGATTACTGGAAAAACTATGGAGATTTTGGAAAAATGACTTCTCTAAAGTACCATCTCAGTTCAATTTCGAATCTAAAAAGTTGCTGGACGAAACTGTTGGACAAGGATTTCTATACGAAAAAGTGTTTACAGAAAAAAAAAAAAAAAAAAAAAATAAAATAAACATCATTGTAAAACCATAAGATCCTTCGCTTCACTCAGAATCTAAAATCACAATAAAATATGCTGATAAAGTAGTTTTGGTTTACATAATTCAATTGAACGCAATACCGAGTATGAATTATTAGTAAGTTTCTTTATGAAAAGAGTTTTAGTACCTACCTAGTTGATTTGTTTATGAAGAGGGTCATAACGTAAAATTAAAACTCTTACAGTCTTACTGTTGGTTAAAAATTAAATTTTCTAAAAATTGGTATTCACAAATTTGAATACGTAGAGCGCATAAGAATTAGAAAACACTTTTACAATTTTTTAAAGTAATTTAAAATATAATTTTATTTTACTTACTACAATAATATATATATATATATATAATATTATAAATATATGTATAATATTATACATACATAAATATATAATTATTAAGTTATTTTTTGATAATTATTCCAATATCATTTATCACTCTCCTAATAATTATTATCGACTGATCAAATTTATCTAAACTAATCACAATTTGTTGATAATAATTATGGTATAAAATATCATTTTTTTGAAAACTAATAAAAATGAAAGTCTTAAAAATTATTATGTTGATAAAAGCAAGAAGTTTAAATGCTAAAATTATCAGAAAAACAAGCTTTATATCAAATCGCTGTCTTCAAATTTTGAAAAACTTAAAAAAAAAGTTTTTTTAAATTTATTTTTAATAAATTATTTATAATTATTACATTAAAGTGAAATACATTTTTCTAGCTCCGTGAAAAAAAAAATACAGAATATTATAGGATAAGATATCCATCCCTATTAAGAAGACGATAGATAATAGATATCGCTCCGTGTAAATCTCGGTTAGACACCTTGTATAGGTACATAATATATTATACTATATAATATAACACGTTAAATGAGTAATGTAAGATAAAATGTTGAATGTTTCAGACACGCAACCATGGCGTTTCTTCGAAGTGAATGCACACAGGACCTTGGGGGTGTTTGCGCAAATCATCCAATGTAGCTCATTGGCTAATCTGACGGTTCGGCCGACATATCCCATCTCCTCTCCACCACTTGTCGATGTCTTCATAGTGCTTGACCGGAGGGTCCGGGTCGTGTAGCATGGCGCAGAGTCGGCAGTAAAACCGTGTCTCATAGAGCTCGTTCATGAGCGTACCCGTGTGTTTCCACTGGAAATATTCAGCGTACAACTGGTCGTTTTTGTCGAGTTTGTGCAGATACGCGGCCAGCTGTTCCGGTGACGCGAAATCGTCAACGTGTATGAACGAGTTTTTGGGCGCCATCATCTCGTATTCGTCACGGCTCGCTCCCATAACGACCGGTACTACGTCGTGACTACGAATTCAACGGCATGAGTATTCCGTCAACAGGGTGAAAGCAAAAGAGCGAAAGCGCGAGTCCAAAAAGTGCCAATGACAATGTGCAGACCGAAAACGAATAGAATGCATTTTCAACGAATATGTTTTCCTCGGGATGCCTAACCTTCAAGCGACGGGGCCACCATCACCTCAATAATAATTACGGTTCAAAACTAAATCGACCGGCCGTGGTGTCACTTCTCAACTTCTCTTCTCTTACTCACTCCAAATCATTATATATTTATGTTTCTTCTGACCCCAACGCCAATAAAAGTCCTCACCAGGCACGATTTAAAACAATTTTTCGGAGGAGGTATAAAGGCAAAATAATGTTTTACATGAATTAAAAAAGTCATCAACGTATTCGTATTTTGATTTCTTACATCCAGGGTTCTAACAATAATAATTCTATTAATAATCTCGTCATCTAAATGTCTGTCGGAGCTATGTTCATTAACTAACCACCTTCTCTTTTTTCTCACAGCTGTATTAAAAGAACTTGAAATTCCTTTGAGCATTTTTGTATAAGTTAATCATTTGATTAGCCGTAATAATTCAATGTATTCGGTTATCTTTATTATTATTATTCATTTCAATTGTATATTTATTTCGTACTTTAAACATATTCCAATATCACGACGACATGGCTAGATTATTATAGTTATCAATTACTGTATCGTGTACGTATAAATAGCTCTACAGTGAACGTCCTTCTCAGTCCTCACTTTGGTCCTGTCATTGTCATTAAGATCTTTCTCAAATTTACGCATCGTGTATAATGCATAGATCGTTAATATTATCAATTAAAAAAAAAATAATAATAATAATAATAAAATAGTTTCCTTAATTTTAATTGTTTGTGACTGTATGACTCATCTGATAGTTAAATGCTGTATATTTGTGTCTCTGACCGTAATTCACCGGACACCGACTGACCAACATCTAAACAGCTATTTTTTTCACAAATTTATCGATACCTAAAATACACACATTGCACACATACAGCTTTATAGATAACCACGTGTGAATGGCGTAGGGATAGGTTAGTCGAATCGTCTACCGTGTGAAAGTGTCTTCACGTAAATTATTATTATTATTATTATTATTATTATTATTTTACATGCACTCATTCACATTAACGACTTTCTTTCAACTCTTAGAGATGATAAATATTTAAATTAAATTAAAATAATAAAAAAAAAAATAGCTTTAATCATTGAAAATGCTCATTTAATTTGTAATGATTTATGTATAACTTGAATATTATACATTTTTCACTCGTAACACTGTATGCTCTTATGGTATCCACTCTTTTGCTTTCGCTTTTTCGACATAGAACTGACATTATATTTCATACAGGTATAATTAAACGCATTGATGTTGAAAGATCAAAACACTCACCTTAGTGCGTTTAAGAATAATTTTTCCGTTATATGATGACGACAGTTTGAGTTTTCGAAAGACAAATAGAACTTATAATCCGTCTCCAGCATCTTGAAGCAGGCCATTTTGTCTGAATTCGGACATGTGAGGTTTCCACATCGACCGTATACATCAACATCAATGTATTTTGCGAGTTCTGCAGCGTACACCGACCGGTTGTTGTTTGGATTGCAGTTTGAAACAAACCATGCGACCTTCTTGGTTTTTGTTTTGGGAATATCGACACGTCTAGGAGGTAGCGGTGGTCTGTGCTCCATGAAATATCCATAAGGAAATGGTATGTCGCTGTCCCAGCGATAAGACGCGGTCCAATTGAATACATCGATGATGTTTTTCCCCATCGGACCGTTATTAAGATCAGCCGAGGTTAACTGTATGATCCAAATCTGAGACACATATTATAGGTTATACTTGGGTATTTTGTGAATTTTTATGTCTTTTAAATAATTATCAAAAACTAACTTAAACACATACAGAGAACCTTTTTTTTTTTAGTTTAGAGACAGGTGCATTAACCTTAATACCATAATCACATTTATTTTAGACTTTGAGAGAAGCGAAGGATCCATTGATTTTACAATGAAATTTTTTTTTGCCGGATATACTCTGGGGTGCAGTAAATGATGTCCAAAAGTTTCATTCAGTGACTCTACAGATTAGATCTTGGATAATAATAAATAATAAATGGTACTTTGAGTGTTCGTTTTTTATCTTTTCACTAGTTTTTCAAACATAAAAAAAAACTGCTGGAAACCGAGAAAAACAGTAAAATCTGTCACAAACAAAATGTTCACTAAATTGATTTAATTTTATAGTCATTCATTCAAAAGCAATTTTAATTAAAAAACAATAATTTAAACTTCAGACCCAATATAGAACTTTGAAAATATCTCATTTTTCGAAAGGTTATTTCAGATAATATGTACATTGTACAATCATTGCTATTAAGAATTTAAAGTTTAATATAAACTTAATCATGTATTTGCTTAACGTATTAAAATATTTAAAAAATCGTCTTATCAAAATTATTGTTTTTTGAACATTTAACTAAATCTTCTGACAAATTTTACCAAATAGATTGTTTTGAGATTTATTTTCACCTTAAAATCTTTATAGAAATAATTAGACTAACCATTTTGAAACTCACGATATAGATAGAAAAACATACTTTGAATGCAAATGGCATATAGAATTCTTTTAGTCTATAATTTTTACATTATTTGTTAGTAAAAGACTATAATTAAGGCAAAATACTTTTTACTAAACTCGTGAAATAATAATAATAATAATAATAATAATAATGAAAATAATAATAATTATGATTTCTACTTCAATATATTTATTTGTGGTGCCGTTAACCCGGTCCTTCATTACATAATGTTTAAGAATAACTCTACTTAATACAATACCATATTGTGACGTTATAATTATGCTAACTATTATTATGACAAATGATATATTTTCTAGTTAAACAATGAGATATTTTACATTGAGTACATGAAGTCATTACAATAATTTGCATAATAAATATATAATATAGTATATTCGCATTAAGTTTACTTGATTCGGTGGTCTTATATATTCAGGTCGCTCGTATTGATGCCTGAAGAGTACTGCGTCGACTTCCGAACCAAGCGATCTATCTACGGTCAACCAACATTGACTGACGGGACAACCAATGAACTCCCTTTGTGCGAGCTCAAATCGTTCCCAATACTCGCCGAAGCCGGTGTGGACTAATATTCGTTTGATCGGTGTCCTGTCATACTCGTAACTTTTTGGGATATAATACATTTGCTCTATAATCCTATCACCTTCAGGCAAATCCTCCGGCCACACAAGTCGGGAATTCGTAAATGCATTACCTACAACTAAAAAATTAAAAATTTAACAGTAGCAATAAAAAAGAAAAAAAATCAGTTATTGAAGAAAAACTTCTTACATTTTTCATCGTAGCAGGTGGGTGAAAAAATCTGAAAATGACATTGACTAATTAATAATACAATTGAACAGAGTGTGGTAAACATTTTTCTCGACTCGTATCGCACTGGTGAGTTAGATTCTATGCGGAGCGAAAGATCTATTGGTTTTACAATGGAATTACTTGTTTTTACTATGTGAACACTTTTTCGGGTAGTTAGTATGGGCCAAAAATTTCGTCCAGCACTTTATAGATAGAAATTTGTATGTAGATTGTGCTTTAAACATGACACTTTCACTGTATCGGTTTTAGTTGTTTAGTCATAACTCCTACACAAATATTGGTAGAAATATGAAACTTTCACCATATATGTTAATGGCATATTATTGATACATACTTTACGAAAGTTAAACATTTTTCACTCCTAATCTTATAAAAACAATCTAAATTACAGAAAAAGATTCATATCATCTATGAAAAAATATTACCAAATTTAATTTGAGTGGCCCACACCATTTTTACACTTTGTTTAGTGTTATTTTGCTTAATAAGCTTAGCTGAACTTTGGCTCTGCATGTTGGTTATTTAAATACATTAATTTTATTGAATTGCCAATATTATTCACCCATTTGAAAAATATTAGTTGAATAAAGATGAAGATTGCAGAAATAATTTGACAACGCGTTAAATGATTGTTGATCTTGAGCGTTCTTATCCGTATTGTCCTCATAGCGTATCGTTGAATTCAGTACAAATGGCCGTCAATCTTTAGTGTTATCAATTGAAAAACCAAAACGCAGAAACCAATTCCGTGCAATTGTAAATTATTTAAAATCATATGTGCGATTTGAACACGTAGGTAATTATTGAAACCGTTTATAATTTTTCAGTCTAAAATGTCGACGAATCTCGGAAATAATATGATATAAAACTATATGATACACAGATGTCGAAAACAGTAATTGAATGAAATGCCCTTACGAGTATATGTCCCGTATTACATTGATTGTAAACTAATAATTATACCTAGTAAACCATATTTTTATTTCAACCATATGTAAAATATATTATAGCGTGAAAATTAAACGTATTATAACTTGTGAATATATATATATATATATATATATGTATGTATGTATGTATGTATGTATGTATACATAGGTGTCATGCAAATACGAAGCCATTACAACAAACACAATATTAAAAAGTTTTACAATTTATCTCTACAGGTGAATAAACATCTCATTCTGAGCTTGTAATTCGCCCATATTTACGAAATGCTCATTAATCATATTATATTAGATATTTATGTGATAAAAAAAAAAAAAAAAAAAATAATAATAATAATAAATAACATACCACTTATGGAGAAATATTATTCCTCTATATGACCAGTCAGGAGAAGGAGGAGGTGTTTGGAGGTTGTAACTCTTGTGACATATACTCAAAAATCGTTAAATATTTTATAATATTTTATAATCGTAAATTAAAAATCTACATTTCCTAAATTTCGCATTATAATAGACAGGTTTGAAAATCTGAAAATGATATTGATTAATGAATAAAATAAAACAGCTTTTGTTGTGAAAAGTACTCTTGACTCAAATTGTACTGACGTGTTAACACGTCTAATACTCTTTTTTCCTATTATTTTTTTTTTATTAATTTTTATTTAGAGGAAATTTACAATCTATTCACAAAAATATTACAATAAGCGAATTTGATATTAACTGAACGCCGCCACACCGGTGAACTTTAGTCAAGAGATTTTGTTGGTTATTTAAATACATACTTTTCTCAAAATGCCAATACTATTCACTTGTTTCAACAAAAATATTGTAAGTATAAAGATGACAAGAACAGTACCTAATCATATTACGAAACGTAAATAGATTTTTAATCTTGAAAATTTTCCTCTGAATTATCTCCATAATATACCAGTCAAGCTGAACTAACATACTTTTTTTATTGTTGTCACTTTAAAAACCAAAACCTATAAACCAATTTCGTTCGATTATAATTTTTATTTAATCATAAGTGTTTGAACGTAGTTTGAACATGCAGTTATTAAAATCTATGTTTTGTTTTTAATTTTAAGAGTTTGTGAATTCCTAAAAGAATATTATGTAAATTTATATGATACACTGTTGTAAATGATAACTGAATAAAATACTTGTGATTAACCAATATTATATTCGATTGCGAACCAGCCGTTTTAATTAGTAAATTACCCGAATTTTTTTATTTACATTGTGTACAATATTAAAACGTGAAAATTGAACAAATATCAAATAATAAGTGCTATGTAATTATTGTAAATCAGTCATAAATCATTGGCTCATGGTTTTACTCTGCAAACACTTGTATTTTATTTTATTCTTTTGAAATTAATGATAAATTGTTCAATTAAAGTTTATTTTTAGACAAGTAATAGTTAAATGTGTTTTTTGTACTTTAAGGCAATTCTGCCAAATATTTGAGAGAAATGAAAAAATTATTCTCTTAAATAAATTTTCTCTATTTATGAAAATGAATATATATATATATATATATATATATATTCATTTTTTTTTTTATAAGACTCACAGAGCTAAAAACATTTATTTCACATTAGTTTGGTAAATACAAATGTTGTATTAAAAAAATTAAAAAAATAACTTTTTATTTTATAATTTTTGTAAAATTCGAAGATAGCCATTTTGTAGGGCTTGTTTTTCTGAAACTTTTGACGGTTCAACTTTCAATTTTCATCAACTTCATGGTTTTTAATAATTTTTTTAGTTTATAAGAAAATAGTACTATTTACCCACGTTAAAATTTTAAATCGCCTCATCAGCTCGTTCCGATACCTAACAATTCTTTTATTATTACCATAAACAATAAAAGATAATAATTATTTTACTACCCATGATTAGATTTTTGTTATCATTTGTAGCTATTATTATATTATCATTAATTATTAATTGATATATTTTATAATTATCGGCACAAATTTCGTAATTGACATTATGATTATACCGGCGTAATTGTACAGTTAACCTTACAAATTTCCTTTAACGAATGCAGTAATAACTAATAAATTAAGAAATACATGGTCGAAATAAAATACAATTGTTGTGTGATTTTTACTTTTTAAGTTCATTAGTATTTATAATATCACTTTAAAGTTAAATAATAGACCACAATTTTTTTTATGTATTACTTACTCCACGTTTTTTTCTTGTGTGAAATCGGAGAGCAAAGTGACATTTAAATAGTGTAATGTGCATTTTAAAGAAAATTGTTCTTCCAAATTGGTATATTATGTTAAGTGTTTATCATTTTACCGTTTTACTGTTTAACGTCTGACCAATAATAAAATTGGCATGTCTTTTTCATCATTTATTGAACAAATGCAAAACAAAAGAATTGACAAATTGCCTAAAACCAACTGTAGACTATTATCAAAGGGACCTACTGAATGACTGTCAATCAAGTATCAAAAATATATCAAAAATACAGCAACATAACAAGTCATTATGGAAGTTTCATTCAATTACATGAATTAATGTAAATAAAACAATTAATTATCAATAACTTATTTAAAGGTACAAGTACAATAATTAGTGAACTATTAATAATATTTCAGAAATGTATGTCGAATGTGATGGTGTATGGTCAACAGATCTTAGATAGGCACCTATGTATCAAAAATCAAAAATAAGAAGAGATAGAATAATGTATACAAACAAGTATCTATTTTTATTCTTCATACTGAAATTTGAATTAAAATTATTAAAAAATATTACCTACCAAAATATATCTAATATTCTATGTACTTTTTAAATGTGATTGGTATGTAAAACATGTTAAAATATGGTTTATTTTTGAACAGATGAAGTAATTTAATATTAAGTAGTTAGATGATTTCCTAATTAATATTTTGCAATGTATAACCAATTAGGTGTACATAAAATAAAAAACCCGATTATATTAACCAAATTATATTGCCTGCATTTTGTATTAAACTCTTCTGACACAGTTCTCGACCTTATTATGTCAATGTATTAATGTATTATTACGTTATTTATTAACTGGGCCCGGATTTTATAGCATTATATTATGTGCTATACTTAATATAACCTTAACATATAGAAAACTAAGCAAAAATAAATAAGTAAATAATATTTTACTATTATAATGTAACTTGTAAGTATGTATATTATTTTGTGTATAAATGTATATATTTTAAATAATTTAAATTCTTTATTGTATAAACTATAATGATGTAGTAGCTTACTCTGTAATTTTTCCATGTTCTATAATAATAAGTAAATGCTATAAAATCTGAGCCCTCTTTATTAATCTTTATTAATTACCACTTTCATCATGTTAATTTTGAGTTAACTTAATTAAGTTTTTTTTTTTTACAATTTTTGGCTGTGTTTGCTTAGTCACTAAGATATATTTAGCTTTACAAAAGTACTCTGCATTATGCAATCCGTCAGTAAATGCTTTTATATTTTTAGTTGGTTAAGTGAATGTGGTCAATTTTGTGAAAAAAAAAATGTTGATTAATATTAACGGTAATTCTATTTTTACCCTTTGACTATTGCACAAAACATCATTGACATTAGTGGCAGATCAGGGGAGGAGCCTTTTAAAAAATTAGTACTTATAAAAAATAAAAATAAATAACTGAACATTTTAGTAATGTGTACATAAAAAGAGAAAGTGTGGCCCAAATAAAGCCCGTGGGACCTTCCCCTAGATCTACTACTGACTGATAGTTGTAGGTTTATCTGAAGCACGTAATACTAATGACTCCGGCAATCTATTAGAGACTTATAATTGTTAAAAAAATAAAGAACATATCATTTCAATGAACAATTATATGTATGTATGCAGTTTATATGATGGATAATTCCACAAAAAATAATTTCTACTCAGTGGCGGCTCGTGGGTTTTTAATGAAGTAGTGCACATTCAAAAAATAAATATATAACTCATATTATATATACCTATATAAATATATTTATTTACTAACCTAACCTTTAGATTGTATTAAATAATTGTTAACAAAATTTAGTTACTTATCTTTTATTTTAATTTGTATATTTACATATTAAATTCACAAGTAAAAATATCATAACACGACAGTGTTGAAAAATTGGATTGCAATATTTGCTGCACTGAATTCATTTTAAAAATTGAAAACTAATGTAAGTCTAATATATAATAAATTACAATTTACACGAAAAATTCGATGAATATAACAACGTCGTCACTCGTCAATGTCGATAGAAAATGGAAACACGATTGTTGTTTTGAATTTATGATAATGATCGACGAATATTACCAGCTGATAATCGGAATATAAAAAACTAAAAAAACGAGTGAGAGTAAAAATAAATTATAATGCCAACGCGCGACGGCGACGTCCAAAATAGTTCACTGATAACAATTTATTTGGTTATGTGCACAGCAACGATTGTGCACATCAATTCCATTATAACACGGGCTGCGTGTTTTGACTTGTTTTAATTTTTACACTATACAAATGTGCACAGCGTTTGTGTGCACTACTGCTCTACTATCCTACTATACTACCTACCGATACTGTTCTGGTGCGGACAACCACCGTTTGCCATTTGGCCTTCGAAATAAACCATTTCAAATACCATATTAATTTCATATTCTGAATTTCCATTTTTATATTTTAAAGGATAATCTTAATAACATTACAGGTACTTAGTTGTTTTATTATAATTAATGTTTTTAATTTTTCTCAAGTTTGGGTAGGTAGTGCACGTGCACTTGTGCACATATACACGAGCCGCTGTCCCAGTAAAATCTTACCCCCGGATAATCTTACCGGGGGGGTACGATTTTCCTAGGATAATTTTACCCTCCAAGGGGGGTAAGATTATCCTAGGAGAATCTTACCGGGTAGGGGGTAAGATTTTCCTAGGAGAATCTTACCGGGTAGGGGGTAAGATTTTCCTAGGAGAATCTTACCCTCCAAGGTTGGTATGATTATCATATAGGAGAATCTTACCGGCGGAGGGAGGTACGATTTTCCTAGAAATATTTTGGAATTTCGAAAACATTTAGAGGTATTTGAATTCAGTATTCCACATATTATAATATTTATTAGTACAGAGTTCAGACTACAGTTTCTTGTGTTGCATATTTTATTACTTATATCAATATTATGTTCTTATGTTTTTTATATTGCAAATTAAACCAAATGACGATTACCATTCAGTACCTAATTGATTAGGACTAGCTTGCTGCTCTTAATATTATTACGTATTTTTGTGTGCATATTAGTTTAATTAATAATTGTTTCAGTGCCTTTATTATTTATTGATCATTTAATAAAGAGCACATTATGTGTACATGAATCATTTGTAAATCCTTATTAAACTGTTTTGTGCAATATATTAATATATTATGCACAAAAATATAATAATAAAATATAAAAATATTTTTCTATAAAAACAATATATATTTGCGAATATTTCCTTAGAAATCTATTTCTTAGTTGTTAAGAGAATCTTACCTCCTCCTAGGAGAATATTACCGAGGGGGTATGATTTTCCTAGGAGAATCTTACCTCCTAGGAGAATAATACCGGGGGGTATGATTTTCCTAGGAGAATCTTACCTCCTAGGAGAATAATACCGGGGGGTATGATTTTCCTAGGATAATCTTACCTCCTAGTAAAGTGTGTCACTGTGTTTTGATTATGTATATTTTGAAACTTAATTCGTACATAAATCATTTGTAAATCCTTATTCAACTGTTTTGTGCTAACTATATTAATATATTGCACAAAACAGTTAAACTTATACTAGTAAATTAAAATTTTTAAATTGTTAGTTTAATTTCAAAAATAAATGTATACAAAAAAATATATATGACTTAAATAATGTCCCTTAATTAAATTAAATTTTCTTATAACATTTTTCCAAAGATTAAAGAAAAATATGTAAATTACCAATATTTCAAATTAATTTACTATTATTTATGAAATATTCTCTTAAAAATGGTAGAATTGAGAAGTATGTTTTAAGAACTACAAAGTCACTAAATATGCCAAAATATGCACATAACAATAAATTCCGATATTTTTATCATAGTGTTATGAAAATAAATTCTAGCTTACTTAACAGTTAACAACAACTCTAATAGCTCAGAATGTTATAGTACCACTTTTGTTAATACAAAATCAGTATAGGGGATGTCGTAGCAAGAAATTTTCGAATTTCAGTTGTTGATTACCGTTTGGCTTACTGTTTGGGAGGAGTTACTACTAACCGGAAGCAACCAATTAATAATAATAATAATCTATCTATCTATAGGTAATAATAATAAAAAAAACACTGTATATACGAATCAATTATTTAACACACAAGCGAAATCGAGTGATTCAGCAAAAAATACACGGACAACGCTAGGTCTAAACGTCTAAATGCAACTTTACCTGTTAATGTTAAAACTGACGAAAAAAAGGTATAGGTAATACAAAATACTGCACACGGGCGAAGCCGTGACGATAGTCGGCTAGTACATTTATAAAAATATTTTTCTATAAAAACAATATAAATTTGCGAATATTTCCTTAGAAATCTATTTTTTAGTTGTTAGGAGAATCTTACCTCCTCCTAGGAGAATATTACCGAGGGGGTATGATTTTCCTAGGAGAATCTTACCTCCTAGGAGAATAATACCGGGGGGTATGATTTTCCTAGGAGAATCTTACCTCCTCGGAGAATAATACCGGGGGGTATGATTTTCCTAGGAGAATCTTACCTCCTAGGACTATTTTACCGGGGGGGTATGATTTTCCTAGGAGAATCTTACCTCCTAGGATAATAATACCGGGGGGGTATGATTTTCCTGGGAGAATCTTACCTCCCAGGACTATTTTACCGGGGGGGTATGATTTTCCTAGGAGAATCTTACCTCCTAGGAGAATAATACCGGGGGGTATGATTTTCCTAGGAGAATCTTACCTCCTCGGAGAATAATACCGGGGGGTATGATTTTCCTAGGAGAATCTTACCTCCTAGGAGAATAATACCGGGGGGTATGATTTTCCTAGGAGAATCTTACCTCCTAGGAGAATAATACCGGGGGGTATGATTTTCCTAGGATAATCTTACCTCCTCGGAGAATAATACCGGGGGGTATGATTTTCCTAGGAGAATCTTACCTCCTAGGAGAATAATACCGGGGGGTATAATTTATAATGATATTTTCGACTCACCTTAAAAATTACAATTTTTTGTCATCAGTTGATACAGTTGCAGTAGACATATTCCTAAACTTCGAGAGGTGATATCATGTAAAGCATTTGACTAACATAAAACATTCTACAGAGCACAACATTCTATAAACATTCTCAACATTCTATTGAGTCACTGACTCTATAGAATTAATAATTTTCTTAATGGACACAGAACAAAAATAAATAAACAAAACCCTTGTTTAATAAAATTGAAAAACAAAATTAAATTTGAATAGCCTTTTTACATAAATATAATATAGGTACTTAGTCAAAATAAACCACTATTCTACATCCAGGACTACATCATAGTGCACATTATTTAAGTTTCTTAAGTATATACATTTTTGTTTTGGATTAACACGTTTCAGTAAGGAAATATCCTTATTAAATAACTGCCATTTATTATTAGATGTCCCATATATATAAATTGGGGTGTTCAACAATATAGCAGCAGCAAAAATTTCTACGTCAGTACCCCACACACCTGAAATTTAAATTTATAAATGTATAACAAATTTGTTTTCAGTTAAGAAAAATTAAATGCATATAATATATATCTATGAAATACATAAATAAATAAATGTCTAAAACTTTCTGTTACTTTCATTGTCCTATAAAAAATATAAAAATATTACCATTATAAAGCTAAATTTAGAACATTGAATACCTATATTTATTTTTTCTATAATGTTTTAATCTCATAAAAAATTATTTTCGCATACTAGAAACCTGAAATGTAACACTTGCTGATATACATTAGGTACATAGCATTTTAGACACAATATTATGATTTAGGCAACTCTATTTAAATCCGAATAATAGGTAAGTGGTAAAATTGAATTGAAATAACAACACCTACCATCATTTTCTATTGTTTTTTCTTCCAAATATGTTTTCAAGCTATCCTTTCCTCCAACGTATTTTTCTAATTTTCTATGCGTTTTGACGATCTGAAATCATTATTTATTTTTATTTTCTTAAACATTACAATTGCATTATAAAATAATATCTTTTGTCATTACCTTACAAACGTGTTGTCTTATAGAAAAATGGTTATCCTCCTCGCCTGTTATATAAAAAGAAAGGGCTCTGTACAAACAATTTCCATCTCCAACAATTGGTTTAATTTCAGATGGCGTTTTCAAAATTTTTGAATCTGTACAGTCACTATTTAAATGGTGTCTTAAATTTAACTTTAAAGTTCGACATTTCAATTTTTGCCATATTTTTCCAACGGGATTAAATGTCCTTTCCTCACAACTGTTCTCAACGTCCATCTCATCTTTTTTTGAAGTGGATTTAATTGGTTCTTCATTTAATACAAAATCATTGGCTTCTTTGTCATCTGGTTCATAATATTTTTTGATATTGCTTACTAAAACTTTAGTTTTTAAAATTTTTGTCTCATTTTTTAACTGGCATATTTTATTTTTAATAATTTCGTGGATGGTAAATGGACCGAGCCAAGGCATTGAAACCCATCCTCCCTTTCGGTCCTCTCGCCGGAGATTTTTCACAAGAACTTTATCGCCTACTTTGTATATATTGTCAGCAAGTGGATGTCTCTTTGCATATGACTTTTGTTGAGACAATTGTGCATCTTCAATATTATGCATTACTTTATCTTGGAGTTTCTCTAAAAAAAATAATTGAATGTAATTTGTGGTAGTAAAATGTTATTTGTTTATACATATTGCACATGGACAAATTAAATTGATATATTAGGGGTGAAACCAAATACAAATTACATTTTTTAACGTTAATTAAATATTACAATATAAACATAATTTAAATCATTGTAACAAATTATTTTAATATTTGTTAATTTGTTTGCACTATATCTTCGTTTAAACGACGAGTATATGACTCATAATTTTAAATTATTGAAAGTAAAAATTGTCATTATTATGTCGTTACCCCATTTTTATATCCACTCAAAGTGATTAAAATCTAAATTATATAGAAACTGTTTACAATACTTAATGTTTTTGAATTTATAAAAATAAATTCAGAATTTGTTTAAAGTATTGCGGCTATATATTATGGATGTACATTGTGATCCAAAAGTTGTATTACTATAATACTATCAGAAACAATGTTGACATTGCATTTATATCGTGTTATAATTATATTATGTTTTACTATGGTTTGTATTTATGCTAAAAATTTAATATTAAAAAAATCAGAATCCACGCATTGTATATATTAGAGAATTTCATACATTTGTTTTGAAATTGTACACGTACAAGCTGACAATATATATTTTATTATTAAACTTTATAATCACATCATTATTAATAATTATTAAAAATAACTTAAATGTTTGATTCTTACCTCTCATTGAAATCATGCATTTTAGCGTCTCCTCAAACTGTTTCTCATCAAAATGTCCAATAGATGTAATTCCTTCACACATGTATTCATCTTCTAAATTATGTTTTATATCTACAGGAAGTACTGCTTCCCTTTGATATAAAATATAAAAAGGTGAATATTTTGTAGATGTATGCGGAACAGACCTATATGCAAATAGGACTCCTTGCAATACATCGGGCCACTTGAGCACGTTATCATTGTGTATCTAAATGAAAAAAAAATTATTTAAAATTTGTAAGTTTCCTTATAAATAAACTAAAACGTATATTAGTACCTTAAGTAACGAATTTTTTATCGTTCTATTGAATCTTTCCACTAGCCCATTCGCTTGAGGGTGATAAGGTGATGTCACTTTATGTATAGTTCCGGTCATTCTAAACAGTTCATTGCATAATTCATTACAAAACTCTCTGCCCTGGTCACTAATTTCCACCTTAGGACAACCATGACGGCAGATAATTTCATCATAAATAAAACGAGCTACAGTTATAGCTCTTTTATCTGAGAGTGGTCGTGCCTCGGACCATTTACTGAAATAGTCTATCGCTACAGCCACATATCGAAAGCCATTTACCTCCGGCAAAGTTATCAAATCAATTCCAATTTGTTTGAAAACCTAAAATATTTTTAAAAATAAAGTTTACAAAAACACGAAAATGTTACTATTAAAGTGGCTCCAATTTTTATTTAAATTGTTTCATAATAATTGTTTCATATCACTGTTATATCTATAGACCAAACTATTAAATTTTAGTGTAGTTTTTTCAATAGGAATACATAATAACATTTTTTTAGATTAGAGAAATATCCAAATCTATTTTTTAAATGGGTATTAAAATAACTTTAACTAAATTTTTGAAATTTTAAATATAGGATCATTTTTATCTTATTTTATACATCAGTTATACAAAATATTAAAATTAAGTGAAAATTGACCAAGTTAGAGCAGAATTAAGCGTACGTATGGACAAAAACCGTATTTATTTAAAAATATATTGTACCTCGTCAGTAATATTTTACTATAACTTACTCAGTTTTTAAGATGCAAACATGATGTAGAAGAACATTAAATTATTGTACTTAATACAAACTGTTTTATTAAAAGGTAACATTTATTTGACAAAAAAATATAACGAATTACGTTAAGTAAAATATGTGCTTTTAAGTAGATATTATGTAACAAAATGTAGATTTTTTTTTATTTAGACTTAGTTAACTACACTGAACAATACATTAGTATTTCATAAGAATATATATTATAACATACATTTCTTAAATCAAAAACTGTATAAACAAATGTGTAGGTTTTTCTATGTTTTTTTATTCAGTAAGTTATTTATCTGATTAATATTAATACATACTTAATACTTAAAGGTATATAGCAAGAAAATTCAATCATAGATAATAATAATAATAATAATTACATATTTTAACTATAATTACAACCTGTTTAATATTCGAAAACAGCAATGAAAAAAAAATGTTTTTTTGATTTTGAAAAATTGTAGCTATTTGGTATTTCGGTGTAATTTGCCGATGAGTAATTATATTTTACATGGAAAACATAATTTGCCCTAACATAATCAATGTATCCTCAATTCAAAGCCAATTATTTAACTACGAACAAACGAATTTAAATTTAAAAAATGTCAACAAATAAATTGTTACCTACCTAGGTTCTGAATTTTATTTTTTGATTTATAAATTAAACCTTAAGTACCTTACTGTTGATAAAATACATTCTGAAATATTGGTTTACCAACGAGATATTCGGATGACACAAGCCTTATGAATAAGACTATAATGTAATACATAAATGATATAATAATTATTAGGTATTAAATACTTATATATTTTTTTTATTGATATATTCAATACTCTGTAGTTTTTTAGGTATTTACTAGAATTTTTGTCATCTAATCGTAATATTTCATAATAAAAATAATATTTTATCAATCCGAATATATTGTAAACATTTGAGGTATGCAAATAAATGACATGGTATGGATGAAAATAAAACAACTTCTTAAAATGTTAATGATTTACTATGTTTTAACCCAAGAAAACTTAGTTTCAACCATTTATGACTCAGATATATTATAAGATAATATATTGGTATTTTAATATTTTCTTATTTATATTTACTCAAAAAAAAATAAAAATAATTTAAAACTTCAACAAATTTACTTACCATTTTAGGTATAGGAACAGAATGCAACTCTGGCACTATCTTAATAGATGCTGGGTTAACGCGTTGACATTTATCACATCTTTGAATATATGATTTCACATCTGCAGTAATAGATGGCCAATAACAACGTTGATTCAGCATATTAATTGTACCATCCCTACCACGGTGACTTGAAAGAGCAACAGATTCTATAGACACTTCAGAACCCTCGTGTATCATTTTAAGAATATTTTTTCGTTCTTCGACGTCAAATATAACAGGGACTGAATGTTTTTTATGCATTAAAATATCATTACACACATAAAATGATTTTGTCTGCCTCCGAAAGTTTGATTTCTCATTTTTGGTACTGACATATGCAGGATAACCTTGAGAAGTCAAGTAAGCATACACTGCTCTTAAATCAACCGGCTCAAGAGTTTTGTTATCTTCGTGTTTTTGTGAGAAAATGTCCAAGCTTTTTTGTACACCCAAGGTCTCAACATGTTTGACATTTTCCCAGGGTCGAAACATATTCTTATAAAATTTCTATAGTAAGTACATAAGAAAAATTCAAATATAACTGAGGGAAAACTTTCATATAAACAGAAAAAAATTATTAAATTGATATAATTATTAGGAATAATAATCCCGACGTCCAATAGGAAATAGGATTGTGACCATATTTTTATCAACAGCATCATCGGGACTCAGAAGGTAGGTAAGCCAATAATATTTCAATTATTTTAATTTTCTAAAATAATTTATTTTGATTTGAAATTTGATTTTGTTAAATAATAATATGAACTATGTTGCATAGATCACGTGTAGGAATAGAAACATACAAGATAATATTAAATCAATTGTATTTTTTTTGTGTGTTTTCTTCTCACTTTAACTAGCTTATATCATTATACCAATATCTATGTATCTATTGTAGATATAGGCAGGGCCGTCTTATGGCCGGGGCGAGCGGGGCCCACGCCCGGGCCCCGCGCCTCAGATTCCCGTTTAGGCCCCACACTCGCTGCTCTAAAGACATCATAAGACCCAGTTTTCATTATATACATTCAAGGATTTTTAAAACTTGAAGTTTTATAAATAGAGTTTTAATTTATGTTTGACAATATTATAATATTAATTAAACGAAATGATGTACGAAGTATTTAGTATTTACAGAACTGATATTGAATCTAACTTACTATGATAATAATATAGAGAATAGTGTACTATATAAAACAAAAATAGTAAACTGAACTAATAATATACCTATATAATTTTTATGTATATGGTAATTGTATATATTATTGTTATCAAGCCGTTTCACTAGACTACAAAAAAAAAAAAAAAAAAAAAAATGTGTTTAACTACGGAATGTTTTTCCTATTTCTAAAATTAGAATTTGTACATAATATCTAGTAAGAATAAATGATATTTTGTTATCTGGTTATTACATTTAATACGCGATGATACAAATCATACTCTTGTGGTAAAAATGTATTTTGTTTTTACAACCGGTATACATTTTAGACAAATAGATAAAATTAAAATTAAACGAAATACTTATGATTTTTTTAGAATGACAAAAATAATTATTTACGATGGAACTCCAATAAACACCCAATTTTATGATACTTGGACAGTGGACACCCTCTAAACTCTCTTAGTTAGGTATGTCACTGATATAGGTACTTGACGTATGTTTAATTTTATTGATTTATTTGAAGCGGAAGAATTTATGGGGGTTTCATTTTTATTGTGCAAAAAACATAACATTTTTTTAGGCCCCGCTTAAATGTTAGCCTCGGGCCCCGCAAATTTTAGCGACGGCCCTCGTTATAGGTACTTTACCTACACTCAGTGGCGGATCGTGGGTACTGGAGGTGGGTTGGCGACTTTAAATATAATACCGCTAGTCGTAGTTGCCAAATTAAATATAATAAAATGAAACACAATACACATATAATTACCGACGATTAAAAGATACGCACAAAACTAAAGAACAGGTATGGTTTAAAGGGATAATTGATAAAGCTGATGAAACAATTTCAGTGAATGAAGAACAAAACCAACCAAACAAAATTAAAAATTTTAGGAAATATTAAATATTGTTAGTATTATCTTTAAAATTTTAAAGAAAACCACTTTTTTTAATGTTAATATGCTGTTTAACAGAATATTTTAACTTTAAATGTATTTTAATTATATTATAAATATCACTCACCTATACCTATTAGGATTAAAAGCAATTTTTTTTGTACTTATTTTTTATAAAATAAATTTAAATTTACATTTTTCATCATAATGTTTGGTATATTTATTGATCCATATTTTAGTTAATTTTTTTATAAAGGAGGTAGTTTGCTAGGGAGGGGGTGGAAATCTGATGAGTTATTTTGCTGTTGACAATAATTCTTAAAATATATCCTGGGATAAATAATCTCTATAACATGACCAATGACGTAGAAAAAAGACACGTGACTTACGATTGGTATCATGTTTGTAATTTTAAATGAATACATACACTCACCTCAATAATACGTACAACAAAGTAGGTAATTAAAAATTATTATTTACGTATAATAATGTTGATCGATGAATAAAACAAATCTAAAAGGAATTGAAACAAATCGTCTTAATTATAATTTATAAAAATGTGTAAGTTATTATAATTTTTACTTACTGTACAATTTGTCGATAAAGAGTCAAGAGAAATAATATTGAAAGCCAAGTGACATCCACGAATGCAAAACGCGTAATGATTCAAATAAAATCGATTAACTAGATAACGTATTCTTCGATGATATTTCATATATGAGAATACCAAAAATATAATTTACATTATTTTCAAAGAATTATTAATAAATATAACGAATTCATTTTATTCAATGTACGCATATATTATAATATTAATTTGTATATAGGTACATGTTATAAATCCAGAAACAGATAAGGATTTTTTTTTTAACAAAAAAATATAACAGCAGAATATAAAGTATTTTTGTTATCTTGGGACTATTTCTATTGACGTCTATATTTATGCTGGGAGATTATTTACCCCGCGCGACCGATAAACGGTTTTAAGAGCTTTTTAACTGATAAGGTATTTAAAAAAAAAAAAATAAACTGGAACATTATTTTTAAGGTTTATATATTTTATTTTATACATTTATTTTTGAAATTAAACTAACAATTTAAAAATTATAATTTACTTATATAGGTAAATAGAGTCAACTCACGATATAACGAATTTCAAGAGACTGAGAAAAAAATTCGTTAAGTACATCGAAATTCGTTATATCAAGAGAATTACATATTAATTTCGTCATAACAAGAAAATTCAAAATTTAAATCAATAAAAAACAAATTCGTAAGTACGTACATATTTATTTGATAATAATTGAATTTAGTTGCATACATTTGTATAAAATACATGAGTCATATAAGTAGTATTTATTGTTTAATAGCAATATAAATATGTAATAATATTGCTAATACAAATATGCTATAATGATAATATTGCTTTTTATATAATAATAATTATTATACATGTAAATTTATTTTTTTTTTAATCAGATATTTTTGACTGTTTGTAACTGCTTGAGCTTACTTTATCAATAGTATTGCCCAGATTTAAAATACTATAAAACACACTATCATTAATATCATGTGTCTGTAAATAACTTAAGATGGATCGGAGACCTAATTTTGGCTTCTTTCGAGGTTTCGGTGGTCACAAGAAAAACTTCGTTATAGCAACATATTTATTTTTATATTTTTCATAGGGTTATAGCAAGCTCTATACTTGTAAAAATTCGTTACAACGCGAGTGTTGATTAAAAAAGCTTCACTATATCGAGAGGACCTTAATACATTACATTTTTTCGTTATATAGCTCTATTTTCAAGAGACCCGTAGTTTCATTCGTTATATCGAGAGTTGACTGTTGTATATATGTTTAACTGTTTTGTGCAATATATTAATATAGTTAGCACAAAACAGTTGAATAAGGATTTACAAATAATTTATGTACGAATTAAGTTTCAAAATATACATAATCAAAACACAGTGACACACTTTACTAGGAGGTAAGATTATCCCAGGAAAATCATACCCCCCGGTATTATTCTCCTAGGAGGTAAGATTCTCCTAGGAAAATCATACCCCCCGGTATTATTCTCCGAGGAGGTAAGATTCTCCTAGGAAAATCATACCCCCCGGTATTATTCTCCTAGGAGGTAAGATTCTCCTAGGAAAATCATACCCCCCCCCGGTAAAATAGTCCTGGGAGGTAAGATTCTCCCAGGAAAATCATACCCCCCCGGTATTATTCTCCTAGGAGGTAAGATTCTCCTAGGAAAATCATACCCCCCCGGTAAAATAGTCCTGGGAGGTAAGATTCTCCCAGGAAAATCATACCCCCCCGGTATTATTCTCCTAGGAGGTAAGATTCTCCTAGGAAAATCATACCCCCCCGGTAAAATAGTCCTGGGAGGTAAGATTCTCCCAGGAAAATCATACCCCCCCGGTATTATTATCCTAGGGGGTAAGATTCTCCTAGGAAAATCATACCCCCCGGTATTATTCTCCTAGGAGGTAAGATTCTCCTAGGAAAATCATACACCCCCGGTAAAATAGTTATAATTTAAATTAATTTAAATAAATTTAAATTAATTTTAATTAAGGAACATTATTTAAGTCATATATATTTTTTTGTATACATTTATTTTTGAAATTAAACTAACAATTTAAAAATTATAATTTACTAATATAAGTAAATACTAAATAGTATATAAGTTTAACTGTTTTGTGCAATATATTAATATATGATGCACAAAACAGTTGAATAAGGATTTACAAATGATTCATGTATGAATTAAGATTCAAAATTGTAATGATACGCGCGACAGTATGCAAATATTGCTACATCGCACGATCATAATATCACATGTCATGTCACGTTACAATTCGATCATAACACCATTAACATTATGCACACTCCATACCTAAACGAAAACAACACATTGTAAATGAAACTGCAATATGTTGCACTTTCATCCCCATATTATTTATTACCATATTATTGTCAACTATTCATAACAAAAAACATCATTATACAGTCACTGAAAAACAACAACACGATCCTAATCTAACATATAAATATGACTGCCTTCTGAGGCTATTCTCACCACTTGGTCTAAATCTAGCGGAGGTCCTACAAGTCGCCATACCATTTTCCAACTGGGTTTATTGCTCGTTGGGAGGTATACGGCTTTACGACACTTTGCCTAGATTTAAGCCATTTTATTAATATAATCGTGTTCTTATTTTAAAGTGAATAAATATAAATCATAAAAAGTGTTCTTATTAAGAAGTGTGTTAACCATTAATTGTCTGAAGTCCCTGGGATTCCTGGTTATAGGATACCACTGTAAGGGCAATTATAAGGTAAGAGATATATGCATATACATTTAATAATTTTATAAACAAGCTTGACAAACATAATATTTACAAATAATTTTCCCCTTTTATACGCGTATAACAAATATTCCCTTCTTTAACCGGAAGGAAGGTAATGCCAATTAATAGCTAGTTGCAGGTAACTGGTAGTTCATCAGCAATAGGCCAATTGTCGATATAAATAATATTTTACCTCCAATTAAAAAGGATTAGCTATCCCGCTCATTTTTGGTTCATTACAAAGTGGCGCCCAACTCGTAGGCTCTCAAACAACACCCCGCCAACTATAAAATCCCTATTTAAACACAAAAAGTTTAACAAAATAAAATACAATATAAATAAAATCCACAGTGATTTAAATAATTTAAAAAAGGAAATAAAATCCACAGAGATTTAGAATAATCAAAATCCACAGTGATTTAAATAATTAAAAAAAATAAATAAATAAAATCCACAGAGATTTAAAATAATTTAAAAGAACACACAACATAAATAAAATCCACAGTGATTTAAATAATTTAAAAAAATAAATAAAATCCACAGAGATTTAAAATAATTTAAAAGAACACACAACATAAATAAAATCCACAGTGATTTAAATAATTTAAAAAAATATATAAAATCCACAGAGATTTAAAATAATTAAAATCCACAGAGATTTAAAATAATTTAAAAGAACACACAACATAAATAAAATCCACAGTGATTTAAATAATTTAAAAAAAAAAAATAAAATCCACAGAGATTTAAAATAATTAAAATCCACAGAGATTTAAAATAATTTAAAATAACACACACCATAAATAAAATCCACAGTGATTTAAATAATTAAAAAAAATAAATAAAATCCACAGAGATTTAAAATAATTTAAAAGAACACACAACATAAATAAAATCCACAGTGATTTAAATAATTTAAAAAAATAAATAAATCCACAGAGATTTAAAATAATCAAAATCCACAGTGATTTAAATAATTTAAAAAAATAAATAAAATCAACAGAGATTTAAAATAATTAAAATCCACAGAGATTTAAAATAATTTAAAAGAACACACAATATAAATAAAATCCAAAGAGATTTAAATAATTTAAAAAAAATAAATAAATCCACAGTGATTTAAAATAATTAAAATCTACAGAGATTTAAAATAATTAAAATCCATTTAAAAGAACACACAATATAAATAAAATCCAAAGAGATTTAAAATAATTTAAGAGAACACTCAATATAAATAAAATCCACAGAGATTTAAAATAATTCAAAACTAAGTATAAGATATATAAAATCTACGTTAATTTAAACATTAACAACAATTTAAACGAATACATCATATAAATAAAATCCACATCTAATTACAATTTAAACAAGTTTAAAAGAAAACTTAAAAACAAATAAAATCAACATTGATTTAAACATTTACAAAAATTATTCCAAAAGTATAAGCAGTTGATGAAATAATTTACTTTCATTTAAATATATATACAAAAAACCTAGTAACATTTTTTACTATTATAAATAAAATAATTATAAATAAATCTAAAATTTTCTATAATTTTGATATGAATTTATAGGAAAATGTAGTATTTAAAAATCAATAACTATAATAAATAAAAACAGAATATTTAAAACTAATACTTACTCATAAATAAATCCATTCTGATTCACATACTCTTATTAAACTGAATATAAATTAGAATAACTTATATTTTCTTTTAATAACTAACACTTATTTATAAAATATATATACAATTTTAAATTAATTAACAAATACTAATAAAATACAATAATAATTATTAAATATTCAAAAATAAATTTATGTCGGACAAAAATAATTTATCAGAACTCCCCAATACAACTATATTCACATCTATTTCAGAAACCGTAGCTCAAGCCTCCAAGGAACAATTAATATCTGAACTAAATAAAAGAGGACTAAATAATACGGGAGAAATTTCTGAATTAAAAATTAGACTTTTACAATACTTAAGTGGAGAATCCATACCCAGTGATTTTTCCGCCTACGAACAACGAAACTATTCCCCAATATTAAAACAAAATCAATTCACAGCTTTTCGTAATAACTACACTCCCCAAAAACAAAATCACAATTTCCAACAATCATCTCCCCGCTTTACTCAAAATCAATATACTCCGCCAGTTCAACAATTTACGAAATATGAACATAATAATTCCAGTAACTCACAATATCCACAACTAAATAAGCAACTATATAAGCAACCATGTAATTTCTGCGGAAGATATAATCATACTTCATTTAATTGTTATAATAAACCTAACCAAACAAATCCCAATTATTATAATACGAAATTACCCACATATAATAAACAATCTCAACCTCCAAAAAACGTATAAGTAGGTTAAACAGTAATTCTGATATAAACTGTTCCCCTTATTTATCAAAAACAACTATTTTAAACACATTGAAATCTCCCAATGCTCTTCATATAATTGCCAAATTACATAACATTAACACACCAATCATTATTGATACTGGAGCAAACATTTGCTGTATCACTCATAATCTCGTACCTCATAACAATGTAATTAAACAAGAAACAATGAACATAACAGGTCCAAATGATGAACCACTAAACTCAATAGGTTCCACAACAGTCAACATAACAATAAATAATGTCATATATAACATAAAAGTTTTTATAATAAAAAAATCTATTATGTTCAATGATAATAGGTAATGATTTCCTATCAAAACATAATGCTAATATAAATTTCAAAAACAAAACCATTACTCTAAATAACAACTCCATAGTACAAATGCACAATGAAAACAATCAATTTAATATTAATAAAATACATTACCTAACAAAAAATTTATTTTCAATGACCCCGTATTACCCTTTAGCTCACTGCATTTCTGCAGACTTAAAAATGAGTTAAGGAATAGCATCCGATATAAAAATAATATATGGAGATGCTACTAATTTATTAAAAGAACTTAATCCCAAAATTGGTAAAGCCATCCCTATTCAATTTAATGACACAATAATCTATCACTTAATCACAAAAAAACAACATTTTTATGACAAACCACAGATCCTACATATGCACGCTGCACTCAAAGAATTAAAAAATTCATTAATTGATAATAATATCTATAGAATAGCTATACCAAAAATTTGTTCTGGTCTAGATAAACAAAATTGGCAGGAAATAGAGAATTTAATTTACTCAGAATTTATCGACTCTAATATAGAACTTATTATATGCCATTTAGACGAGAAAGTCAACTACATTAAAGAAACAAATAACATAAGCTTACAATACTATAAAAATTTGAAAATACCATCAGCTAGAATAGCCAGATTAACATTAAAATTATTAGACTTTAACTTTAATATAATTTATAAGAAAGGAAAGGATAATAAAGTAGCTGACGCACTATCCAGAAACCCTATTAATATAATTAATAACGATAATATTGACACTAACAAATTCATAGACAATTATGATATAAAAACATTACAATCCAAAGATCAATTTTGCATTAATATAACAGAAGCCATCAACAATCTGAACGTAAACAATAACATCAAAAGAAAATCCAGACAATTTACAATTATCAATGAAATATTATATTATAAACTTTACACACCATTAAAAACCATTAAACATTTATTAGTAATACCTCATTCATTAATCAATGACATTTTAAAATCCTATCATGAATCCCCAATCGGAAGACACACTGGCATAGCACGAACCATTCACAAATTACAATTAAAATATTATTGGACCACCTTATCTAAAGACACTACTCAATACATAAAATCGTGTCATCTATGCCAAACAAATAAAAAATTATCAGGAAAACCAATCGGTCAATTACAACCCATTCCTATTTCTAACAGACCCATGGATAGACTTGTATTTGACTACTTAGGACCATTAACACCCAGTAATAGAAAGAAATACATTTTGGTAGCAGCATGTAGTACTACTAAATATATTTTTACCAAAGCGGTTGAATCAGCCACCGCAGACTCCACCATTAGTTTTATAATACAAATTATTTCTCAGTGGGGTTGATTCAAAACCTTTTCATCAGACAGAGGCACCCATTTTCGTAACAACTCAGTATCACAAATTTTACACAATTTAGGAATCACACAAATTCTATCCACTGCATACTCCCCCGAAACGCAAGGTTTCGTAGAAAGAATAAACGGAATATTATGTGGCTCTCTAAATAATTATATAATAGAAAATGATCAAACAAAATGGTCATACTATCTCCCATATGTAACCCTTTCATATAACTCTACTCCACAAACAACAACTAAACAAAGTCCATTTTATCTTATGCATGGATTTGAACCATTTCTTCCCATAGACAATAAAATAATACCAAACGATATACCTTATAATTTACAAAAATCCCTTAAAGAATTACACAACATTAGGAACAACCTCCCAAAAATTGTAGAAATAGCTCATCTTTCACAAAAAAAAATACTATGATCAAACACATAGAATTATAAACTATAAACCAGGTGACTTAGTATTAATAAAATTTCCCTTCCTACAACTAGGAAAATCCCCTAAATTAGCCCCTAAATATAGAGGCCCATTTAAAGTAATTCAGAAAATTTCCGATTTAAACTATAAAGTAAAAATTACATTAAATAATAAACAAATAGAAGACATTATACATGTCAGACGAATGAAACCTTACATAATAAGAACAAATAAACAACAGATTTAGAATAATAAAAAAAAAAATAATAAAAAAATAAAAATATGAATCAATAACAGACTAAATACAAAAACATATATATGTATATAATTAACTAACACTGTAAATTTGAGCAACTACTTTACAGAACAAGACGACCTACAAGAATCTACAAGAATCTACAAGAATCTACAGAAGACGCCATAATTATATACTAACCTTTTTTTTAAAAAAAAAAAACTATAACATTATATTAATATGTTCAAATACTAACAATACTAACAATACACTAATAAGATAGCAATACTCAATTTCTTCTTAAAAAAAAAAAAAAAAAAAAATTACTTTATACACATATATACATATAACAAAAATACAATTATACAACAATAAAACATGCTTTATGGCCGCAAAAACACACACAATACAAACATACGGAACACGAACCGACTGCAACCACCAACTACCAACAGCATTCCACTTAGATGGAGAATGGTTTGGACTACCTCCCGAAATAAGAGAGATAAGAAAACCACAATCTCTAAAACCCGCTACAGAATGGACTTGGAGTTACAAAAGCCCCGAACACCTAATGATAGCCGGTATTTATTCACATGAAACTATGAACGCATTACAAAAACATTTATTATTCCCACAATAAATTGAGTCAACTCAAAAAAACATTGCCCGACAATCAATGGGTTTTGATTACGTCGACCAAGGGTTACGTTTAAATACTCTTATAGACAAATTATCTATTTCAACTATGGTTGAAAATAAAATACAAAAATGTGGGGATGATTCACAACTTTTGGAAACATTATATCTGGATTCTTAGGTATATTTTTCATTTGGAGAATAATACTAACTACTAACAACACTGGACTTAATTTGACCATGCTTTATCAGACTTTTGGATGGAGCATCAAATTAATTGCTGGTGCTTTCAATAGCATTACTCAATATTTAATGCACAAAACGTACTTAAAACAATTCGACAACAAAATTGAGGAAAACATAAAACTCAATGACATTCATAATTCTGAACACACCGATTCAATCTGGATAAAACCAACACCAACTCCCAAATCAAGATTCCTCAACAAACAACCAACACCAAGAACATTAGCTGGCTCAAGCGGTTCAGCATGATAATAATAATATATATATATATATATATATATATATATATATATATATATATATGAAAACTAACTTAACCTTTCTATTAATTAATATAACCCTTTACTAAAATAATTTTTTTTTAATTATTAACCCTTTTTATTATATTATAATCAACTATTAACCCTTTTTATTATATTATAATCAACTATTAACCCTTTTTATTGTATTATACAAAACCACTTTATCATATACCCCATACTTTACCAAACTATTTAACCACATATACGACTCTTTGAATTATACTTCATAAGAATAAACCAATCAATTACATTTTATATAACTTTGATAACAAACTAATAACATATTATTTTATATAACAATTTTAATGTATTCAACATTTTATGAACTATATAATCACCTTTTATAACTATATTAAAATTAAGTTACTATTATAAACAACTACTAATATTTAACTCCCTTATTATTATATAATGTTTTATAATAAATTATAATACAATTAAACTTATTAATCAACCATATACAAAAAAAAAAAACATTCTCATTATATACACTATAATAACTTTTTCACTCATTAACTACTACTTCATTTTATATTCATACTATTTACAAAAATTACTCTTCTTAATTTGTAGTTATGAGGACATAACAAAAAAAAACTGGTGTGGATGTAATGATACGCGCGACAGTATGCAAATATTGCTACATCGCACGATCATAATATCACATGTCATGTCACGTTACAATTCGATCATAACACCATTAACATTATGCACACTCCATACCTAAACGAAAACAACACATTGTAAATGAAACTGCAATATGTTGCACTTTCATCCCCATATTATTTATTACCATATTATTGTCAACTATTCATAACAAAAAACATCATTATACAGTCACTGAAAAACAACAACACGATCCTAATCTAACATATAAATATGACTGCCTTCTGAGGCTATTCTCACCACTTGGTCTAAATCTAGCGGAGGTCCTACAAGTCGCCATACCATTTTCCAACTGGGTTTATTGCTCGTTGGGAGGTATACGGCTTTACGACACTTTGCCTAGATTTAAGCCATTTTATTAATATAATCGTGTTCTTATTTTAAAGTGAATAAATATAAATCATAAAAAGTGTTCTTATTAAGAAGTGTGTTAACCATTAATTGTCTGAAGTCCCTGGGATTCCTGGTTATAGGATACCACTGTAAGGGCAATTATAAGGTAAGAGATATATGCATATACATTTAATAATTTTATAAACAAGCTTGACAAACATAATATTTACAAATAATTTTCCCCTTTTATACGCGTATAACAAATATTCCCTTCTTTAACCGGAAGGAAGGTAATGCCAATTAATAGCTAGTTGCAGGTAACTGGTAGTTCATCAGCAATAGGCCAATTGTCGATATAAATAATATTTTACCTCCAATTAAAAAGGATTAGCTATCCCGCTCATTTTTGGTTCATTACAAAATATACATAATCAAAACACAGTGACACAGTTTATTACTAAAAATAACGCGCAGAACTTGGAATTGTGCTCTTTATTAAATGATCAATAAATAAAGGTACTGAAACTTATTAATTAAACTAATATGCACACAAAAATACGTTATAATATTAAGAGCAGCAAGCTAGTTCTAATCAATTAGGTACTGAATGGGTATTCGACATTTAGTTTAATTTGGAATATTAAGAACATAATATTGATATCACTAATAAAATATGAAATACCATAAACTAGTCTGAACTTGGTACTTATAAATATTTGAATATGTGGAACACTGAATTCAAATACCCCAAATGTTTTCGAAATTCTAAAATATTTAAGTTGATAACTTAAAATGTAGTAAAATGTTACCCGCTGATAATTTTACCGGGGGGGGGGGGTACGATTTTCCTAGGATTATTTTACCCTCCAAGGAGGGTATGATTTTCCTGGGAGAATCTTACCGGGGGGGGAAGATTTTCCTAGGATAATTTTACCCTCAAAAGGGGGTATGATTATCCTAGGAAAATCTTACCGGGAGTACAATTCTCCTAGGAAAATCTTACCCCCCCGGTAAAATTATCCCGGGGGTAAGATTATCCTATTACACCGCCACTGTTTCTACTCCATCTTATTTATGCAGTAGTCAAAGGGTAACAATACTATACAATACCATCTTAAATGTGCGTGCCACAGATATGAACTTAATTTATTTCGTACATATATTTATTATAAATTTATTTTGTTTAAAGTCATTACTCATAAGCTATTCTATCTACCTTTATTCACTTTTTTGTACTACATTTTGAAATATGTGTAATATAGCTAATATGATTTTTAATTTTATAACCCTAATATTTTAAAATAAATAAGATTTGTTTCTTTTTTACAATGTACACATTTTGTAACCACTTGATTTGTTAAAAAATATGAAATTTGGTTAGTATTATATTACTGTATGTCTGTATCAATGAATAGTGAATACTGTCATTATGTTTCATGGTTTTTCATTGCTCATAATTTAAATTTTTAATTAGATGTAACTAAAAAATAAAGGTGATAAATGCCAATAAGTAAATTATATAAATAAACATATTTTTAATTCATAATTTATGAATTATTTAATTTTTTTTTCCAATGTATGTATTTGTATAAATAAACCTTTATCATGATATACTTGTATTTCTTAATAAATTTTACCAGTAAGTCCAATACATACATGCAATTGCATAATAAAATAATTCACTCATATTGATTTTTAATATCAATACCTACCATTTTAATTTTGAGCTTAAAGTAAGATTGTATGATACCAAAGAAAAATAAAATATTATGTAATTGTGTACAAAATGCTTTATTGTGCTTTTATAGTTGAATTACATTAATTATATTAACAATAAGTATATTGCATATATTTTTTAAACTTCACAGTGAAAACTAAAATCTTTGTATTACTTAATTGTTAATTTAAAAATATTTTATTTTTCTTTAATTATAAGTTGGTACAATAATTAATTGCAATTAATTTATTTTTAAAGTGCCTGCTATTTACAATAGTTATGAATATATTGACATGTTATTAATTTATGGTGAGGTCAGGAAAAATTGTAGGGAAGCTACTGCTTTATACAGACAAAGGTATCCAGAGAGAAAAGCCCCAGATTTTAAAACATTTCTTAATTTAGAAAGCTATTGTCGTAGATCAGTTATCATCAATACCTAATACAATACAATTAATACAATATTAGTACCTAACTTTTTATGAAATTAATTTAGGCTGTTTACTTGGGTGTCGTAAAACGAAGGTAAGGTGTCAGGTTCTGCACATAACTGAGCAACAAGAAATTGAAATAATGGCAATCACATTGATAAACCATAATATATTGATCCACATGTAAGTACGAGGGGTTTGGCAAGGGAAACTGGCTATTCAAAATCATCTGTTCATAGAGAATTAAAACAATATAAGCTACATCCATATAAAGCGACCAACTGATTTTCAGAGAAGAATGATATTTATTTTGAAAATTTCAGAAATTTATGGATCAAACAATAGTTTTAATTCAAAAATATTTTGGTTTGACGAAAGAAAATTCTGCAACAACGGGATAATTAATCGTCGAAATATGCATTATTGGACTGACCAAAACCCCTATGGTTGCGTGAGACGAAACACCAAATTAAGTGGAGCACAAACGTGTGGTGTGGAATTCTAAATAGGAAAATAATTGGTCCATATTTTTATGATGGCAATTTAATAGGTAAATTTAATTATGTTAGTCAGTTTGTGTACAAATAAATATGTATAAAATATTACTAAATATATTGAATAGTGAAACGAATCTTAATATAACTTTAAAAATGTAATCCATAACAAAATTAATTATTAGTTAACAATAATCTACATAAATATGATGAATATTTTTTTTTATAAATTAACGCCATTCGGCTTTTAAGCATTTAAGCGATGATTTTTAAGAAGTACAATAATTTACAAATACAACAGTAAGACATTTAAATATTATTTACACGATAATAAAGTATTCTCATTCAACAGGTGAGCAATATTTGAATTTTTTGTCAAATGAATTGTCCATTTTATTGGAAGAAATCGCATTAAAATCATTAAATGTACGGAAATCGCAATAATAATTAATGTTATCAATAATTGAACTATAACTATTATATTTACGATTGATTATTGATAATTTATTTTATCGGAATGTAATTCATGGATTAATAAACACCGAGTAGGTAAGAAGTACGTCTAATTGTTTGGATGATAATAATTATGGGCTATAAAATAATAAAATTACTATCTTTTATTATCTATGGTAACAATAAAATAATAGTTAGGTATCGGAACGAGCTGATGAGGCGATTTAAAATTTTAACGTGGGTAAATAGTACTATTTTCTTATAAACTAAAAAAATTATTAAAAATCATAAAGTTAATGAAAATTGAAAGTTGAACCGTCAAAAGTTTCAGAAAAACAAGCCCTACAAAATGGCTATCTTCGAATTTTACAAAAATTATAAAATAAAAAGTTATTTTTTTAATTTTTTTAATACAACATTTGTATTTACCAAACTAATGTGAAATAAATGTTTTTAGCTCTGTGAGTCTTATAAAAAAAAAAGTTGATTATCTCTATTAACACGGGAGATATCGCTCTGTGTAAATCTCGGTGGGACACCCTGTATATATGTATAAATCTATTTTTCTCAATTCAAGAATTAACTGAATAAAAAAAAAAAAAAATATAACAATTTTTAGTCGCTTAAATTAAACGATTATACCGTCTTAAATCTCAACCTAATATGTTTATAGGTACAATTAAATATGTTCTATTAGTAACTTCGGAAAAATTAACTCAATATGATAAGACGTAGACATACCATTAGACATATAATTTCAAAAGCATTGAATGAATAGAGAAGTTAACGTTAAACGGTTACATATTATTTAAATATGTGTATTATGTATAAGTGCTAAAACACTAAACGGAAAAAATTAACCAAATAAGTTGTATGTTTTATGCACAGTTTTTAAAAAAAAATTGTTTCTTTAATTTTTTTTAAAATTGTACAATAACAGTAGATAAATATAATATATAATACTATATATTGGTAATACATAGTATATTATATATATTTTTTTCATTGGAGTCATTGTTGAAAAATGGCTTGAAAATTAAAGTATAAATAATATTATTATTACTAAATTTATGTAATATATTGCATGATAATGTAAAAACTAGAAGAAAATTATGCTTTTATTTAAATTGTCTTAAAATTAGATACACAAAAGGATATGCGGTTGGAAACCTTTATAAGAATGTTTCATTCTAAAGCGATTAAGATGCACATTGATAATAATACAACAGATATTTCGACGGTGAGTTTAGGCAGTGAAGAAAGGTTTAAAATGTCTGCATTATTGCAATTTTTGTCGAGTTTCACAAAAATCACGGCGGTGGTGATTCATTGATTTAAAAAAAAAATATATTTTCTATACGTGTAAATTTGAAAGACCTAAATCGTTCAATGCATTTTAGATATGAATTAATTACGTAATTATAATGCGTGAAATAACTAATAAGTAATGACTAATATATATTATGACAAGGTAAAATGTCAAATGCCGGAGACGCACAAGGAGTATTTATACAAAATGAATTAAACACGGATGGTTGATAGTATTTTGAGAAAATTATCCGATACACTCCATTCGTGAGTCTCGTTAGTTCAGTAGACACATATTCCATCACCTCTCCACCACTGGTCGACGTCTTTATAGTTCTTTTTCGGAAAGTCCGGGTCGTGTAGCATAGCGCAAAGTCGGCAATAAAACCGTGTGTTATGAATCCCGGGTATAACCGTTCCCGTGTGTTTCCACTGGAAATATTCCGCATACAAATGGTCGTTTTTGTCGAGTTGGTGTAAATACGCGGCCAGCTGTGCCGGCGACGCGAAATCGTCAACGTGTTTGAACGATTTTTTCGGCGCCACCATTTCGTATTCGTCACGGCCCGGTCCCATAACGATCGGCACCACGTCGTGTCTGCGAATAAAACGACACGAGCATTCCATCAAAAGGGAGAGTAAAAAACAGTGACAAAGACGCTTAGCGAAAACGAAGAAAACGAATTTTCAACTAATACGTTTTCTGTCGTTTTAAGTATTTGTGACTGGCTACTGCACGATGAGTCCAATATTTAAGGTCGTATATCTCTGACTGTTGCTGCGATTGAAATTACTACTTTTTCCATAATCTGATTGACATTCGATACTAATAAATAACAATTTATAAACCTATTGATAACCACGTTAGTGACGATAGGTTGGTCAAAAAGCCCACCAAGTCTTTTTCTTTTGTCGTACATCCACTTATATAATTGACCTTTTCTAACTCGTGAAGTTCATAAAAATCGAAAACGATTAATTTTTAAAACATTCGTATGATGTGTTTTAAATTGTTTAAATATATTTTACGTGTAACTCAGTGGTGACTCGTGTTTTTGGTACGCCGGCGGAAGCGCATCGCAAGACGTAATAATTTACTCAAACTAATATTTTTTCGACGGTTTCTTTATGTTATTTATATCATTGAGAATATCGTTATAACTTTATCTAACAAAATTAATTACGAAGAATCTGTTGTACTCTGTTAATCGTAGTGTCAGGACGTATGTATTATGTGAAAGCTGTAGTTCCTAAAATTGACCAGTCATATGTAATATTTCTACACCAAACAATTCGCTAGAATGCTAGATTACTGCAGTCAGGGCATAGCATTTTATTATGTGTTCTATTAACTTGAACGAGGGACTACACAATCTGTCATGATAAGCTACCATTACTGCAAACCAACGTTTATTTTCGATGTACATTTTGATAGTGTTTTATGGATATTACAAACAACGATTAACATAATATTATTTATTTAATTATATTATTAAACTTTGACGTGATATTTATTATTAAGCCAATTGAAATTATTCAAATTACCCACAAGCAGACTTCTACTCATTTCTTGACTATTTTTACACAAGTTATGAGGAGACCGATGACCGTTTAGGGGACTTAGATTCAAAAAGCTCTTTCTAATTCCCACCTATGGGTACTACATTGTGGCAACTGGCAACCGCAACCGTTTAAACGTCAGGAGTCACCATTGGAATGCTTGAATACACACTACTTCGCTCGTGTTGATGTTCGCTCTTTTTGTATTCACTATGTTGCTCTCGTCTTTTTGACATAAAACCCAACGGTGACAATATATTTTATACAGATAACTAACCAAACTAACGTAGAAATGTCAAAATACCCACCTTAATGCGTTTAAGAATAGTTTTTCGGTTATGTAATTACGGCAGTGTGAGTTTTCAAAAGACAAATAGAATTTATAATCCGTCTCCAGCATCTTGAAGCAGGAATCTTCATCCGACCTCGGACATTTGTGGTTTCCACAGCGGCCGTATACGTCAACATCGATGTATTTGGCGAGTTCGTCAGCGTACTCCTTGCGGCGGCTTTGCGGATTGCAATTTGAAACAAACCATGCGACCTTCTTGGTTTTTGTTTTGGGAATATCTACACGCATAGGAGGTAGTGGTGGTCTGTGTTCCATGAAATATCCATAAGGAAGAAGAATGTCACTGTCCCAGCGATAAGACGCAGTCCAATTGAACACACCGACAATGTCCGTTTCTATTCGTGCCTGGTTTGGAGGAGGTTCGACAAACCACATGATCCAAATCTGACACAAATTAAATACGCCATTATTCAAGCAATAAATATGTTAGTCCTGTAATTGTTATTTGAAAATAAATATAACAGTAAAACACGTATACTCAATAATTTTTTTTATGAGAGTTTTGGGTGAAATTAGTCATTAGTTTTACATCATGATGGCATTTATTTTAAATTAAAAGTGAAGCGAGTGATCTATTAATTTTACAATGATGTTTACATTTTTTTTCTGGGAATTTTTCTTGGGGAGTACGTTTTTTCCAAAAATTTCTATTAACAACTCTGCAGATCAGAATTTGGATAGCCATGGTACTTACTTTAAGAGTTTTTTTTCTCTTCTCAATGGTTTTTCTACATCAAAGGTAATTTCACTAAATCGGTTTCGGTTATTTATATTCATAACTCTAAAAGTATTGTATTACATTATATATATATATATATTATTCTGAAAATTATTGCTTCATAATTTATTACTCCTCTAATTATCGACTTCAAAAATGTATCAAAACAAAATACAGTTTGCTAATAATAATTATGATGTGATAAATACGGTAGTTAATAATTCATAATTTTTCTTGAAAATAAAAGAAAAACTAAAAATCATTTATTGAATGACAATAAAGAGTGGAAACGCCAAAATGTTATAAAATAAAAATCTATAAAATAGGTATCTTTACATTTTTTGAAAATATTTAAAAAAAAAGTAATTTTTGAGTTTTAACAGCTTTCGGCATGCCATGTCACTTAACATCTCGATTTTTTTATTTATCCGAAACGCCCGCCAATATCAGGTGAATAGTGAATATAGATCGTGAAATAGCATGTGTGTATATAAAACACCTAATGGATGATTACTAAATTTTCTGCCCGGCAAGCTCACGTGTTTTAGGTACTAAACCACTAATGATTATGTATTTACAATTCAATGAAAATTTTAATATATTATTAATCAAATATTTATGAACTAAACAATAACGTGCAGTGTGTATTTTGTAAAAGAAATTTTAATTAAAAAAAAAAAAAAAAAAAGGAAACGTGGCAGTCAAAATATCAAATGGAAAACAGTTTCAGATCTGTAGGATCGTCTATGTGCACGTTATCATATTATGCCTAATGAATATATTGTACACGCATTGACGCGATTATAAGTTTACTTGATTCGGTGGTCTTTTATATTCAGGTTTCTGGTATTCACGTCTGAAGAGTACTGCGTCGACTTCCGAACCAAGCGATCTATCTACGGTCAACCAACATTGACTGACGGGACAACCGATGAACTCTTTTTGTTCAAGTTTAAATGGTTCCCAATAGTATCCTAAGCCGGTGTGGACTAATATTCGTTTGATCGGTGTCTTATCATACTCGTAACCTTTTGGAACGTAATTCATTTGCTCTCGAAATCTGTCAGCTACAGGTAAATCCTCCGGCCACACCAATCTGGAATTCGGAGTTTTGTTACCTGCAATGTTTAACACGAGACATTTAATAGTGGAAATAAAAAATAAACATCTGTCTTGAAGAAACACTACTTACGTTTTGCATTATAGCAGATTGGTGTGGAATTCTGAAAATGAAATTAATTAATGAATTATGAAGTAAAATAGATTGAGTTGTAAAAGTTATTGTTAAAGTCATACATCAAATTGGTACTGACCTTTTAACACGTCTAACATCCTTTTTTTCATTTATTTACGTTTAAAATTTTTTCAAGTCGTAGTCAGGTATGAAAAAAATGTATGTCCAAACTCAAATGTTTATATATTGTATATATGTGTGTGTGTGTGTGTGTGTGTGTGTGTGTGTGTGTGTGTGTGTGTGTGTGTGTGTGTGTGTGTGTGTGTGTATAATCCATAAGTGAATCTGGATAAGCATAGTATCCATCAATCATAATATTAAACACAAAAGTTCATAAAAAGTAAATTAAATATATTTTAGAGATAACTGTTTTTCTTAGTTATGAATCATAATCAATCATTGAAAATGACTATACGTTTGCAAACATTTTGAGCTGTTTGTCTTGAATCTCTTGTTTATTGGTATGCATTGGTATATATGTAGTATACATTGGTTATATGAAATATAAGTACTAAAGTACAATATTGAATTGATGTCAAGTTCGTGAATTTTTCGCTCACTAAAAAATATTGAGAAATGCAATAAGAGAAGTATTTTTGTATGATATATATTTATATATCCTAATTCCAATATTTAAATAAAATTGTCATTTTAAATGTATATATTTATATGCTTATACACTTATGTATGATATAGACCTAAAATAGTCTATGAACGAACAGATGTATTCGAAAATAAAATAAATACTTATAAAACAGGTATTTTATTGTGTAACTTGTACTTTTGTAATTTTCAAATAGACTGGGTTAATTGTAGTGAAGTTATAAACAAAACCATTCAATATTCATGAGTTAAAAAGATTTCGTACTTGGTACAGTCAGTTATTATTTGACTAACTCAGAAATATGATATATAAAATATCACATTGAAACGAAAACCTTATTACGAGTATAAGCGTTGAAAAAAATTATAGTGAGTTGGAGAATGTAAAGACGTTATCAGCAAAATCGGATTAAATTTAGAACTAATGATAAAACATTTGTATGTACGTTGGCACCAACAAGAACCTTCAAATAATTAATGTATAAGTAAATCGAGTAAAAATACAAATTTGATAAAAACGGTTTTATTGAACACAACCTGATAAACTTGTCATTTCTAAGCTAACAAAAACAAAGTTGCTAAAAAAATCGTAAGTATCATTTGTGAAAAATATTACCAAACTTCGTTTACTCGCGGGTCAACGTTTTACAAAAAAAGTTATTTTTATTTAAATAAGTGAACTTAAATTTAACTTTTTTAAACAGTTTTTGTGGGTTCTAAAATACATTACTTTTCCTAAAATGTCAATATGATTCATCCATTTGAGCAATAATATTATAAATATAAATACGGTGAGAACAGAAATCATATGACGACACGTAAACAGATTTTTGATCTTTAAAATTTTCCTCTGAATCGTCTCCATGATATCGGCCAATATGAATTAACTGTCGTTATCTCCTGTTATCACTTGAAAAATCAATGCGCAGAAACGAATTTCGGTATATTACAATTTTATAGATTTTTAATCTTAAGTGTTTGTGAATCTTGGAAGCTATAATTAAGCACTAGAATTTTCGTAAACGAAAACAGAATGAGATGCGTTATATAAATGAGCCACTAATATAATACTAGATAGTAGACTAGTAGTTTCAACTGGTAAAACAGCTCTATTTTTTCATCTACAATCAGTTCAGTATAAAAGTATAAATCATTGTCTCGTTGTTTTATCACGCAAATATTTGTATTATATTTTATCCTTTTGGTGCGAATGTTAAAACATTCAGATATAAATTATTCTAAATTGTATAAAAGTTATATTTGTTTTAATATTTAAAACTCTTTGTTTTCTTAATTCTTTCAACATTATTTCCAATAATGTTTTTATTTTTGATATTATAAGCGTTGAAAACTTAATATGGGTTTACTTATACACTCAACTAACGGTGCTGAAATTTTTTTTTCAACATTTTTTTATAAGCGCTACGTAAATTTCAATAAGATTTTCATGGCATTAAAACGTGTGTTGCAGAATGAAAAACACTTTTTGAATATATTGGTAAATAAAAAACGTTTCTCGCGTTCAGATCATTTATTTTTTTTTTTTTAAAGGGTTTTGAAAAAAATACTTTCCGATTACGAATGGGGAAATGTATAAATGGTACTCATTCGACTATAGTTTAATTCAGAACCGTTTTACGAAACAAACAACAAATCGTTTCTTTAAAACGTATTATATCCGTCTACATTATCTTTCCCTAGAGAAAAAGAACACTATATGGCGCCAAGTACGTCCTTTCTTTTATCTTGGATATTTTCGTGATCATTTTCACACATAGACGTAATATCCGTGTTCATTTTTACCTACTGTTGACAAAAAAGTATAACACGCACAAACACACACAGTTTTTTGACAGTATCAGCGACAATTTTACACATTTGTTATTGTAAAAATACGTTTAATCAGTACTACTTTATTAGGTAAAATGTCGAAAATGCCTCAGACATACAATGAGTATTTTTTCAAAATGAATAAAACATTGGTACTATTCATGTGGCTGATCCAATATACTTCATTGGCGTATCCGACACCACATGTCGATGTCTTCGTAGTGCTTGATCGGAGGGTCTGGGTCGTGTACCATAGCGCAGAGACGGCAGTAAAACCGTGTCTCATAAAGCCCGGCTAAGACCGTTCCCGTGTGTTTCCACTGGAAAAATTCCGCGTACAACTCGTCGTTTTCGTCGAGTTCGTGAAGGACTAAAGTAAAGTTCGTGAAGAACTAAAGTTCATTATCTAAATACGTAGAGCGCATAAGAATTAGAAAACATTTTTACAATTTTTTAAAGTAATTTAAAATGTAATTTTATTTTACTTTCTACAATTATATATATATATATATATATATATATATATATATATATATATATATATATATATAAGATTACAAATATATGTATTATATTATACATATATAAATAGGTATATAATAATCAAGTTATTTTTTGATAATTATTCCAATATCATTTATCACTCTCCTAATAATTATTATCGACTGATCAAATTTATCTAAACTAATCACAATTTGTTGATAATAATTATGGTATAAAATATCATTTTTTTGAAAACTAATAAAAATGAAAGTATTAAAAATTATTATGTTGATAAAAGCAAGAAGTTTAAATGCTAAAATTATCAGAAAAACAAGCTTTATATCAAATCGCTGTCTTCAAATTTTGAAAAACTTAAAAAAAAAGTTTTTTTAAATTTATTTTTAATAAATTATTTATGATTATTACATTAAAGTGAAATACATTTTTCTAGCTCCATGAAAAAAAAATACAGAATATTATAAAATGGATAATCCCTATTAAGAAGACGATAGATAATAGATATCGCTCCGTGTACATGTCGGTTAGGCACCTTGTATACATAATATATTATACTATATTATAATATAACACGTTAAATGAGTAATGTAAGATAAAATGTTGAATGTTTCAGACACGCAACCATGGCGTTTCTACGAAAAGGTGTTTACAGAAAAATAAAAATAAAAAAAAATAAACATCATTGTAAAACCATAAGATCCTTCGCTTCACTCAGAATCTAAAATCACAATAAAATATGCTGATAAAGTAGTTTTGGTTTACATAATTCAATTGAACGCAATACCGAGTATGAATTATTAGTAAGTTTCTTTATGAAAAGACTTTTAGTACCTACCTAGTTGATTTGTTTATGAAGAGGGTCATAACGTAAAATTAAAACTCTTACAGTCTTACTGTTGGTTAAAAATTAAATTTTCTAAAAATTGGTATTCACAAATTTGAATACGTAGAGCGCATAAGAATTAGAAAACACTTTTACAATTTTTTAAAGTAATTTAAAATATAATTTTATTTTACTTACTACAATAATATATATATATATATATATATATATATATATATATATATATATATATATATATATATATAATATTATAAATATATGTATAATATTATACATACATAAATATATAATTATTAAGTTATTTTTTGATAATTATTCCAATATCATTTATCACTATCCTAATAATTATTATCGACTGATCAAATTTATCTAAACTAATCACAATTTGTTGATAATAATTATGGTATAAAATATCATTTTTTTGAAAACTAATAAAAATGAAAGTATTAAAAATTATTATGTTGATAAAAGCAAGAAGTTTAAATGCTAAAATTATCAGAAAAACAAGCTTTATATCAAATCGCTGTCTTCAAATTTTGAAAAACTTAAAAAAAAAGTTTTTTTAAATTTATTTTTAATAAATTATTTATGATTATTACATTAAAGTGAAATACATTTTTCTAGCTCCGTGAAAAAAAAATACAGAATATTATAGGATAAGATATCCATCCCTATTAAGAAGACGATAGATAATAGATATCGCTCCGTGTAAATCTCGGTTAGACATCTTGTATAATAGGTACATAATATATTATACTATATAATATAACACGTTAAATGAGTAATGTAAGATAAAATGTTGAATGTTTCAGACACGCAACCATGGCGTTTCTTCGAAGTGAATGCACACAGGACCTTGGGGGTGTTTGCGCAAATCATCCAATGTAGGCAATGTAGCTCATTGGCTAATCTGACGGTTCGGCCGACATATCCCATCTCCTCTCCACCACTTGTCGATGTCTTCGTAGTGCTTGACCGGAGGGTCCGGGTCGTGTAGCATGGCGCAGAGTCGGCAGTAAAACCGTGTCCCATAGAGCCCGTTCATGAGCATACCCGTGTGTTTCCACTGGAAAAATTCCGCGTACAACTCGTCGTTTTCGTCGAGTTCGTGAAGATACGCGGCCAGTTGTGCCGGTGACGCGAAATCATCTACGTGAATAAACGAGTTTTTGGGCGCCATCATCTCGTATTCGTCACGGCTCGGTCCCATGACGATCGGCACCACATTATGACTAAAAATACAACGACAAAAACATTCCGTTAGAAAGACAAACGCCACGGAAGTGAAAGTGTTAAAGTACGAATCTGTAAAGAGCTAACGGTAGAACGAAATCGAATAACGCCGGGCGCACACTGAAAGAGCAAAACTGCTTCGGGCTGCTCAGGTCAGTCCGGAGCTGGTTGAACACAATTGGAACGTGTGTAAAACAATTAACGCGCGCACACTAATCAGTCAACATCAAAACACGGCAAGATAGAACAAAACATGATCGTTTGTGATCGGTCCGGTTCTATTTTTGCTCCGATCAAAATAAGAAAATCAATGTCACTGGTTTATTTTACGAATTTTAGTACATTCTTACATCACCAAACACCGTGTGAACACGTTATTTTATTCTTTATTCTTCTTATTACATCATTATTTTATTTTAATCTTTTTAATTTTGATAAAAAATTATATTATATTAATTTAAAATTGTGTTATTTTCTAACCTTTTTTGTTTATTTCATGCATCCAAATTTTGCGTTTTTAATCATTAGTACTTTCACTATTTAATAAAATATGTCACATAAGTGGTAAGACGTTGTTTTCGTCAGCACTCGTCTTGACAACTGGTGTTAGGTCACAACTGGTGTAACAAAAATTAATCCAGAATTATCTGTCTTGTCAGTGTGAATGGAATTTTTTCCGAGCTATTTAGAATAAAATGTCCCGAGCAGCTCGAAGCAGTTTTGCTCATTCAGTGTATTCACGGCTTCAAGAAAATTGTTTGGGAAATAATATGTTTTATATATAATTTAATGTGGATTTGACGAATATTGTATTTAAAGACAGTTTACGTTAGCCCTTATCCGCCATTGTCACCTAAACTGCAATTTTCGCTCCATACTTTTGACATCATAGACTTTGACGTGAAAGCGCGATCACGAGAATTTTTTTTTTTTGGCTAACTAACGGTTTTTTACCCTAACCTAACCTAACCTAACCTAACATCGTCATATTTATATAAAAGAAAAAAATCAGATTTTACCATTCCTCACACGAATTTAAATTCGTTTAAATATATTTTAAACATAACTTTATACATCGAATACACACTTCTTCGCTCGTATCGCTACCAGCTCGATAGGCGGTGATTCTTTTTATACAAATCAAAATTAACTCAATAAATTTCATAATTTCCAAACACTCACCTCAGAGCGTTCATATAGAATTTTTCGGTTATATAATGTCGGCAGTTAGAGTTTTCGAACGACAAATAGAATTTATAATCCGTCTCCAGCATCTTGAAGCAGGAATCTTCATCCGACCTCGGACATTTGTGGTTTCCACAGCGGCCGTATACGTCAACATCGATGTATTTGGCGAGTTCGTCAGCGTACTCCTTGCGGCGGCTTTGCGGATGGCAATTTGAAACAAACCATGCGACCTTCTTGGTTTTCGTTTTGGGAATATCTACACGCATAGGAGGTAGTGGTGGTCTGTGCTCCATGAAATATGCATAAGGTAATGGTATGTCACTGTCCCAGCGATAAGACGCAGTCCAATTAAATACATCGATGATATCGGTTCCTAGAGGGGGCATCTTATTAGGAGGTTCGGTAAACTGTATAATCCAAATCTGAAAAAAAAAATTAAATTAAGTATATCAATTATTACTTTATAGTTATCTAAGCCATACAGATTATTTTTTTTTAAATAGCTCAGACATTTATAGCAAACAATTCGTTGTACGAATTTAGACATTCGGCTACATTGGCTGATAGTTTTAAATTAGATACATTAGTCATTCATAATAATCAATAATCAAATTTAATAAAATCCATGAGTTACACAATAATTTTTATATTTCTGTTGGACTTTTTAACGCAATTGATGTTGTCTTAATATTTTAAAAGCAACTCAATAAATCAGAAATCTGTTGTAAATGGTAACTTTTTGAGCTCATTTTTCTCTCTTTTCAATGTTTTCACAAACACATGGAAATATAGCCGAGCAATTTTATTGAGTAAAGACAGTAACATTTTAGCAATTTAACTCCAAAAGTAATGTTTATAGAAACTTGATAATTTTCCCATACGTCAATAACTTACGTTTATATACATTATTAAAGTTTAAAAGAAATCAATACATTTTTGAGCTGTAAATGTTATCATGGCAGACCATATAATCTTTGGTTAAACAATAACCATTTACTCTTACATAATCGTATAGCAATATGAATGTTGTATTAAAAAATTAATCAGCTGTAAACTTACTTGATTAGGTGGTCTTATGTATTTAGGTTTATTGTATGTATGCCTAAAGAGTACTGCATCGACTTCCGAACCCAGCGATTTATCTAAGGTCAACCAACATTGACTGACAGGACAGTCAATGAACTCGCTTTGGTTGGGCTTAAAATGTTCCCAATCTGATCCAACGCCGGTATGGACTAAAATTCGTTTGAGCGGTGACACACCGTACTGGTAACCCTTTGGAACGTAATACAGTTGCTCTCTAATTCTATCGCTTTCGGGCGAATTCTCCAGCCACACCTTTCTAGAATTTGTCAATCGAATACCTACCACAAAAACACTAGACAATTAACAGTGAAAATGAAAATCATCTACATATGTACGAAGTGTTTCTCTTACATTTTGCATCATGGCTATTAGGCGTGGAAATCTGAAATTTATATTGAAGAATAAATAATAAAATACAGCAGAGGGTTTATAAACATGTACAGTTTACTTAAATAACATTGAAACTCGTCTATCATTGTTCTCCCACTTATTTCTATTGTTTTGTTTATAATTTTTAAGTAGTGCTTGGAAATTATGAAAATAATGTATGTAGAAATGTAATATATTTAATCTTAGAGTATATTATAATACATTTTGTACATTCTAAAGTATTTATGATTCAGTTCACACATTTTTCACAATTAACTAAATGTGTGTTACATAAATAATGTATATACTAACTGAATAACCCGGCTTCGCCCGTGCGAAATAAAATCTTAAAACAATTGAGAATTGTTATCAGCGTTCACAAATAAAGGGGATTTAGGGCTACGTCTCCAAAACATTATCAACATTTTTTCTTATTATTAAATATTAGCATATTTTATGTTGCAGAGTAAATTATATACTATATCTAATATATTATTGCTATTAAATTTATCAAAGTTGATTGTCATACTAAATTAATACAAATTATTACTCATACTTATTTTTTTATGTGTTTTGTAGTGTATAATGTATATTACATTTATACTAATTACTAGCATAATTTTGACTTCATTAAAAATACATTAATTCCTAAATTCTGGTAACAAATCGTCCTAAAATGGTCTATACATAAACAGATTTATTCGATGAATAAAATGTCAATGTATGGCTTATGACTTTTAGATTCTGAACGAAGTGAAGAATGTATTGATTTTACTATGATATGTGTTTTTTTTTTTAGATTCTGAACGAAGTGAAGAATGTATTGATTTTACTATGATGTGTGTGTTTTTTAGATTCTGAACGGAGTGAAGAATGTATTGATTTTACAATGATGTGTGTGTTTTTTTTTTTTTATTTTTGTGTCTGTCGACACGATTTGGGGCAGTAAAAATGCTTCGATTGCCTTATATAGCAACTTTTCTGAAAGGAAAGTGAATCTTGTTGGTACTTTGGGGGGTCAAAAGTTAAAAATTTTCAATATTTTTTTAACGCGCCGGGAAAAACCCTTAAAAAATGAGGGAAAAACGGTATATTTTACGCAAAACCAGTTTTCGACAAAATCAAATTTTTTATTTTGCTATAACTCAAAAACTAATCGATGTAAATACTTGAAATTTTCACCAAATGTTTAGATTAGCGTTCTCTATACACCGTTAAATTTTCAAAGTATTTTGACTTTTATTGAGCTAATTATAGACAATTGAAATTTTCAATTTTTTTAAGTATTTTTTTTTAAAATAACGATAAAATTTTTTTTTTTTGCCAGAAAATCTTGAAAATTTAATACAAGGTTTCTTATAAGTTGTTCCATAACTGATAAAAAAAAATCCAAAATCGTAAGTCACAATTTCTTTTTATAAGTGCTCAAAGTTCCAATTTATACGAAATATGTAAAAATTGCGAAAATTTGCAAATAATTTTGTTGTTGAAAAATCGTAAAATTTTTTTCTTTTATAACTAAGTTTTGAAAATTTGGTACAAGGTTTTTCATTAGTTTTTCTTCAATTATCTGCAAAAAAAACTCTACCGGATTCAGACAAAAAAATTTTATGAGTGTTTGAAATTTAAATTTTTACAAAAACACGTTAAACAACGGTTTAGCCTCAAACGATTTTTGCTATTTGTTTTTTTTTCAAAAAGTATAAGTTGTAGAAACTTGAAAATTTTATCAGTTGTTTATATTGGCATTTTCTTTATATAATTTTATTTTCAAAAGATTTCACTCATTTTTAATCAATTTATAGGCATTTGAAATATTCGATTTTTTTTATTTTTTTTTTTATAAATGTTGATAAAAAAAATGTAGCTAGGACGAAATACTTAAAAATTTAATAGAAGGGTCCACATAAGTTGTTCTAACTCCCATTCAAAAATTATAAAAATACATAGGCACAAAATTTTTTTATAAGCGTTTATAAGTGCTAATATTGACGAAATTCGTCAAAATCATGTATATTTGCTATGTATTTAAAAAAGTATTCAATACTTCAAAAAGTATTTGAATACTTTTACCCAAATCCTTTTACTCAAATACTTTACAACACTGACCATGCCGTATGCAAATGCGTCCTAATTGAAAAATAAAATACTTGTTTCAAAATAGAATATATTACAATATTTAAATATAATATATCCTAGACTATTTTTTATATGCAGTTGAAGTTCAAAAATCGACAACATTTGTAGTTGAAAATGTATAAAAAATTTCTATTCAAAGTTAAGAAATGAAAATTTAATACAAGGGTGTTCATAAGTTTTTCTTGCAAAAAGTATAAAAATATCATGATCGGTTCAATTAAAAAATTTTAACGGGCGTCTGAATCTGTAATTTCTACAAAAATTCAGGCGTTAAATTACGATTTACCATAAACATATTATTCACTGACTATTCATCTTCGTTCAGAATCGTTTTTTTTTTTTATAATATAAAATAATGTCCTAATCTATCCTATAATGCCTAATCTATCAATACATCTCGTGTATCCCACCCAACTCCTGTATCTCTACTCATCACCATAATCTTGTCCGAGGAGCGGAGCGACGATGGACGAACTTCCACCACCATTGTCTTACCGGCTTTTTTTTTAATTTCAAATAGACCGGTAAAATACGAGTAACTATGAATATTTAATTAAAACCATCCTATACTTAAGATGCAAAAATATATTTTACTCGGTACATTCAGTTATTATTTGCGTAATTTAGATACATTATGTACATAAAACATTTAATACGAATCGTATTAAAACAAAAACTACATTATAAGGGGAAAACCAAAATTATAATGAAATGGAGAGTGTTAAGACAATATCATTAAAAACGTTTTAATTTTAGAACTAATGATACAAATATTTTATATACGTTAGCACCAACAAGAACACCTTATTACCTTAATGAATCATTTATGTATAAATAAACCGAGTAAAATTAAAACCAAAAAAAAAAAAAAATAATAATTTCATAAAACTAAATTAATTTCTAACTTATAATCAAAAAAAAAAAAAAAATGAATAAATAAACTATGCTGTTGAAAATAGTCATAAGTATGATTTGTGAAAAATATTACAAAATTTTGTTTACTTGGCTCGATATTTTAAACAAAATTTTATTTTAACTTAACTTATAGAACTTAAAATAAATTTCTGTAAAAAGTTTATGTAGGTTCTGAAATACATCACTTTTCTGAACACGTCAACGATAGTTACCCATTTGAACAACAATATTATAAATATGAAGCAGACGATAGCAAAAATCACATGACGACAATTAAACAGATTTTTGACCCGAAACATTTTCCACCGGATCGTCTTCCTGATTTCGATCAATATGAATTTACTCTTTTTTTATAGTGTTATCACAAATTTGATTCAATTATTATTATTACAATTATTATTATTATTTTGATTTTTTAATCTGAAATATTCGTGAACCTCAGTAACAATATAAAATTAACTGGTATGATACACTATTGTCATAAACGATAACTGAATTGAACGCAATATACACGAAGAACGAATACTATTTTCAATTCTAAATCTGTATATTTAACTGGTAAAACACCTGTATATTATTTTACCTACAATGAGTTCAATATTAAAGCATAAATCATTGAATTCTGTTTTAAAAACCAACCATTTGTATTTAATTTTAGATAATTATTTTGATACGAATGACAAGTCAATCAAATAAAGTGTTTTCAAGTCATATTTTAACAGTGACATTTGTTATTTACAGTTTATTAAAATATGCTACAACACTTCATAATAACGAAACAGATCTTTAAATTATTAATCAATTCCATAAAATCACGCAGATGACAAACGCTAATATACTTATAAATTAACATAAAATTAAGAAAAAAAATTATTATCATTTTTAATCATATTTATAAAATGATCACACAGTCTTAAGACCGAATCTAAATTGTTTATAAGATACATGTTTTGTCTATGAGATATTTAAATTATTTAAGATTTCTATTTATACCCTTAAAGCGTTTAATTTATATTTTTTAACTGTTGTTAAATTTGTAGAAACGAAATGTAGATACGGATGAAAATTTAAAGTATGTTATTTTATTTATTTTTGATTCTAAATATATTCTAGTGGATATCTATGGAAAGTTATAGTCATAAGAAATTGAAAAACACGAGTTTTTTGATATTTTTTTTGAGAAAACGTAAAAATTTCACCAGAATGCAAAGTCTTGATAATTTGAAAGCTAACTTTCCTTTTAGAAGAGATGTACACACGTATCAAATAACGTTCAAATGAGAATTCTTTTGGAAATCTGTGAAATGTTATAGTTATAAGAAATTAAACTCCACGCGTTTTTGACTTTTTTTTTGAAAAAAACCTGAAAATTGAACCAAATGCAATGCATTGTTAACTTAAAACATAACATTTTTAAAAAAAAGTATACGCACGCATTGAATGACGTTTCAATAAGGTTTCAATCGGAAATCGGTGAAAAGTTATAAATAAGTCGAAAATAAGTAACAATGACCTTAATTGCAATGTCTAATTGATATGAATTTTGATATTTTTATTGATGATGTTCATAAGAATGGAATGACGTTCTAATGAAGTTACAATTGGAAATCTGTAAAAAGATACAATAACTAGACATTGAAAAACATGCGATTTTTAAGTTTTTTCGTGAGAAAAACTTAAAAATGACCTAAAATGCAATGTCAGTTTTGCGATTTGGTTTTATAAGTGTACCCAGTTGGTTTTGTACTCCTTGATCATTATGCTGTATCTGCCAGATTTAAGATTGTTCTCGTAGAAAATGCCACTGTGTAGCTTATAGGAGCGATTGTGAATTTTCAGTACAGACGTTGGCTAAGCCTTTTTTTGTAATTTTAGTATATATAATCCTTGGGGTTGCAATTATAGGAATTTTTCAACTGTAATTGGATGATTAAAACTTTGTTAGTAATTTTTGGATCAACCTAAACATCCATTGTATCCTTGTTACAACTTAAATATCTAGTCCAGGTTTTTTTAGTTGAACCCGTGAAATCCATAAGTGTTTTTAACTCATACGTTATTTTCAAATCATTTTTTATGGGTACTCGCAAAATATTTGATTGAAATTCTTGGAGATTTTCACAGGAACATACAGTGCAAGTTTTAATATAAACACCCTGAACTAAACGATATCATTAATTTGATTACTTTTATTCAAAATCGATTGTAAGAAGTTGGGTATTGTTATTATTTGTTGCAAACGTATATTCGTGTCCGGCGAAAAGCATAAATTCTCGTAAATCTCGCATTCTGTTTGCCCAGTAATTATTGATCATCACGTTCAAGAGGTTTTGAAAAAACATCATGTGATCAACGTGAAGAGCCATATCAGAACTGAGTATCTCGCGAACGAGTATCTCCTTATAGAAAATTATATTCATATTTGATTTTAAATATTCGATTTTATTTTATTAGGCTGTAATTGTGAGAACTAATGAAAGTTCTCTTGTTATTGCGTCGAAAACACACCAAAATATCTCACAATTGTCAAAATAATATATACATATATTTATATATAAGTTAATTTATTGCTTATATAGTATAATAAAAGTAAATATTATTAATTTATATTATAAACGATGGAATCGTCATTTAATTAATACTATTTAAATATATGAATGTTTATTTGTGTTTAATAACGCTGTATTATAAATAATTAACCTATAACATTCACTTTTGAAAAACAATGACTTAAACTAATAACTATTTTTGTATTATACATACACATTAAACGACGTTCAGTTTTTTTCATCAAAATAATTTGATTTATAATCAGAAAACAGCATAATAAATTTTCTATAGATACGAGCTATCTGGCTCGTAAATAATGGACAATAATTTTCTATTATTTCTATCGTATTCATCACAGTCGTTCAGTGATTCCGTTAGAACCGTCCATCGCACACGACAGTTTCATCATAACAAACACTTTGACCACCCTACTTTGAGTAGTCGATTTAACTTACAGTTCCACTTTGAAAATCAAAAGAGATGTCTTCCGACGATGGCGCCAGTACTCGGACCAGCCGCACCAGCCGCACCAGGCGCACCGGGATGAGCCGACAGTCGTCGTTCATGTTGCCGAAGTACGAAAAGCTGATCTGCGTGCCGGACGACTATTCCATCAACATCGAGTTCGTTTAACGCGACGGAGTTTTTCAAAGTCAAGCGCAACAGGTACCTGTTCAGGATGGTGCTGTCGATCATGAACGACGAGATGTACGGCGTGTTCAAGTTGCCGCCGCCCTCCGGCCCGCTGAAGTCGCCCGAGAACTTCGCCGTGCCCGCCATGCCACTGGCCTTCTGGGAGGCGGAAGCCATGTGGGAGGAGATGCTGCGGGGCGAGGACCACGTGGCGTTGACGTGCACGATGCACGCCGAGGGTCCCGGGGACGACGAGGAGGACGGGGGGGACGAGGAGGAGGAGGTGGACACGACGGACATGTTGGCGGAGGAGAAGGCCATCATGGCCGAAGAGTTGGAGGCCAAGAGGGAGCGGGCCGACGCGGACCGGAACAAGCGGGTGCTGTGGGGCACACTGCTCGACTAGGAGTTCCAGTACCTGTTGCACGTGAGCCGGCCATACGCGGCGCTGATGACCACGGCGCAGGAGAAGACGCGCGTGGCCAAGTGGCTGCAGAAGCTGTGCGGCGTGCGCAGGGACGCGGCGTGCGCGAGGATGAAGGGCGTGCGCAACGACTACATGATGGCGCTGCTCGGTTACTTGCACGACCTGCGGCTCACCTGGCCGTTCGAGCACCCGAATGAATTCGTTACGGTTTTTTCAACATACAACAAAAAATACCTGAGCTGTATTTATAGTAAATTTTTATAATTTTTTACTTATATGCTGAAGCGTATACAAAAAAGGAATATTTTTACAATTGTTTTCATTACAATATTCGCAACGATAAAGTCAAGCCAATTGCAATGTGATCGGTCGAGATTTAAAAAATGTATCTAGTCGAGTATTCGAGAATGTTTTGAACTAGGAACAAATCGAAATAAGTATAGTAAAATGTTGAGACCAATAAAGATCTCTAGCGAAATGTCTTTATTATTGATGTTCCCCGGTGATCACGGTTAAATAAAAGCACGGGGACGACTATGGTAAAACAAAGACGGTGACGTAAAGTTGCAGCGCACCACGCCGCACCCAGTGTAAGTTTACAGTGTTTACCGTTACATCGGACTAGTATCATTTCGGACGAGGGGGTACTTTAGGATTTGGACAGGTAAAAAGCTAAACCGATAATTTTTAATTACGATAATGAATTATTATGTAAAACAAATTTTAAACTGAGGTTCATTGACGTGTCCAATGATAATTTTAACATAAGAATTTATATTACGGCAGACGACTAACCCGAAAAATAAACCGACTGTGGTCAGTGGCATGTTAAGGCATTCGTCATGGGATGATTAAGATGACTTTTGGATTTCAAACTCATTATTTCATTTATTTATTACATTACATAATGGCACAGTACTCTGGTATTGGTGTAAATCATGACACATCCTAGTGTTTAGTTTAAGAATATGAGCAACACAAAGAATCTCAGTATCGGTTTCACAACGGCGTTTTATTCATGTCTGAAAATATTATGTCGATACTACGTCTTTTGATTGTGAAAATGTTCCAAAATGTAAAATTTAATTTTTCAATAGATCAGAAATTTTATATGCTTTTTATTTTAAGAAATTTATTTTTGAAAATCTTAATAGTGTTTTCTTGAGTATGAAAAACATTTGAGTTACAACTATAAAATATACGAAAAAACTTATTTTATAAAAGTTTTCCCAATCTAATTTTTCTCATTGAGATTTCCTCAACTTTTCCCAATCTAACGATGGTTATTGAATAACGATGACACAAAAAAAGACTCCTTGATATTATTATCATACATAAAAATTGATATAATATACACTGATGGCAATTGTGAACGACGATAAAATATTAAAATATATTTACAATTTTTTTTAATCCAAAATCTGTAAATTACATAAATAATCACAAGGCAATTTACCATACACATATTATTTGCAATCTCTGTAATTAAGCACTATAATTTTCGTAAACGAAAACAGAATGAGATGCGTTATATAAATGAGCAACTAATATAATACTAGATAGTTGACTAGTAGTTTCAACTGGTAAAACAGCTCTATTTTTTCATCTACAATCAGTTCAGTATAAAAGTATAAATCATTGTCTCGTTGTTTTATCACGCAAATATTTGTATTATATTTTATCCTTTTGGTGCGAATGTTAAAACATTCAGATATAAATTATTCTAAATTGTATAAAAGTTATATTTGTTTTAATATTTAAAACTCTTTGTTTTCTTAATTCTTTCAACATTATTTCCAATAATGTTTTTATTTTTGATATTATAAGCGTTGAAAACTTAATATGGTTTTACTTATACACTCAACTAACGGTGCTGAAATTTTTTTTTCAACATTTTTTTATAAGCGCTACGTAAATTTCAATAAGATTTTCATGGCATTAAAACGTGTGTTGCAGAATGAAAAACACTTTTTGAATATATTGGTAGATAAAAAACGTTTCTCGCGTTCAGATCATTTATTTTTTTTTTTTTAAAGGGTTTTGAAAAAAATACTTTCCGATTACGAATGGGGAAATGTATAAATGGTACTCATTCGACTATAGTTTAATTCAGAACCGTTTTACGAAACAAACAACAAATCGTTTCTTTAAAACGTATTATATCCGTCTTCATTATCTTTCCCTAGAGAAAAAGAACACTATATGGCGCCAAGTACGTCCTTTCTTTTATCTTGGATATTTTCGTGATCATTTTCACGCATAGACGTAATATCCGTGTTCATTTTTAACTACTGTTGACAAAAAAGTATAACACGCACAAACACACACAGTTTTTTGACAGTATCAGCGACAACTTTACACATTTGTTATTGTAAAAACACGTTTAATCAGTACTACTTTATTAGGTACAATGTCGAAAATGCCTCAGACATGCAATGAGTATTTTTTCAAAATGAATAAAACATTGGTACTATTCATGAGGCTGATCAAATATACTTCATTGGCGTATCCGACAGTTCTGCCGACATATTCCGCTTCCTCTCCACCACATGTCGATGTCTTCGTAGTGCTTGATCGGAGGGTCCGGGTCGTGTAGCATAGCGCAGAGACGGCAGTAAAACCCTGTGTCATAAAGCCCGGCTAAGACCGTTCCCGTGTGTTTCCACTGGAAAAATTCCGCGTACAACTCGTCGTTTTCGTCGAGTTCGTGAAGATACGCGGCCAGTTGTGCCGGTGACGCGAAATCATCTACGTGAATAAACGAGTTTTTGGGCGCCATCATCTCGTATTCGTCACGGCTCGGTCCCATGACGATCGGCACCACATTATGACTAAAAATACAACGACAAAAACATTCCGTTAGAAAGACAAATGCCACGGAAGTGAAAGTGTTAAAGTACGTATGTGTAAAGAGCTAACGGTAGTACGAAATCGAATAACGCCGGTCGCACACTGAAAGAGCAAAACTGCTCCGGGCTGACCTGAGCAGCTTGGAGCTGGTTGAACACAATTGGAACGTGTGTAAAACAATTAACGTGCGCACATTAATCAGTCAACATCAAAACACGGCAAGATAGAACAAAACATGATCGTTTGTGATCGGTCCGGTTCTATTTTTGCTCCGATCAAAATAAGAAAATCAATGTCACTGGTTTATTTTACGAATTTTAGTACATTCTTACATCACCAAACACCGTGTGAACACGTTATTTTATTCTTTATTCTTCTTATTACATCATTATTTTATTTTAATCTTTTTAATTTTGATAAAAATTTATATTATATTAATTTAAAATTGTGTTATTTTCTAACCTTTTTTGTTTGTTTCATGCATCCAAATTTTGCGTTTTTAATCATTAGTACTTTCACTATTTAATAAAATATGTCACATAAGTGGTACAAAGACGTTGTTTTCGTCTGCACTCGTCTTGACAACTGGTGTTAGGTCACAACTGGTGTAACAAAAATTAATCCAGAATTATTGTCTTGTTCTGTTCTGTCTTGTCAGTGTGAATGGAATTTTTTCCGAGCTATTTAGAATAAAATGTCCCGAGCAGCTCGGAGCAGTTTTGCTCATTCAGTGTATTCACGGCTTCAAGAAAATTGTTTGGGAAATAATATGTTTTATATATAATTTAATGTGGATTTGACGAATATTGTATTTAAAGACAGTTTACGTTAGCCCTTATCCGCCATTGTCACCTAAACTGCAATTTTTCGCTCAATACTTTTGACATCATAGACTTTGACGTGAAAGCGCGATCACGAGAATTTTTTTTTTTTGCTAACTCACGGTTTTTTACCCTAACCTAACCTAACCTAACCTAACATCGTCATATTTATATAAAAGAAAAAAATCAGGTTTTACCATTCCTGACACAAATTTAAATTCGTTTAAATATTTTTTAAACATAACATTATACATCGAATACACACTTCTTCGCTCGTATCGCTACCAGCTCAATAGGCGGTGATTCTTTTTATACAAATCAAAATTAACTCAATACATTTCATAATTTCCAAACACTCACCTCAGAGCGTTGATATAGAATTTTTCGGTTATATAATGTCGGCAGTTAGAGTTTTCGAACGACAAATAGAATTTATAATCCGTCTCCAGCATCTTGAAGCAGGAATCTTCATCCGACCTCGGACATTTGTGGTTTCCACAGCGGCCGTATACGTCAACATCGATGTATTTGGCTAGTTCGTCAGCGTACTCCTTGCGGCGGCTTTTCGGATTGCAATTTGAAACAAACCATGCGACCTTCTTGGTTTTCGTTTTGGGAATATCTACACGCATAGGAGGTAGTGGTGGTCTGTGCTCCATGAAATATCCATAAGGAAATGGTATGTCACTGTCCCAGCGATAAGACGCAGTCCAATTAAATACATCGATGATATCGGTTCCTAGAGGGTGCCCAAAAGTAGGAGGTTCAGTAAACTCTATAATCCAAATCTGAAAAAAAAAATTAAATTAAGTATATAAATTATTACTTTATAGTTATCTAAGCCATACAGATTATTTTTTTAAATAGCTCAGACATTTATAGCAAACAATTCGTTGTACGAATTTAGACATTCGGCTACATTGGCTGATAGTTTTAAATTAGATACATTAGTCATTCATCATAATCATTAATCCAATTTAATAAAATCCATGAGTTACACAATAATTTTTATATTTATGTTGGACTTTTTAACGCGATTGATGTAGTCTTAATATTTGAAAAGCAACTCAATAAATCAGAAATCTGTTGTAAATGGTAACTTTTTGAGCTCATTTTTCTCTCTTTTCAATGTTTTCCCAAACACATGGGAATATAGCCGAGCAATTGAGTAAAGACAGTGAAATTTTAGCAATTTAACTTCAAAAGTAATGTTTATAGAAACTTGATAATTTTCAATAACTTACGTTTATATACATTATTAAAGTTTAGAAGAAGTCAATACATTTTTGAGCTATAAATGTTATCATGGCGGACCATATAATCTTTGGTTAAACAATAACTATTTACTCTTACATAATCGTATAGCAATATAAATGTCGTATTAAAAAATTCATCAGCTGTAAACTTACTTGATTAGGTGGTCTTATGTATTTAGGTTTATTGTATTTATGCCTAAAGAGTACAGCATCGACTTCCGAACCCAGCGATTTATCTAAGGTCAACCAACATTGACTGACAGGACAGTCAATGAACTCGCTTTGGTTGGGCTTAAAATGTTCCCAATCTAATCCAACGCCGGTATGGACTAAAATTCGTTTGAGCGGTGACACACCGTACTGGTAACCCTTTGGAACGTAATACAGTTGCTCTCTAATTCTATCGCTTTCGGGCGAATTCTCCAGCCACACCTTTCTAGAATTTGTCAATCGAATACCTACCACAAAAACACTAGACAATTAACAGTGAAAATGAAAATCATCTACATATGTACGAAGTGTTTCTCTTACATTTTGCATCATGGCTATTAGGCGTGGAAATCTGAAATTTATATTGAAGAATAAATAATAAAATACAGCAGAGGGTTTATAAACATGTACAGTTTACTTAAATAACATTGAACTCGTCTATCATTGTTCTCCCACTTATTTCTATTGTTTTGTTTATAATTTTTAAGTAGTGCTGGGAAATTATGAAAATAATGTATGTAGAAATGTAATATATTTAATCTTAGAGTATATTATAATACATTTTGTACATTCTAAAGTATTTATGATTCAGTTCACACATTTTTCACAATTAACTAAATGTGTGTTACATAAATAATGTATATACTAACTGAATAACCCGGCTTCGCCCGTGCGAAATAAAATCTTAAAACAATTGAGAATTGTTATCAGCGTTCACAAATAAAGGGGATTTAGGGCTACGTCTCCAGAACATTATCAACATTTTTTCTTATTATTAAATATTAGCATATTTTATGTTGCAGAGTAAATTATATACTATATCTAATATATTATTGCTATTAAATTTATCAAAGTTGATTGTCATACTAAATTAATACAAATTATTACTCATACTTATTTTTTTATGTGTTTTGTAGTGTATAATGTATATTACATTTATACTAATTACTAGCATAATTTTGACTTCATTAAAAATACATTAATTCCTAAATTCTGGTAACAAATCGTCCTAAAATGGTCTATACATAAACAGATTTATTCGATGAATAAAATGTCAATGTATGGCTTATGACTTTTAGATTCTGAACGAAGTGAAGAATGTATTGATTTTACTATGATGTGTGTTTTTTTTTTTTTTTTTTTTGTTTTTGTGTCTGTGTACACCATAACTACTCGAAATAATGCTTCAATTTTGAACTTCAGGGTATGTTTTCGGTGGCAAAACGAATATTGGAGGTACCTTAGAGAGGTCACAAGTGAAAATTCCCAAAAGTTTTCAAATGCCACGGGAAAAACAAACAAAAAATGAGGAAAAAACGGTACTTTTTGTGCAAAACCCGTTTTCGACGAAATCGATTTTTTTATTTAGCCGTTACTCAAAAACCAAAAATTGTAGGTACTTGAAATTTTCACCAAATGTTTATATTAAAATCATCTATACGTGGTAAAATTTTTGAACACTTTTGACTTTTTTTGAGCTTTTTATAGACAATTTAAATTTTTGACTTTTCTTAGTTTTTTTTTCTGAAAAGTGGATAAAAAAAATTTGGCTGGACAAAAAATCTTGAAAATTTAATATAAAGTTCCTCATAAGAAGTACTTATCGGTATAAAAAAAAAATTCAAAGCGAAATGCACACCTTTTTTTTTATAAGCATAAAAAGTTTAAATTTTTATGAAATATTGAAAAATCGCGAAAATTTGAACTTATTTTTTTCTGAAATGTGGATAAAAAAAATTTGGTTGGCCATAAAACTTTGAAAATTTAGTACACGGTTCCTCATTAGAAGTACTTATTGCTATTAAAAAAAATCAAAAATCGTGAGTCACAATTTTTTTTTATAAGCATCTAAAGTTCAAACGTTTACGAAATAATTACATGATTGCGTAAAATAATAATTTAGCCTTAAACGATTTTTGATATTTGTTCTTATTCAAAAAGTATAAGTCGAAAAAACTTGAAACTTTCACCAAATGTTTATATTGGAATCATCTATACGTAGTACAAATTTTGTAAACTTTAGACTTTTTTTGAGCTTTTAATAGACAATTGAAATTTTTGACTTTTCTTTGTTTTTTTTTCTAAAATGTGGATAAAAAAAATTTGACTGGACAAAAATTCTTGAAAATTTAATACAAGGTACCTAATATGTCGAACTTATCGGTATAAAAAAAAAAATTCAAAGCGTAATGCACAATTTTTTTTTTTATAAGCATAAAAAGTTCATATTTTTACGAAATGTGTAGAAAATCGCGAAAATTTGAAGTTATTTTGCAGTTGAAAATTCATAAAATTTTAAGTATTCAAAACTAAGAATTGTAAATTCGGTACAAAGTTTGACATACGTTTTCCTTCAATTATCTGTAAAAAAATTTGCACTGGAATAAAATCAAAAATTTTTATGAGTGTTTGAAATTACAATTTTTTCACATAATCACGTAAAATAACAATTTAGGCATCATTGATTTTAGATTCTGAACGGAGTGAAGAATGTATTGATTTTACAATGATGTGTTTTTTTTTTTTTTTTTTTTTTTATTTATTTATTTTTGTGTCTGGCGACACGATTTGGGGCAGTAAAAATGCTTCGATTGCCTTATATAGCAACTTTTCTGAAAGGAAATTGAATCTAGTTGGTACTTTGGGGGGTCAAAAGTTAAAAATTTTCAATATTTTTTTAACGCGCCGGGAAAAACCCTTAAAAAATGAGGGAAAAACGGTATATTTTACGCAAAACCAGTTTTCGACAAAATCAAATTTTTTATTTTGCTATAACTCAAAAACTAATCGATGTAAATACTTGAAATTTTCACCAAATGTTTAGATTAGCGTTCTCTATACACCGTTAAATTTTCAAAGTATTTTGACTTTTATTGAGCTAATTATAGACAATTGAAATTTTCAATTTTTTTAAGTATTTTTTTTTAAAATAACGATAAAATTTTTTTTTTTTGCCAGAAAATCTTGAAAATTTAATACAAGGTTTCTTATAAGTTGTTCCATAACTGATAAAAAAAAATCCAAAATCGTAAGTCACAATTTCTTTTTATAAGTGCTCAAAGTTCCAATTTATACGAAATATGTAAAAATTGCGAAAATTTGCAAATAATTTTGTTGTTGAAAAATCGTAAAATTTTTTTCTTTTATAACTAAGTTTTGAAAATTTGGTACAAGGTTTTTCATTAGTTTTTCTTCAATTATCTGCAAAAAAAACTCTACCGGATTCAGACAAAAAAATTTTATGAGTGTTTGAAATTTAAATTTTTACAAAAACACGTTAAACAACGGTTTAGCCTCAAACGATTTTTGCTATTTGTTTTTTTTTCAAAAAGTATAAGTTGTAGAAACTTGAAAATTTTATCAGTTGTTTATATTGGCATTTTCTTTATATAATTTTATTTTCAAAAGATTTCACTCATTTTTAATCAATTTATAGGCATTTGAAATATTCGATTTTTTTTATTTTTTTTTTTATAAATGTTGATAAAAAAAATGTAGCTAGGATGAAATACTTAAAAATTTAATAGAAGGTCCACATAAGTTGTTCTAACTCCCATTCAAAAATTATAAAAATACATAGGCACAAAATTTTTTTATAAGCGTTTATAAGTGCTAATATTGACGAAATTCGTCAAAATCATGTATATTTGCTATGTATTTAAAAAAGTATTCAATACTTCAAAAAGTATTTGAATACTTTTACCCAAATCCTTTTACTCAAATACTTTACAACACTGACCATGCCGTATGCAAATGCGTCCTAATTGAAAAATAAAATACTTGTTTCAAAATAGAATATATTACAATATTTAAATATAATATATCCTAGACTATTTTTTATATGCAGTTGAAGTTCAAAAATCGACAACATTTGTAGTTGAAAATGTATAAAAAATTTCTATTCAAAGTTAAGAAATGAAAATTTAATACAAGGGTTCATAAGTTTTTCTTGCAAAAAGTATAAAAATATCATGATCGGTTCAATTAAACAATTTTAACGGGCGTCTGAAACTGTAATTTCTACAAAAATTCAGGCGTTAAATTACGATTTACTATAAACATATTATTCACTGACAATTCATCTTCGTTCAGAATCGTTTTTTTTTTTTTATAATATAAAATAATGTCCTAATCTATCCTATAATGCCTAATCTATCAATACATCTCGTGTATCCCACCCAACTCCTGTATCTCATCACCATAATCTTGTCCGAGGGGCGGAGCGACGATGGACGAACTTCCACCACCATTGTCTTACCGGCTTTTTTTTAATTTCAAATAGACCGGTAAAATACGAGTAACTATGAATATTTAATTAAAACCATCCTATACTTAAGATGCAAAAATATATTTTACTCGGTACATTCAGTTATTATTTGCGTAATTTAGATACATTATGTACATAAAACATTTAATACGAATCGTATTAAAACAAAAACTACATTATAAGGGGAAAACCAAAATTATAATGAAATGGAGAGTGTTAAGACAATATCATTAAAAACGTTTTAATTTTAGAACTAATGATACAAATATTTTATATACGTTAGCACCAACAAGAACACCTTATTACCTTAATGAATCATTTATGTATAAATAAACCGAGTAAAATTAAAACCAAAAAACAAAAAAAAAAAATAATTTCATAAAACTAAATTAATTTCTAACTTATAATCAAAAAAAAAAAAAAATGAATAAATAAACTATGCTGTTGAAAATAGTCATAAGTATGATTTGTGAAAAATATTACAAAATTTTGTTTACTTGGCTCGATATTTTAAACAAAATTTTATTTTAACTTAACTTATAGAACTTAAAATAAATTTGTGTAAAAAGTTTATGTAGGTTCTGAAATACATCACTTTTCTGAACATGTCAACGATAGTTACCCATTTGAACAACAATATTATAAATATGAAGCAGACGATAGCAAAAATCACATGACGACAATTAAACAGATTTTTGACCCGAAACATTTTCCACCGGATCGTCTTCCTGATTCGATCAATATGAATTTACTCTTTTTTTATAGTGTTATCACAAATTTGATTCAATTATTATTATTACTATTATTATTATTATTTTGATTTTTTAATCTGAAATATTCGTGAACCTCAGTAACAATATAAAATTAACTGGTATGATACACTATTGTCATAAACGATAACTGAATTGAACGCAATATACACGAAGAACGAATACTATTTTCAATTATAAATCTGTATATTTAACTGGTAAAACACCTGTATATTATTTTACCTACAATGAGGTCAATATTAAAGCATAAATCATTGAATTCTGTTTTAAAAACCAACCATTTGTATTTAATTTTAGATAATTATTTTGATACGAATGACAAGTCAATCAAATAAAGTGTTTTCAAGTCATATTTTAACAATGACATTTGTTATTTACAGTTTATTAAAATATGCTACAACACTTCATAATAACGAAACAGATCTTTAAATTATTAATCAATTCCATAAAATCACGCAGATGACAAACGCTAATATACTTATAAATTAACATAAAATTAAGAAAAAAAATTATTATCATTTTTAATCATATTTATAAAATGATCACACAGTCTTAAGACCGAATCTAAATTGTTTATAAGATACATGTTTTGTCTATGAGATATTTAAATTATTTAAAATTTCTATTTATACCCTTAAAGCGTTTAATTTATATTTTTTAACTGTTGTTAAATTTGTAGAAACGAAATGTAGATACGGATGAAAATTTAAAGTATGTTATTTTATTTATTTTTGATTCTAAATATATTCTAGTGGATATCTATGGAAAGTTATAGTCATAAGAAATTGAAAAACACGAGTTTTTTGATATTTTTTTTGAGAAAACGTAAAAATTTCACCAGAATGCAAAGTCTTGATAATTTGAAAGCTAACTTTCCTTTTAGAAGAGATGTACACACGTATCAAATAACGTTCAAATGAGAATTCTTTTGGAAATCTGTGAAATGTTATAGTTATAAGAAATTGAACTCCACGCGTTTTTGACTTTTTTTTTGAAAAAAACCTGAAAATTGAACCAAATGCAATGCATTGTTAACTTAAAACATAACATTTTTAAAAAAAAAGTATACGCACGCATTGAATGACGTTTCAATAAGGTTTCAATCGGAAATCGGTGAAAAGTTATAAATAAGTCGAAAATAAGTAACAATGACCTTAATTGCAATGTCTAATTGATATGAATTTTGATATTTTTATTGATGATGTTCATAAGAATGGAATGACGTTCTAATGAAGTTACAATTGGAAATCTGTAAAAAGATACAATAACTAGACATTGAAAAACATGCGATTTTTAAGTTTTTTCGTGAGAAAAACTTAAAAATGACCTAAAATGCAATGTCAGTTTTGCGATTTGGTTTTATAAGTGTACCCAGTTGGTTTTGTACTCCTTGATCATTATGCTGTATCTGCCAGATTTAAGATTGTTCTCGTAGAAAATGCCACTGTGTAGCTTATAGGAGCGATTGTGAATTTTCAGTACAGACGTTGGCTAAGCCTTTTTTTGTAATTTCAGTATATATAATCCTTGGGGTTGCAATTATAGGAATTTTTCAACTGTAATTGGATGATTAAAACTTTGTTTGTAATTTTTGGATCAACCTAAACATCCATTGTATCCTTGTTACAACTTAAATATCTAGTCCAGGTTTTTTTAGTTGAACCCGTGAAATCCATAAGTGTTTTTAACTCATACGTTATTTTCAAATCATTTTTTATGGGTACTCGCAAAATATTTGATTGAAATTCTTGGAGATTTTCACAGGAACATACAGTGCAAGTTTTAATATAAACACCCTGAACTAAACGACATCATTAATTTGATTACTTTTATTCAAAATCGATTGTAAGAAGTTGGGTATTGTTATTATTTGTTGCAAACGTATATTCGTGTCCGGCGAAAAGCATAAATTCTCGTAAATCTCGCATTCTGTTTGCCCAGTAATTATTGATCATCACGTTCAAGAGGTTTTGAAAAAACATCATGTGATCAACGTGAAGAGCCATATCAGAACTGAGTATCTCGCGAACGAGTATCTCCTTATAGAAAATAATATTCATATTTGATTTTAAATATTCGATTTTATTTTATTAGGCTGTAATTGTGAGAACTAATGAAAGTTCTCTTGTTATTGCGTCGAAAACACACCAAAATATCTCACAATTGTCAAAATAATATATACATATATTTATATATAAGTTAATTTATTGTTTATATAGTATAATAAAAGTAAATATTATTAATTTATATTATAAACGATGGAATCGTCATTTAATTAATACTATTTAAATATATGAATGTTTAATTGTGTTTAATAACGCTGTATTATAAATAATTAACCTATAACATTCACTTTTGAAAAACAATGACTTAAACTAATAACGATTTTTGTATTATACATACACATTAAACGACGTTCAGTTTTTTTCATCAAAATAATTTGATTTATAATCAGAAAACAGCATAATAAATTTTCTATAGATACGAGCTATCTGGCTCGTAAATAATGGACAATAATTTTCTATTATTTCTATCGTATTCATCACAGTCGTTCAGTGATTCCGTTAGAACCGTCCATCGCACACGACAGTTTCATCATAACAAACACTTTGACCACCCTACTTTGAGTAGTCGATTTAACTTACAGTTCCACTTTGAAAATCAAAAGAGATGTCTTCCGACGATGGCGCCAGTACTCGGACCAGCCGCACCAGCCGCACCAGGCGCACCGGGATGAGCCGACAGTCGTCGTTCATGTTGCCGAAGTACGAAAAGCTGATCTGCGTGCCGGACGACGATTCCATCAACATCGAGTTTGTTTACTACACGCAAATGATCAAGAAGTTCGCGCCGAACCTGAGCGCGGAGAAGGACAAGGACAAGGTGGTGCCGTGGGTGCGGAAGCTGTACGCGGCGGATTACGCGACGGAGTTTTTCAAAGTCAAGCGCAACAGGTACCTGTTCAGGATGGTGCTGTCGATCATGAACGACGAGATGTACGGCGTGTTCAAGTTGCCGCCGCCCTCCGGCCCGCTGAAGTCGCCCGAGAACTTCGCCGTGCCCGCCATGCCACTGGCCTTCTGGGAGGCGGAAGCCATGTGGGAGGAGATGCTGCGGGGCGAGGACCGCGTGGCGTTGACGTGCACGATGCACGCCGAGTGTCCCGGGGACGAAGAGGAGGACGGTGGGGACGAGGAGGAGGAGGTGGACACAGGGTGGCCGAAGAGCTGGAGGCCAAGAGGGAGCGGGCCGACGCGGACCGGAACAAGCGGGTGCTGTGGGGCACACTGCTCGAGTAGGAGTTCCAGTACCTGTTGCACGTGAGCCGGCCATACGCGGCGCTGATGACCACGGCGCAGGAGAAGACGCGCGTGGCCAAGTGGCTGCAGAAGCTGTGCGGCGTGCGCAGGGACGCGGCGTGCGCGAGGATGAAGGGCGTGCGCAACGACTACATGATGGCGCTGCTCGGTTACTTGCACGACCTGCGGCTCACCTGGCCGTTCGAGCACCCGAATGAATTCGTTACGGTTTTTTCAACATAAAACAAAAAATACCTGAGCTGTATTTATAGTAAATTTTTATAATTTTTTACTTATTTGCTGAAGCGTATACAAAAAAGGAATATTTTTACAATTGTTTTCATTACAATATTCGCAACGATAAAATCAAGCCAATTGCAATGTGATCGGTCGAGATTTAAAAAATGTATCTAGTCGAGTATTCGAGAATGTTTTGCACTAGGAACAAATCGAAATAAGTATAGTAAAATGTTGAGACCAATAAAGATCTCTAGCGAAATGTCTTTATTATTGATATTCCCCGGTGATCACGGTTAAATAAAAGCACGGGGACGACTATGGTAAAACAAAGACGGTGACGTAAAGTTGCAGCGCACCACGCCGCACTCAGTGTAAGTTTACAGTGTTTACCGTTACATCGGACTAGTATCATTTCGGACGAGGGGGTACTTTAGGATTTGGACAGGTAAAAAGCTAAACCGATAATTTTTAATTACGATAATTAATTATTATGTAAAACAAATTTTAAACTGAGGTTCATTGACGTGTCCAATGATAATTTTAACATAAGAATTTATATTACGGCAGACGACTAACCCGAAAAATAAACCGACTGAGGTCAGTGGCATATTAAGGCATTCGTCATGGGATGATTAAGATGACTTTAGGATTTCAAACTCATTATTTCATTTAGTTATTACATTACATAATGGCACAGTACTCTGGTATTGGTGTAAATCATGACACATCCTAGTGTTTAGTTTAAGAATATGAGCAACACAAAGAATCTCAGTATCGGTTTCACAACGGCGTTTTATTCATGTCTGAAAATATTATGTCGATACTACGTCTTTTGATTGTGAAAATGTTCCAAAATGTAAAATTTAATTTTTCAATAGATCAGAAATTTTATATGCTTTTTATTTTAAGAAATTTATTTTTGAAAATCTTAAAAGTGTTTTCTTGAGTATGAAAAACATTTGAGTTACAACTATAAAATATACGAAAAAACTTATTTTATAAAAGTTTTCCCAATCTAATTTTTCTCATTGAGATTTCCTCAACTTTTCCCAATCTAACGATGGTTATTGAATAACGATGACACAAAAAAAGACTCCTTGATATTATTATCATACATAAAAATTGATATAATATACACTGATGGCAATTGTGAACGACGATAAAATATTAAAATATATTTACAATTTTTTTTAATCCAAAATCTGTAAATTACATAAATAATCACAAGGCAATTTACCATACACATATTATTTGCAATCTCTGTAATTAAGCACTATAATTTTCGTAAACGAAAACAGAATGAGATGCGTTATATAAATGAGCAACTAATATAATACTAGATAGTTGACTAGTAGTTTCAACTGGTAAAACAGCTCTATTTTTTCATCTACAATCAGTTCAGTATAAAAGTATAAATCATTGTCTCGTTGTTTTATCACGCAAATATTTGTATTATATTTTATCCTTTTGGTGCGAATGTTAAAACATTCAGATATAAATTATTCTAAATTGTATAAAAGTTATATTTGTTTTAATATTTAAAACTCTTTGTTTTCTTAATTCTTTCAACATTATTTCCAATAATGTTTTTATTTTTGATATTATAAGCGTTGAAAACTTAATATGGTTTTACTTATACACTCAACTAACGGTGCTGAAATTTTTTTTTCAACATTTTTTTATAAGCGCTACGTAAATTTCAATAAGATTTTCATGGCATTAAAACGTGTGTTGCAGAATGAAAAACACTTTTTGAATATATTGGTAGATAAAAAACGTTTCTCGCGTTCAGATCATTTATTTTTTTTTTTTTAAAGGGTTTTGAAAAAAATACTTTCTGATTCCGAATGGGGAAATGTATAAATGGTACTCATTCGACTATAGTTTAATTCAGAACCGTTTTACGAAACAAACAACAAATCGTTTCTTTAAAACGTATTAGGTATATCCGTCTTCATTATCTTTACCTAGAGAAAAAGAACACTATATGGCGCCAAGTACGTCCTTTCTTTTATCTTGGATATTTTCTTGATCATTTTCACGCATAGACGTAATATCCGTGTTCATTTTTAACTACTGTTGACAAAAAAGTATAACACGCACAAACACACACAGTTTTTTGACAGTATCAGCGACAACTTTACACATTTGTTATTGTAAAAACACGTTTAATCAGTACTACTTTATAAGGTACACTGTCGAAAATGCCTCAGACATGCAATGAGTATTTTTTCAAAATGAATAAAACATTGGTACTATTCATGAGGCTGATCAAATATACTTCATTGGCGTATCCGACAGTTCTGCCGACATATTCCGCTTCCTCTCCACCACATGTCGATGTCTTCGTAGTGCTTGATCGGAGGGTCCGGGTCGTGTAGCATAGCGCAGAGACGGCAGTAAAACCCTGTGTCATAAAGCCCGGCTAAGACCGTTCCCGTGTGTTTCCACTGGAAAAATTCCGCGTACAACTCGTCGTTTTCGTCGAGTTCGTGAAGATACGCGGCCAGTTGTGCCGGTGACGCGAAATCATCTACGTGAATAAACGAGTTTTTGGGCGCCATCATCTCGTATTCGTCACGGCTCGGTCCCATGACGATCGGCACCACATTATGACTAAAAATACAACGACAAAAACATTCCGTTAGAAAGACAAACGCCACGGAAGTGAAAGTGTTAAAGTACGAATCTGTAAAGAGCTAACGGTAGAACGAAATCGAATAACGCCGGGCGCACACTGAAAGAGCAAAACTGCTCCGGGCTGCTCAGGTCAGTCCGGAGCTGGTTGAACACAATTGGAACGTGTGTAAAACAATTAACGCGCGTACATTAATCAGTCAACATCAAAACACGGCAAGATAGAACAAAACATGATCGTTTGTGATCGGTCCGGTTCTATTTTTGCTCCGATCAAAATAAGAAAATCAATGTCACTGGTTTATTTTACGAATTTTAGTACATTCTTACATCACCAAACACCGTGTGAACACGTTATTTTATTCTTTATTCTTCTTATTACATCATTATTTTATTTTAATCTTTTTAATTTTGATAAAAAATTATATTATATTAATTTAAAATTGTGTTATTTTCTAACCTTTTTTGTTTATTTCATGCATCCAAATTTTGCGTTTTTAATCATTAGTACTTTCACTATTTAATAAAATATGTCACATAAGTGGTACAAAGACGTTGTTTTCGTCAGCACTCGTCTTGACAACTGGTGTTAGGTCACAACTGGTGTAACAAAAATTAATCCAGAATTATCTGTCTTGTCAGTGTGAATGGAATTTTTTCCGAGCTATTTAGAATAAAATGTCCCGAGCAGCTCGAAGCAGTTTTGCTCATTCAGTGTATTCACGGCTTCAAGAAAATTGTTTGGGAAATAATATGTTTTATATATACGAGTGTGGATTTGACGAATATTGTATTTAAAGACAGTTTACGTTAGCCCTTATCCGCCATTGTCACCTAAACTGCAATTTTCGCTCAATACTTTTGACATCATAGACTTTGACGTGAAAGCGTAAACACGAAATTTTTTTTTTTTGCTAACTCACGGTTTTTTACCCTAACCTAACCTAACCTAACCTAACATCGTCATATTTATATAAAAGAAAAAAATCAGATTTTACCATTCCTAACACAAATTTAAATTCGTTTAAATATTTTTTAAACATAACATTATACATCGAATACACACTTCTTCGCTCGTATCGCTACCAGCTCGATAGGCGGTGATTCTTTTTATACAAATCAAAATTAACTCAATAAATTTCATTATTTCCAAACACTCACCTCAGAGCGTTAAGATAGAATTTTTCGGTTATATAATGTCGGCAGTTAGAGTTTTCGAACGACAAATAGAATTTATAATCCGTCTCCAGCATCTTGAAGCAGGAATGTTCATCCGACCTCGGACATTTGTGGTTTCCACAGCGGCCGTATACGTCAACATCGATGTATTTGGCGAGTTCGTCAGCGTACTCCTTGCGGCGGCTTTGCGGATTGCAATTTGAAACAAACCATGCGACCTTCTTGGTTTTCGTTTTGGGAATATCTACACGCATAGGAGGTAGTGGTGGTCTGTGCTCCATGAAATATCCATAAGGAAATGGTATGTCACTGTCCCAGCGATAAGACGCAGTCCAATTAAATACATCGATGATATCGGTTCCTAGAGGGGGCACCTTAGTAGGAGGTTCGGTAAACTCTATAATCCAAATCTGAAAAAAAAAATTAAATTAAGTATATAAATTATTACTTTATAGTTATCTAAGCCATACAGATTATTTTTTTAAATAGCTCAGACATTTATAGCAAACAATTCGTTGTACGAATTTAGACATTCGGCTACATTGGCTGATAGTTTTAAATTAGATACATTAGTCATTCATCATAATCATTAATCAAATTTAATAAAATCCATGAGTTACACAATAATTTTTATATTTCTGTTGGACTTTTTAACGCAATTGATGTTGTCTTAATATTTTAAAAGCAACTCAATAAATCAGAAATCTGTTGTATATGGTAACTTTTTGAGCTCATTTTTCTCTCTTTTCAATGTTTTCACAAACACATGGAAATATAGCCGAGCAATTGAGTAAAGACAGTAAAATTTTAGCAATTTAACTCCAAAAGTAATGTTGATAGAATCTTGATAATTTTCCCATACGTCAATAACTTACGTTTATATACATTATTAAAGTTTAAAAGAAATCAATACATTTTTGAGCTGTAAATGTTATCATGGCAGACCATATAATCTTTGGTCAAACAATAACTATTTACTCTTACATAATCGTATAGCAATATAAATGTCGTATTAAAAAATTCATCAGCTGTAAACTTACTTGATTAGGTGGTCTTATGTATTTAGGTTTATTGTATTTACGCCTAAAGAGTACTGCATCGACTTCCGAACCCAGCGATTTATCTACGGTCAACCAACATTGACTGACAGGACAGTCAATGAACTCGCTTTGGTTGGGCTTAAAATGTTCCCAATCTGATCCAACGCCGGTATGGACTAAAATTCGTTTGAGCGGTGACACACCGTACTGGTAACCCTTTGGAACGTAATACAGTTGCTCTCTAATTCTATCGCTTTCGGGTGAATTCTCCAGCCACACCTTTCTAGAATTTGTCAATCGAATACCTACCACAAAAACACTAGACAATTAACAGTGAAAATGAAAATCATCTACATATGTACGAAGTGTTTCTCTTACATTTTGCATCATGGCTATTAGGCGTGGAAATCTGAAATTTATATTGAAGAATAAATAATAAAATACAGCAGAGGGTTTATAATCATGTACAGTTTACTTAAATAACATTGAAACTCGTCTATCATTGTTCTCCCACTTATTTCTATTGTTTTGTTTATAATTTTTAAGTAGTGCTGGGAAATTATGAAAATAATGTATGTAGAAATGTAATATATTTAATCTTAGAGTATATTATAATACATTTTGTACATTCTAAAGTATTTATGATTCAGTTTACACATTTTTCACAATTAACTAAATGTGTGTTACATAAAATATAATGTATAATATACTAACTGAATAACCCGGCTTCGCCCGTGCGAAATAAAATCTTAAAACAATTGAGAATTGTTATCAGCGTTCACAAATAAAGGGGATTTAGGGCTACGTCTCCAGAACATTATCAACATTTTTTCTTATTATTAAATATTAGCATATTTTATGTTGCAGAGTAAATTATATACTATATCTAATATATTATTGCTATTAAATTTATCAAAGTTGATTGTCATACTAAATTAATACAAATTATTACTCATACTTATTTTTTTATGTGTTTTGTAGTGTATAATGTATATTACATTTATACTAATTACTAGCATAATTTTGACTTCATTAAAAATACATTAATTCCTAAATTCTGGTAACAAATCGTCCTAAAATGGTCTATACATAAACAGATTTATTCGATGAATAAAATGTCAATGTATGGCTTATGACTTTTTTTTAATTTCAAATAGACCGGTAAAATACGAGTAACTATGAATATTTAATTAAAACCATCCTATACTTAAGATGCAAAAATATATTTTACTCGGTACATTTAGTTATTATTTGCGTAATTTAGATACATTATGTACATAAAACATTTAATACGAATCGTATTAAAACAAAAACTACATTATAAGGGGAAAACCAAAATTATAATGAAATGGAGAGTGTTAAGACAATATCATTAAAAACGTTTTAATTTTAGAACTAATGATACAAATATTTTATATACGTTAGCACCAACAAGAACACCTTATTACCTTAATGAATCATTTATGTATAAATAAACCGAGTAAAATTAAAACCAAAAAACAAAAAAAAAAAATAATTTCATAAAACTAAATTAATTTCTAACTTATAATCAAAAAAAAAAAAAAATGAATAAATAAACTATGCTGTTGAAAATAGTCATAAGTATGATTTGTGAAAAATATTACAAAATTTTGTTTACTTGGCTCGATATTTTAAACAAAATTTTATTTTAACTTAACTTATAGAACTTAAAATAAATTTGTGTAAAAAGTTTATGTAGGTTCTGAAATACATCACTTTTCTGAACATGTCAACGATAGTTACCCATTTGAACAACAATATTATAAATATGAAGCAGACGATAGCAAAAATCACATGACGACAATTAAACAGATTTTTGACCCGAAACATTTTCCACCGGATCGTCTTCCTGATTCCGATCAATATGAATTTACTCTTTTTTTATAGTGTTATCACAAATTTGATTCAATTATTATTATTACTATTATTATTATTATTTTGATTTTTTAATCTGAAATATTCGTGAACCTCAGTAACAATATAAAATTAACTGGTATGATACACTATTGTCATAAACGATAACTGAATTGAACGCAATATACACGAAGAACGAATACTATTTTCAATTATAAATCTGTATATTTAACTGGTAAAACACCTGTATATTATTTTACCTACAATGAGGTCAATATTAAAGCATAAATCATTGAATTCTGTTTTAAAAACCAACCATTTGTATTTAATTTTAGATAATTATTTTGATACGAATGACAAGTCAATCAAATAAAGTGTTTTCAAGTCATATTTTAACAATGACATTTGTTATTTACAGTTTATTAAAATATGCTACAACACTTCATAATAACGAAACAGATCTTTAAATTATTAATCAATTCCATAAAATCACGCAGATGACAAACGCTAATATACTTATAAATTAACATAAAATTAAGAAAAAAAATTATTATCATTTTTAATCATATTTATAAAATGATCACACAGTCTTAAGACCGAATCTAAATTGTTTATAAGATACATGTTTTGTCTATGAGATATTTAAATTATTTAAGATTTCTATTTATACCCTTAAAGCGTTTAATTTATATTTTTTAACTGTTGTTAAATTTGTAGTAATTGCGTACGCATATTATACAAAACGGCATACGGCATGTACTCTAATCGGTTTTTAACCGGATTTAATTAAATATAACCATTACTATCTAAAAATATGAGTTTTTATTTTAATTAATAATGAAATAATATACTGATGAATATTTATATTTATATATTTATGACAAGAAAATTTGATTTTGAATGAAAGGGGGCGTTAGCAGTTAGTTATTACGATGAAGGGGGGCGCTGAACTAAAAAAGGTTAAGAACCACTGTTCTAGTGGATATCTATGGAAAGTTATAGTCATAAGAAATTGATAAAATACGGGTTTTTTGATATTTTTTTTGAAAAAAAACGTAAAAATTTCACCAGATTGATTATTATAAACATTTTTATCTAGATACAGATAAAGATAATTATAATAAATTTTATCTAGATGAAGATAAAAATTAGTACATTTTTATCTAGATAAATTTGAGATAATTTCACGTTTAATTTTGAAAATATTTAGGATCTACATCCTACAGGTATAAGGTAAAAAAATAAAAATACATAATTTAAAACATTTAAAAATACATGTTCTTTTTTAAATAAACTTCATAAAAGATGACAAATCATTCTCTGACTTAAAATTTAAAAAAATAATACATTTCTGCATTTTTTAACAAATTGTTGCGTATGGCTACTTCACTTTCATGATAGCACATATTATAATCTCCTTTCCTGGGTCTCCACGTGAGTTTTTCTCAGTAATCTTTTCGATTAATTTAAAAAAAAAAAAAAAAAAAAAAAAAAATTAAATAATATATTTTAAATTTCCTTTTTTTCAGGCCATTTAAATAAATTACCTATCTAGATAGGTACTCATAGATGACTAAAATTTTATCTAGATAAAGATAAAGATAACTGAAAATGAATTTATCTAGATAAGATAAAAGATAAATAATTGTTATCTAGATAACTTATCTAGATATTTCCCAACACTGGGTGTATTGTCATAAGATCATTTTTTAAATTTTCTTAAAATAAAAGAATTTGAAAATCACATGAATTCTTTACGGTTTTTTCAACATAAAACAAAATATACTTGGGCTGTATTTATAGTAAATTTTTATAATTTTTTACTTATTTGCTGAAGCGTATACATAAAAGGAATATTTTTACAATTGTTTTCATTGCAATATTCGCAACGATAAAGTCAAGCCAATTGAAATGTGATCGGTCGAGATTTAAAAAATGTATCTAGTCGAGTATTCGAGAATGTTTTGAACTAGGAACAAATCGAAATAAGTAAAGTAAAATGTTGAGACCAATAAAGATCTCTAGCGAAATGTCTTTATTATTGATATTCCCCGGTGATCACGGTTAAATAAAAGCACGGGGACGACTATGGTAAAACAAAGACGGTGACGTAAAGTTGCAGCGCACCACGCCGCACCCAGTGTAAGTTTACAGTGTTTACCGTTACATCGGACTAGTATCATTCCGGACGAGGGGGTACTTTAGGATTTGAACAGGTAAAGAGGTAAACCGATAATATTTAATTACGACAATAAATGAGGTTCACTGAGGTTCATTGACGTGTACAATGATAATTTTGACATAAGAATTTATATTACGACAGACGACTAACCCGAAAAATAAACCGACGGTGGTCAGTGGCATGTTAAGGCATTCGTCATGGGATAATGAAGATGAATTTTGGATTTCAAACTCATTATTTTATTTAGTTATTACATTACATAATGGCACAGTACTCTGGTATTGGTGTAAATCATGACACATCCTAGTGTTTAGTTTAAGAATATGAGCAACACAAAGAATCTCAGTATCGGTTTCACAACGGCGTTTTATTCATGCCTGAAAATATTATGTCGATACTACGTCTTTTGATTGTGAAAATGTTCCAAAAATGTATAATTTAATTTTTCAATAGATCAGAAATTTTATATTCTTTTTATTTTAAGAAATTTATTTTTGAAAATCTGTTAATAGTGTTTTCTTGAATTTGACAAACATTTGAGTTACAACTATAAAATATACGAATAAACTTATTTTATGAAAGTTTTCCATATCTAATTTTAGATTCTGAGTGAAGCGAAGGATCTTATGGTTTTACAATGATGTTTATTTTTTTTATTTTTTTTTTTTTTTCTGTAAACACCTTTTCGTATAGAAATCCTTGTCCAAAAGTTTCGTCCAGCAACTTTTTAGATTTGAAATTGAACTGAGATGGTACTTTAGAGAGGTCTTTTTTCCAAAATCTCCATAGTTTTTCCAGTAATCAAGAATAACGATCGAAAAACTGAGTAAAAACGGTAAAATCGGTAAAAATCCGCCGTAAACGAGATTTTCACTGTTCAGATTTTAGGTATTTAGTCATAAATCGAAAACTACTGAAGCTAGAAACTTGAAAATTTTATCCAATATCAAATACATACTTTTTTATATTGGACAACATTTTCAGAACAATTATAGTACTTTTGACTTAAATATAGAACTTTTAATTTACCAAATTGTTTGAAAGTTTTTATGTAATATAATTTTAAATATTTGACAAAAAGTTCTGAAAATTTAATATGACCTTACTCATATACCTACCTAATTGTCCTAACAAAAATTCAAAAATTGTGACTCGGGATTTTTTTTTATACACACTTTAATAAATTATTATAACTCGCCAAAAATTATACAAATAACCGTAAAATACGTAAACAGTATTTAAATAATAATATATTATATTACACTGAAGCTTTGCTCAGAATCGTTTTATACTAAAGAAATGAGTCATAATTTCTTTAAAACTTAATACATTCATCACCAATATCTTGTCCGAGGACCGTAGGGACGAAGGACGAACTTGTACCACCATCATCTCACTTATCAGCTTTTTCTCATTGAAATTTTCTCAACTATTCCCAATATAACGATGGTTATTGAATAACGATGACACAAAAAAAGACTCCTTGATATTATTATCATACATAAAAATTGATATAATATACACTGATGGCAATTGTGAACGACGATAAAATATTAAAATATATTTACAATTTTTTTTAATCCAAAATCTGTAAATGACATAAATAATCACAAGGCAATTTACCATACACATATTATTTTCAATCTTTGTAATTTTAATATTATGGCAATAAAATAAAATACAATCGATACATTTATTCATAGGAAATAGCGTACATACTGTGGTCACATATGATATTTTACAACACTTGAAGTAGTTGAAGCGTATTCATATTTATAATTGCCTCTAGGCCGGTGTTCACTATAATTATAAACTAGACTAACATATTTTGATTATTGTCACATTCCCAATAGTTTTATTTCTTATAACTACAGTCAAGCCAAAATATTGTCTACTCAAACGAATAATAAATTATTATAAATATATAGGTACCTATTAAAACTATCTATATATTATATTATAAATCTTATGTATACGACGAATACAAATTTAAAATAACATATTCTTCGTCTGAGAATAGTTAAAATTAAATTGGCGATTTAGGTAGATTCGATTGGTAGTTATTTTATGGTATCACAAACATTAATTTGACTAGGCCTATTGCATGGCAAGTCACACTGCGACGTTGACCTTTGAGGCTGTTGACAACGACTCAGAGACTACCAATTAGACCTTAGGAAATCCTTTGGCATAAGGTTTTTTGGCGTTTGTATTTAAATAATAAATTCCTCGGGCTCTGAAAGAAAAAATAACAAATAATTACTCACTTCTTACGTAAACACATACACGGATAACATTATATATCTAAAATATCAATCAAAATTCAATCTACAAAAAAAAAAGAAAAGTGAAAAACTGGCCACTATTTACACATTTTATGAAATAAAATAAATTGACAAAATATAATTTCAAAACGTTTGATTCTTTTAATTAGCTTTACGTATCGTGCTAATTGACTTACTTGTGAGTTACATGTTCGCCCATTAAAACGTAGTCGGATTCCGGTGGATTGCAAAGGCCTAGATTGAATAAAAATCTGTTAGCACAAGGTACTGCCCAGAATCCGACGTTGGAGTTGATTGATTCGATGAAGTACGGCGTCACTTTAGTATGATCACACGATAGCGTTTCTGTAATTTGTTTAATTTAATTAATTCACGTTTTATAGTTCAATATCATAATATACGAGGGATGGCGAAACATGCTAAGGATATTTTAATTATATTAATTGACTCTAAATTCGATAAAATTATTTCACAAATCTTGCTTTTAGTGAAAGTTGTAATTTTTTTTTTTTTTTGTACTAGCCTAGGAAATTTGAGTTATCTACTAAAAAGATGCAATAATAATGTAAAACGTTTTCGAAAATACTTTATATTTGTAAATCTATTAAAAAATCTGTCCCCCAAGTATTTCCATTGAGAATAAATGATAATAGACGTTAATGGGAACGTTAATGTTTTACTTTTTATTTCTGACAACGAAACGTGACGCGAAAAAGCTGTTTGCCACCCCTGTTCATCATATCATAGGTCGTCGGCGTATATACACCAAGTCGCTTGCACGCCGATGACATCACTCACGTATTATGCTGTCGCTAGCGCAACCGGGCTGCGACGTGCCGCCGTTGACGTAGAAGTCCGCGTGTCCGCTGGGGCCCCACTGGCCGAGAATGCCGGCCGCCGTGTGTATGATGTCCACGAAATGTGCGTCCGTGGGGTCAAGATCCCTGGACCGATTGTTGCTCATGTAGAATATGATCGTCGGGTCCAGGCCGGTGATGCGGCCGAGTTTTCCGGACTTGATGAAGTTCGACGTCAGACCTGCGATGTGCGCACCGACGCTGTACCTGAGTACAAACAAGGACATTTGATCATAAGTCACGCTATTCTCTGTCATAATGTCTTTTGGAAATACATAACCACATCGATAGGTAAAACAATAACTTGTCATTATCTTTGTGGGTCGAAATTAACGAAAGGGTGCAAGAGGACTGTATCCAGTATAGTGTCTATAATGTGACGTCATACGCGCGCGAAAGCACTAGAACTACCACACAATTAAAGATTTTTCCATTAAAATAAACTCATTTTTAGTAACAATTTTATATTGACCTTTCCCAATTAACTTGGAGACTAAGAATCCAATACTTCCCCAATAGTTTTACTTCCCAATAGGTCACTTTCGATTTTTCAAGCACTGATGCTTAATACGATATTGGTTTATCCGGTTTATCGTATTACGTATCAGTACTTAAATATGATCGGTATAACAATCACAATCAGTAGATATTGTAAGATGGTATATGATCATATATTATGTTTAATATATCTATGGGTACAATAAAAACTATGTGCTGTGTACAGATTAGATAGACGTTGTGACATCATTGAGAGTTATGAACACTGGTCATTTTTTCATTGATATCGAGCCCCATGATGACATATCATCATAATATTTAAATCATCATAAAACACATCACTTTGTGGGTAACGTTTTCAAGTATTTAACACAAAATATAATATAAGTGTATATTGATGATAAAAGAGTACCACAAAATACTTCGACTCTTTATAGTATGTACAATCGATATCAATCACATGTCTTACAAATGACCTTAACGTAATTTAAATAATGTAATAATGTATTCAATGAAAGAACGTGCCATATTATGTAGAATTTAACGCAGAGAAAGGTTTAGTTTGAATGTTTTTTCATCAGTTCAGACATTACTAAAAAGATTAATCCCAAACGTGATTCTTTAAAAAACCTGTTTTCATAGGATAAATATATACCAATAAAAATAATTGTTTCGAAATAAGTCACCTCGGATGCATAGAAGTACAAAAATATCGGTTTATACAGTTTTTACAGTACAGCGTAGAAACCAATTTTTCTCCGTTTTGTGATTTAAAACTTTAATTATATCCAGATCGGCATAGCATGCGAAATCAAAAGTGGTCGAAGTCTCATTGCGAGGCATATTTTTTATATAGAATTTTACACGGTGAACATTAGCTTATGACGGTGAGTCTGAGAAAAATATTTTAAAGAGAAAATCACTATATTTTAGCAAATACGGCAGATAGTACTGTCTGACCTTGCTGGCGTCCTATACTCTCCGATTTCAACGCAAATCTAACATAGCTGACATAGTTATATTGCAGATATACGAATAGAACTATAAAATGTTTATTTGTATGATTTGAAAATATAGGAATATGATTGAACTGCCTCTTATAAAAGCAAACCATCATTATCGTGATGAAATATACATTTGAATTGCGCGTAGAGTGGCTTGAACAATGCTTATTATGCGTTGAAAACGTTACCATTGATTTATTTTATAACTTAAAACCAATGCGATACCTCCGTTAGCGGATAGATAACTCGTAAGATGGATTAGAAATACTTTTATTCGTTCAAAATACAAAACCATTATAGTTTGTCATAAACGAGATCCAATCGGTCGTTAAGTTTTCAACACGATAATTCGCGATGCAAATGCATACTTAACGTACGCCGTACTCAGCGAATGTTTAGCGATGAGTAATACAATTTTAGAAAACCGACAAACGGAAATGGTAAGTGGAAAGGAGAGGGGTCGTGTAACCTGACGGCCGTAACGTGTTATAAATATATCGTTTTGAACGTTACCCCATCAGATGCAGCTTGTCGGGCGGCACTCCACGGGGATGGTCCGCCAAGTAGTTAGCCATTTGGGCGATGCACATGCCGCAAAATCTGGGCGCCCATTCCACTTGGTTCAGACACGGTATTTGCGCCAGCGTGGAATAGTCCACAATGATGATGTTGTAGTTTCCCCTGGTGAAATAGGCTGCGGCGAATAAACGGTTCGTTTATACCAGTACACTTTTATAATTTTACGGTTTATGTGATACCGCGAAGATTTACTCATTACGATACTTCCAGACACATTGGAGATAGTTTATCGAGTTGTTTTTTTATTTTTTCGTTCTATAAGATCCACAAGACTAAAGACTGAAAATAATTTATTTTTTAATTCTATTTAAATTTTCAGGTGGGAAATGAAAAAAAAAACTTATTAATTCAAAATCAATAACAATTAATTCGCAGTAAGCTATTTTATAAATGTTTATTTTTCTGTTATATTTTAAGTTTTTATTTTTATTAATTTAATGATTGTTTTTCAAATCGTTACCTACTAAAACGTGAATCGTATGTGTGAGTAATAAAAAATTAAAAAAACTGTTGTTAGCCTTGTGAGTCATATTAAAATACAGAATTTGATTACTGTTATTAATGCATGAGTTATTTTTAGTACATAAGATTTTGCAAGTGAGTAAACCTTTGTGGGACACCATGTATTTATATGTGACGCCCATAGGAATTAAAAGTAAATCGATATAACAATAAAATATGAATACACGTGTTTTTATCGAAGTGTCATTTGTTGTGAGTCCGTGTTGTGTTAAAATACACGTGTATTCGAATATGTGCGCGTGCACTTGTTCGTGGAGATTATCGTTCAGACGTCAATCTAACACACGTGTACCTTAATGCATGAGTCATATCACGAGACTCGAGTAGAACCAATGATTTTATAAGATAATCAGCGGTACGAAATCAGTACTTAAGTACTTGTAATATTTTCACGTAAAGTCGTAACTCGTTCGTTGCCTTACCGTTCCGGAGATCAGTGCTTGGGGACAGGTTTCTGCCGCCTTGGAAGCCGTGTATAATGACTTTCACCGGGTGTTTGGGGTTGAAATGAGACTTATACAGCGATTCGGGATCCGTCACGTCCAACAGGTCGGGATTGTCCTGCGTGAGCCTATGAATAAGACGAATCGTCGTTAAAGTCGTAGGCTGTAGTTTATTATTATTATTCATTTTATTATTATTATTATTATTATTATTATTATTATTATTATTATTATTATTATTATTATTGCAGGGCTATTATCATTTAGCACTAACGAAAGCCTGCACTACACGGAACGGGAGAAAGTGACCATATAATATATACCCACGTGACGTGATCATCATCGTCTGCAGTGACCGTAAAAAAAATACCTTAAATTTATATAGGTATATTATGCAGATTTATTGTTTTATTTCGTGAATCACATTTTACTACGCGTACGCGTGTAGTGATAGTGAGAATTATATTTTAGAAAATACGCAGTGATCGTGATGTTACGTAAAAAAAAAAAAAAGAAAAGCTTTTGAACCACGCCACGCATAAGTCAACTACGACGAGCGCATTGGAGCAAACCGTTTTATCTATGAAAGTATAAATAGGCACTCTTGTTACAGCGTTCGACAGTACTATGCCTTGGCCGCCGCAGTGAATTATTTTATAATATCACGATTGTTTTTACTTAGGTTGACGTCGCAGACGACGGGGAAAATCGCTAAACCGCAGAAAACAAAAGAGAAAATTGAAACTCCGGGATTCGTCCACAGCAAATATTTACTCTACGTAGATAAATTAAGTCCCGTGTTATCACTTTTTCAGAGGTGTGAACAAACGTATTGTCCGTAAGAGTGTAATATCACGAAATATACGCGTGTAAATTTTTTAATTCGGTCACAGAATAATGAAGAATTGTAATTAGAGAAGTGCACCGCAGACATGAAAATTACTTTGGTGATCCGTATTATATTGTATAACTCTTAGGTAGTCACACGCATGAAAGCGCAGACGAATTGCGCATGGAGTAAATACCTAATGCGTGTAGGTCGTATAGATGCTCTATAATTCCTTAAATACCAGTTGTTAAATCCTTAAAATAAAATAATGAACGTCGCGGTAATGCATCTAGTACAATACCTATAGGCTATTTCCGAATGTCTATTCTCTTTATGATACTAATTGAGCATGACATATGATTAGTTTGAAAACACGACTCATTTCAAAACGAAAATGTAACAATAATAATAAGTATTGTATTTTGAACGTAACAGAATGCTGATTTTCACCTTTTATGGTGCAGTGAAGTCACAAAATTCGAGTGGATATGGGTTAGGTTAGATTACACTGGCGAGTTCAGCTACAGGAACGTGATTTAACGTTTCTAAGGAAATACCGCCTCCATAGTTCACATTGTAACCTAACGGCTAGATTGAGAAATGTGGATCAGGCGGATGAATCAGCCAGTACTGAAGAAGCGAATGAAGGAACTTAATTGAAGCAGCAAAAGACCTTAAAAGCTCATTAATAGAAAAAAATTAATCCTGTGCATAATTATTACTATTGATATTAATACGTGATTTGACATGATTGATTGATACGGTTTGACACATTGATTAGCCACACCAATGTGTATGTAATATGCAATGCTCGAATTGAGGGGGTACGCAGGCGGACGGAGCTCCCCTTCTTATCTTTATTTTTTTAAGCGTACCCCTTCTTCAATTTTTAATTTGCATTGATTTCAATTATTGAGTGGGACGCTAATTTTTTTTAAAGTTTCTTAGTACCCCTTCTTTTATATTTCCAATTCGAGCACTGGTAATATGTATATTAATTTGCAATCGATAACTTTCGAAAAATATAATATGTGATCTATAAACATCACTATCACTGCATACTTAGCTCGTCCAATCAATACTGTCGACTATATACGTATACTTTGTAATAGATACCTACCAACATACTAGGTACAAACATTTTAAATAATGTTTGTTTACGTAGAGACTTGAACGCACGCACAGTGATAATAATAATGCATAATAATCACGAAGTGAATAACGTTTCTATTAGCAAGAGAATATTTTCGTAAGCAACTTGATCGGTAAACATTCGGAAACGCGTGCAAAAAACTTGATAAATTATTCTCACGAATATTAGATACTGAATTTGTGCCGCGATTTCGATTGGATTTCAGTTAGGTAGTATATTGTTATATTAGCAATGATTACCTAGTGTACAAGAAAAACTGTATCCTTGGGTGAGGACACGTGAACGGAGGTTCGACGCATGACGAAGAGTTGAACAACTCTTTGACGGAGACCGGCGGAGTCGGCGTGGTCTGTTTTTGAGTGACGTTTTGCTGTTTTGGCGGCTGTTTGCCCGCGTTCTGTTTGAACGGGCGGTCGATGGAGTTGGCATTATTGTTTTGAGCTGAGGCTATTGGTATGGCACGAGGCCTTCCCAACGGTATTTGAAGTCTTTCGGGTGGGTCTCTTCTTTGGCACAGGATTTCGCCTAAACCGTATAAACTCATACGTCAATTCGGCCGCACAAATGTAGAATCCGTAATAACTACACAAATTTCTATAAAGTTGTTGTTATTTTTTTTTTTTTAAGAACACGTGTTAGAAATGTTCAAACTTGAAATTTTTCACCCATTTCAAAAACTTCCAACGATATAAAATGTAAATCATATTAGTTAGAGTGTTAAAAAATTGTTGTTTTCATTTTGAACTTTTAACGTAAAATATAATTTGTGTTGTTAATCGTTGAAGATATGCTATTACGTTCCCTATCGCTAACTCAAACTCAATTTAAAAGTAATAGATTTACTGTGGCATAATATGGGATATATATATATATATATATATATATAAGAAACATTTTTTACATAATTTTTTAACTCATTATTAGCATAAATATACCAGTCAAACTGCATTTTATTAATTCTTGAATCACATGCGATAATTGGTTTATTCTGCATTTTAGTACGTAAAACGTATTATGTAAAAGTATTATCTATACTATTCATAGTAACACATAGATAAATGAAATTAGTACACTTGTGAGTGAATAGAAAATCATAAGAAAAATGAAATGCGCTTGAAAAAATCGTGAAATTTTCATGTTTATGTATACAAATTTACGTGTATCTCTGCAGCGCATGTATAAGTAAGTAGTGATCAGACTTTAAAATCAACCTATTTTTTAGTCTTTTTTTTAACCGATGTGTATCGTTCAATTTCAATACCGTACAATTAAATACATATTAAATTATACGCATGCGTGTGCACTGTGCGTCATACGCATATGTGTTGCAGTCGACTCCGACGACCGAGCACGTACCTATTACGATGAACGTGAACAGGTAGAGTAATGTGTGATAACTTGCGCTTGTATGGCTGGCCATGGCTCTCTCATGTTCACGCCTGGCGTCGGATCATTCTGAAAACAAACGATATTGAACGGTTTAGACGTATAACGGTGACTGTACGGTTCGAACCAAATGTTTCGTTATGATAATAATATTATTGTGTACACGATGGTGCCCGCGTAATGACGTCTCGTGGCCGACAAAGCGCGCTCTCGTCGGCCAAAAACAATTCGCACTGTACCGACGTCGGAAAAAGTTTCGTTCGAATCCGATCGGTGCAAAAATAAACGTCAATTCTCGAGGTCGCATTTTTAGAAAGGTTGCAAAATGTTTAAAATGTAACTTTGAATTCCAGATAGCAATTAGATAATTAATCAATAAAATGCTCAATTAACCGAATGAAAGTGATTCCATATCGAATCGTACGTGTCATACGTTAATACAATTTCAAAGATTGTGTACATGATTATCGTATACTAATTAGAAAAAAAATTTCATAGGTAATTAGACTTTAAAATTAATGTCAAAGTGAAAATTATGTTTCTATGTTATAATAAAATGTATTGTATCATATATTATATTGGCCATATTTGATTTTTTCTCATTGAAAGTTTCTTATTTAAATAATACAAAAAAAAAACGGTTTTTTTAAATTAAATGAAAACATCAAGAATCCAAATTTACAGAACATGGGTTTCACAAGAATTTTTCATAACATTAAATTCAAATCGACTCGTTCGTATAAAATAAATTCTTTATTTAAAGTAATTAATCACATTCCAGCAACTTAGTAAAAATAGCATAGTTCGATTGAAATAAAATACCAATAATATTATTATCATATGGTCCGTCAAATTCATGTGTAATGGTAAGAAACATTCATGTGTGCAGTTTATCCGCGACCTTCGCGTTATTAAAAGCATAGGACCAAACAGAATATTAACCATCGCAATATATTGTAATGATCTATAATGGGTTCAAGGTAGCGTACTTTTTTTTATTTTATCGACAATTTTGTTTCTTTTTGGAAAGTCTAGAAAATCGTATCCCTCGTTCGCCCGGATTACTGTGTATATGTACCTACACACGTATGCACATGACGTGACCATGCCCGAGTGCTCCACTGTCCAACCGGTATCGGTCGTCGGTTGTGATGTAAGAAACCCATACAACCGGGTCAAGGTTGATACTGTTTTATGCTGTTTCTTCATTTGAAATTTCGAGATAATTGCTGAAAAAATTCGCCGATTCACGTGTACGTGAAGATCAATCCGAATATTCTCATGGTTATCGCGCCGTCGGTGATAATAGGCACACGAGTACGCTTAGATAATTTTCTACCGAACTAGTTCAACCGCGGTGGTAATTGAAAGATAACACTGCTGATATTACGAATGACGGCCCGCCGGCTTATCGAAACGGATGTTTCGAATTTCAATGACCTTGTGGATAACGCAACAACTCGCAGGGTAAAATAAGTGTGGTACTCGTGCGGTGAAAACCACAATTTAGGCACGTTATGTGACAGAAAATGCTATTCGTTTTAGGAATGAAAAGTCATTTAATTTTGTAACAATTACTGTGATAGAAATAGGTCTCGTGAGTTATTAGTTTTTTACGATGAACTCAATTAAATAGGGCGAGCTTATGGTTAGTCATTAATAACACTGAATTAATATATTGAGTATTCATTAGCATTATTTGCATAACTTAATGAGAAAAAAAATCCAAAACGTTTCCTCTTTTTTAAGCTTTATTTGACAATAACATATTTAAATAGGTATATGAGCTTTATTATAGAGTAGAAGAACGTTTATACTTTCCAGAATTAAGAAGTAGCGTTTATCATGACAAAAAATATGAAATAATATTAATCAAGCCACTATCTTCATCATTGCTCTAAATGTTTCTCCAATTATTACAGTAAAGCTATTATATGATTTATTCACATCCCAAAAATACTTAATCACCAATTATATTTTATTTTATGACAACTTAAAAATGTTTTCAAATATATTAATTTTTGTCATCGTTGACGAAAATTTTATTGGACAATTTAAGAATAATTCGCTACAAAAGAGCCTTGACATCAATTGTATGGCGATTTAATTTACGATAATTAGGTAGTTAATATATTTATGTTAACATGGTATAATATTGAAATATAAAGTCGGATTGTTGGGACACTATGCATAAATATTATAAAATCAACTATATACAGGTTAAAATAGAAAACTTTGATTTCAATTTACATTGACAGTTTTATAATGAGATGTCTTGAAAAAAATTAAAAGCATACAAAATAAAAAAACCTATAACCCATAAAATTAATATATTAAAAGCATAAATCAACACCATATTTATTTATTGGAATTTAGAATTTAGAATTTTTCAAAACAAAAGTTGGATGTAGGTAGTGATAATAATTGTTTTGTAATTTTCATTTAAATACAATTTAAAAGTAATGCTTTCGGAAGTAAAGTAATATTTCTTATAAATTCTTTACTATTAATATATCATTTTTAAATAGCTTCATTGTTCTTTTCACACACCTCGTTATTTTCTAATTTCACTAAATTAAATCGTTTTTACGGAAGACGGAACATATGTATCTCATATGGGGATCTCGACGCCGTAAGTGAAATTTGCTTGGAATACGCTTAATTACACAACACTTGATAGTAATATGTATACTGTATACATTGTGCCTATTCTTATCTATTGTTTGATAATACATGACACGATTAAGATACTTTGTCTTCAACAGTATATTCACCTATTATTATAAAAATTTAGCAAGACATTGAAGTAACACTATATTAAACCTTATGAAGTTATTACGTTTAAAATGAAAAGTTAAAAATGAAAAACAAATATCAGAAAATTTTGTTAAGATGTGCGTGTTTAGAAAAATTGGTAATCGAGCAAAAGTAAATATAGGTGATTTGCTAATAACGAAAAATGAAATTACTATTATCTAAAGTATTTAAAGGAATTCAAAACTATGTGTGATAAATTCGAAACAAAGAAGACTTATGGAATCAACCCGAACTCATTCGAACGGTTTTTAAATAATTAAGTTTTAAAATTGTAAAAAAATAGCCAGGGGCGTCATTGGGGGGGGAGGCAGGAGTATGCATTTGCCCTACCCTAGATTTCAAAGTAACTTTGGGCCGGCTGCTTCTTTCACATGGGCCGGCACATGGGACATTAGAACACATAATACACAATAATTGAACATTGACAAATTTAATATAAGATTATATGAATATCTTATTTAGAACCTGTGGTTAATGTTATGAAAAAAAAATATTTGTCTTTTTCTGCATAAAATGTATTTAAAAATATTTATATGTTTGTTTGGGGGAAGATAATTATGAATAATATTATATATGTTAAATTATTAACAAAAGTGAATGAAGTTTTGGTTTATAATTTATGTCAATAAAAAAATAGGTGTTGAATTATAGTTGATTAATGTTGCGAGCGAAGTGAGCGGTTTTTTTTGTGTAGGTACTTAAAAATTGTACACTGATTGGGCCGGTCATTATTATGCCCTACCCTATCATAAATTGAAATGACGCCCCTGAAAATAGCTGAAGATAAAAAAATTATTTTTTTTAATTAGGTACCACACATTTAACGCACATTTATACCCAGAATTTCAATTCAGAAATTAAACCATAATAGATTTTGATCAACAACACTGTAATAACCATTCTATGTATCAATCAATTGCCGGTGCTTGACTGAAATAAAAATATAACACGGCGATATATGTATACTCAAGTATTATGATTTATGCGATACATTATAATATACAATATTATAGTGTAATGGTGCGCAAATTGTATTTTGTACCAAATTTTTAAGCTTTTTCTCTGAGAAAAGACTAACGAGTCCAATCCAAAATTAAACAGCTGTGAATAGGTATTTTAAAGTAAAAAAATACGTTAATCTTGGCATGTTCAGAAAGATAAATACCCTCCCATACTCAATAATCAGTATAGGATGGCAATTAACGATCATACGCTTATTATATAGGCGATAAAAACAAGATGTAAATAGTGGTTTATAAAAAAAAGTTATTGAACGCCGTTAATCAACAGATAATTTTTTTATGGAATATGTTCTCGTTTGACCAACACAAATTTGAACTGATCATTGGTTTTGAACAACATTTTTTTTTTTCCAACTACCCTGATACCGATCCCAATGCCGGTACCGATAATGGGAAACAAAAAAACGATCGTATAATATGAGGTTCGAAACGGTTTAGTTATTACAACCGGATATTACAACCGATCGACACGAACTTTTGTAAATGTGTATGAAAATATCTATTCTCGTAGCACACGTAGTATTATACAATATCCTCAAAGTATAAAGCACGTTGTGATAACTAGTGTTTGGGGAGTTGTCGTTGATGTTGTATAGCGTGTCGTGTAAATTATTGCATTTTATTTTCAACATTTTTTTAAAATTAATATTTCGACCATCCATCGCGGGTTTGTGATTTGCAGGATCCGACGAAATTCGACGTTGAGTATTAAGCTAAACGCCGATTAACTGTGTCAATGAAACGGAGTGTGGCACCAAAGGAAAAAATGCCTATGTAAACCGTCGTAAAAGACACGTCGATTAACGAAGAGTCGAGTGGCCTCTCCGAACGAGAGCCGATACATCCCGTTTCGTCCCTTCGTTCCGTTTCACCGACTTAGTGGACACACTCGACTGTATTTTCTTCCAGCTATGCATATATCCCGGCAATCGCCAAACACAATTGATTATAGTAATAATAATAACAACCAATATACTTACGGTCTATGGTTGATGTTTTTTTTTTTTTTTTTTTTTTTAATGTGTGGTATAATAAAAACGTGTTTAATCTTACAAGACCAGATTAAAGGGAGTACCTGCCTCCGAGCGAAAGTTTTAAAAGCTCCAAGGTGAAAAATGTCTCAATCCGACCTTGGGTTGGCCGAATATTAGTATGGTAAAACGAATAATATTTTCGATTTGTTCGTAAGAAATCGTCGACAACAATCGCGGTTTTTATTTATATAAATGTATTTTTTAATCGACAAGCCTCACTAAAAGTAATCACTAAAAGTAATCGTCAACTCAATAATTTTTCGAGCGCTGTGAATTCACTGTCAAATCATTAGTATTATATGAAATGTGTACAGCGTAGACCGCATTTTTACCGTGTTGAATACTACTGTATAACTACAAGTATCGATCAGGTTAAAACGTAATGTTTATTACGGTAGAACGCATATTTTTTTATTAATTTTTTTTTGTTTTTTGTTAAACTGGACCATACTGGACGACTGTCATCGATGACAACCGTTGACGAGTGCCCGGTGTGCCGCCACAGAACCGTTTTCCGGGTCGGAAGGTGTAAAAAAAAAATACGAAAAGAAAAAAACCCCTCATACGGTGCAGGCTGACTGGATGTACTCACGTGAAGATTTCCGCGAGAACGTTTCGAGACGGCCGTGACGTAGACGAAATACTGATGCGGCCGGACGCGCGTGTTTCTTGTGCCCGTATGCGATCACACCGTCGACGAACACCGTAACGACTATTTGCACCTGACACCGACCGAACAGCCGAAGAGACGCACGCGCGACCGACGGGTAACTGAACAGCACCACCGCAGCCACGGCTCGACCGGACCGTGTGTGTAGTGAAAGTGAACGGAGGCGGCGGCGGCGGCACCGGTCGTTCCGATTCGATTTGAATTTGTTTTTTTTTTTTCTTCTTTCTCGCGCCGCGTCTCGTCCGTCGTCGTCGCCGTCGGGTTGTGACTATTATTGCACGAGACGTCGGCGTACACCTACTATATATACATACTATACACCTAAATAATATTATTTTATACACATCACGATAACGCCACGGAGCCCGCGCTCTGTCGTCGTTCGCTTATCGGCGGTCTGCTCGTAACGATTTAATTGAAATAATAACAGTGTGTAATGACAGTGGGCGCGTAATAGTCCGGCTAGACGACGGCCATTATCGCGAGACAACGATACGATATCGACGACGTGACGTCAGGCGCGTATACAAGGGGAGGATTTATGGGTTCCGCCTTCCCCGCATTCCCCCCGAAATTTCAGCAAAAGTATTCAATATTTAACGGAATATAAGTGGTTTCTATCAATGAGGGAGATATTAGATAAAAATAAGTTGGTTTTATTACTATTTATTAGTTTATTACTATATTCTTATTATTGCCATTTTAAATTTTAAAATTGATACGGTGGATACGCACAGGCCGCATTGTTATCGTAAAATGTTTTATATATATATAAAAAAAATAATGAGAAATAAATAATTTTTCCGTTAAAATTATATGAAGTTCTTTATACATAAATATGAAATTATACAACCCCCTCCCCCCGAGACATATTTTTGTTGTGTACGCGCCTGTGTGACGTTGTATCGTAACGTAAATTAAACGCACACACACACACCCCACACGACACGGTGTTTTGTTGTCTTCTCCTCGTTCGGTCTCGAGGAAATGTGTTTTCGTCAGAGCACGCTGACAAACCTAAACGACGACGCCTCCAAGACTAACCTGAACCACGGTTTTGAGGGATTGTTTTTACGCTTCCGTGTTTTATTTGACGTATGTGGTCGATTGTGTATCGGACGCAAAAACGATATTTGTACGATTGTGGATGAGAACGGGCGCTTGGCCCCGGGTTTTTTTTCATGTCAATCTATGATCGATCATAATCGCCGTGAATAAATATAATAATAGGTGATGCCTGTAGGTTAGAACATACATTTTATTAACTGCTCTAAAACGATTCCGTGGTTGCATCAAATCGGTGCCTGTATAAATAGTAAAAGTAGTTTTAATCTATTTTACTATTCGAGATACTATAATAATGTAATAGTACGAGCCTCTACACGATTTTGCAACTCTCAAGATGACGCACGTTAAAGCCTAAATTTTTTCCCCGTGATCAACTCTGGTTTGCTTTCTATTCTTTCTCGACTCGTGAAATCTTATACGGACTATGTGTGAGCCATCACTTTACTAATCACTTGCGCGTCGATAATAATTATCGATAAAACTGTCAAGAAGATATTTTTCAGAACGATGTATCGTCGTTCGAATACCGGCCCGGAGTGGTTCATTTTTCATACAACAACTGTAGTATAGTATTCAGATCAGAACACAGGAATTTGTATGGAAAAAACATGTAATACGTAAATAATTTATATTGCACCCCTCCAATCATACGAAGGTTCATGAACCAAGTCACTCGTAAAACTATGATTTTTTTATTTTTTTTTTTGTTATAGATAATAAAAACGATCGGTCCGACGACGACGTGTCAGAATGTATTATATGAGAGTTCGCGTGCGTTCGTTAAAACTATCTTAAAAACGTCTCTTTGGCGTATAAAAAATTGAATTAGATCACAGTCGTTTGAAAATCAAAAGTCGCGATTTGCCTAACCACAACAAGGATCGAGCCAGGCGTTTCGCAGCCATGAAAAAAATTACTATAAAAATAGAGAAAATACAAAATAGTTGAACATAGTTGACGTGTAAATGAGGAAAAGACCTGCAGGTTCGCTAAAAAATAATAATAATAATAATAAAAATAACAGGGTATTTTGTACTTATTTATGTAAATATATTTTGTTTTATAATACATCGACGTTATATCGTTCATTCGCAAGACCTAATATACACAGTTCTCTTGAACATTATCAAACCAATTTTAAATCCAATTTCTAATTTTAGACATGTTTTTTTTTTAAATATAGTTTCATATTACATGATAAAAATTTTTTGATCTTTTCTATTTCAGTTTAGACACACACGAATTAGAACTGTCATTTGGGATAAAAAATCGTTAAAATTTTTTTTTAATAATCAGTTTTGGTTATTACTTATATTGTACAAATATTCAACGTTTTTACGAATATCCTTATTTCTTATTGTATAAAATAATTTGGTTCCTTTTTAACAAACATGCCATTAGATAATAACCGAATAGTTTGGTTACTTTTCATGAGAATAGTGTCAACTAATTAATATTAAACAAAATGAAAATTTTAATTAAGGCACACAATCTCTGATATAAACATTACACAGTCCACATGGGTACAAGTACAATATGTGTTGATGCATATTTTTTTAAGAAAGAATAATATTACATTACGGATGTTACAACTAGATATAGGTATTGTGAAGTTCTTGCAGTTAGTGAGGCGGATATAAGTCAATTTACTTGTAAAAAGTATATAGGAATAAAACAAAGAAAATTAATTATTTTAACATCGCGTTTACTATATGACGGTGCATTTTCAAGTAATTTCTATTAGGTAACAAAAAAATTAAAATATTTGCTCAAAATAAATATTGTCGATTGTAGTGTGATAGAAACAAATCACACTCGTCCGTCATAATTATCAAAAATAAATCTCAGTACTAGAATTAAATGGTAAAAATTAATAAATAAAAAGTTGAAATTTATTTTAAATAGAAGACACTCTAAGAAAGGTATAATATGAAATCGAATTCGAAAATGTTCTCTTTACAACTCTAATACTGTCATTTGTTTACTAATAATTTTGTTTTAACATAGTTTAAAAACGTTTCTTTAAGTGATTATGTATTTCCTAGACATTAAAAATACCATATACGTGACGGAATATTTTTACGTTTTTGTCGTCTTATTCACTAGATATTTAAAAAAATGCACTAGTACTCCAGTAATACTCTAGTATTATGGTTACAGTTGACTAAAAATCCATAACCGAGCTAATGGTTCATGTCTCGTATCGGAATCGCTACGATATGTCGACTTTAGTTCAGCGGCGCCGTCGAATACCTTGTCAGTGAAGACGGTTTCGGACGTTTGGACCCGAGTAAAAAACGAACATACACACACACACACACACACACACACACACACACACACACACACACACACATGTACATTGTACATGTGTACAACAGCTCGGAACTCGATCGTCATTCTCTAATAGGCTTCGTCAATACTCGTACTCGCCCAACTCATGTTTGACTGCACTTTTGGCGCAAGCACTGCACACTCACATGCATATTCATTAGTCGGTTTATTAGTGGTACTTGCATTAGAGTCAACTACAGGTATGAAACATGCACCCGTCGACGTGTACAACGCCATCTGTAATCAGACATAACTCAATGGCGTACGGTAAATGTATGATCATCTTAGACTGGCATTTTTTCAAGCTTTCTACTTAAACTCGTAAGCATATAAAATAAATAACTTTAAGTCAATAACCACAATGTGTGACTTTAAAACGGGCCATGAAACTGATTATTTTTATTTTTCCATCACATTAATCAATAAAGAGAAATTCGGATCGCGTTACTTAAAGTGTGTAAATAGGTGCTGAGTTGTAAATACCGACATGATGTCGTCATTGGGTGCCTGTCACTCCAGCGTCGTTGAATTATCAAAGATTCATTATGACAAATAATCCATTCACTTGTATAACAACACCATAAAACACGGAAATTAAAAGGTAATTATAAACTCGAACATTGTCATTTACGAAATCGCAATGCAAATAACTACAGTTTTGTAATGTTTACTTGAATCGTTGGTCACATAGTTATATTTGCTATCCCTAGTCACATTAAATGTCTATACGATGTTCATTAATTCGTCACGGATAACTTGAGTATTTGATATTACCTGCAGATTGGTCGAATTTAATGGTAACATAATAAAGAAAACTTTGGTGACTGCGAACATTTCGCATCGGATTAAGCAATAAAAACTAGCAAATATTCAATGAAACTAAGTAAATTCTCCTTTACACATAGATTTTTGCAATTTTAAGGCTCAAGACTTAACTTGCAAAGATCATATTCAACTTTCACTAAAAATTAAAATACGTGACCCATTATTTCTAAAATAAACGTTAGTCATGTCATCTTTACATGAATTCGGCAGTGATGTCGTACCTGTTCTTCAAACGTGATGGTTATTATCCTTTAACAAACGATTGGTTAAGTGTAGTGTTAAATACCATTTTTAGGTAATTTATGTTCTAAATATAGGTATTAGCCATATTGTATTATATAAAACGTTGGCTGTGAGTGTATTGATTGATATTTTAACGCGGCCATATGTTCATGCAAGGCCGTATAAGTGAGCTGAAGTTTCGTGAGGGGTTTCAAATTATGTCATCCGTTCGTAAAATTACAACAAAAATAAATTACGGACAATTTCGAATACAATAAACTGTATTAAATATCTATATATTATGCATATATTAAGTGAAATATGAATAAATACTTTTCCAATTGAAACAATACAACATTTATAAATCAAAACAGAAATTGCACTCTGCGACGGAAGACCGATGTAAAAAAGCTGTCAATAATAAAACGCATCTACATAGTTTTAACAATACAAATAATGAAAATGATCATGATAATGGTAAAAATAATTATTAATTTTATTAGTCTCTGGTTTTACGCCCCATAATTTAAGTGATATTAAATAAATAATGTTATATCGTGTACTGTGTAAATATAGTATAGTAGTCAAGTACGCAGGTTTCCTTCAAATAGCTTCTCAAACTAGACAATATATTATTACAAGAAACTAAAACTAGAAATTAATTATCATAATTTTGCATGGTAAACTATAATAATTGAGTTTCATTGTATTACCATCACATCGTACAAACTAAAATATTTCCGGAAGGGTTTTGACCCCCAAACCTCCCTCAAATGTGGCCTTGTGTATTTACAGGGTCAATTCACAGTAAAGCTAATCATTTTCATAATCATATTGTATTCCATATTATAATCAATTTCATGTGAAAATATATAAAATATATGTTAACATGAATTATATCCATTTTTTTTTTTTTGGAACTTTACCTATACAATAGTGTATACGTTTGATAATAAATGAATAATTTATTACATTATTAACTGTCTATTCTGCTGATATTTATAGAAAATCTTAACATATGCGTATAAACTAATGTCTGTTAAATAATCAATAATATTTCAAGCTGGGATGACGAGAAAATTCTTTGAGATTTTCATGAAAGATTAATTTCTTACCGTGTAAAATAATTCACGCCTCTGCTGCGTTGACATTATATTTATTGATGCTTCCAAAAATTTATCGCCAAGTGTACTGTATTTTGAAATGCTACATCGTAAAATGTCTAGTACAAACAGATGCGCAAAAATACTCGACTAATGAAACATAATATTCATTACTCAAACAGTTTGTATCAACGAAACGTATCCGCGCTGAAAATTGTACACGTTTATTATTAACCGTTTTAATAATAACTAATAAGTACCTATTATTTATGATGTTTTATTTGAAAATCGTTTGATCATCATTTTGATTATAATATTACCATAATACGCTTACGTCGACAAGACTTCCTAGCATATTATATATACAAATTAAATACGAGTTAACAATTTTGAGATTGTTAGGTATACTGCAAAGATTATTCTGATAATTATATCATTTTCAATGTCTCATAATTCATATAGTGGTATGTTTAACCTCGAGATTAAAACACTATTCTTAATATACGAAATAATAAATCATGTTAAAAAAATAATGTTATCATGATATTAATTCTTTGTTTCATGTTTTAAATAACTCTAAATGGCAATGAACACTTAAGTCACGATTTTTTTAATATGTTTTAAGGTCTACATCATGAATGTAAACTTTTATAAAAACATTATTTCTCATACATTTGCGTAGTTACAGGTATTTTTAACTAACTGAAATTTCAAATCTTACTTCCGTGAAATAAATTCACCGTTTTTTACTGCGATTCGAGATTTCAATTTTTTTGATATTACATAATGTATGTATATATAATATATATACAAAGAACATCTTCGAGGACGTATTGTAACCGCCTCGTTACATACGTATTTGATACTTTTATCGTCACAAGACATATTTATTTTTCCACATACTGTGCACAAGAATTTAAGACCCATAAAACATTTTAAACTGGTAACTACATCGCTTTAGTTACATTAATATTCCATCCGAAATAATAAATCCAAGTGCTAAGTCGCCTGCGCCCCCCAGACTAGTGACTGGCTACTGTAACCATTGATCTCACTATCTGTATCAAGGCGATTCGAATTTGTTAATTTAGTACGTTTCGTTTGAATTCGGCTGGTACCGAATTGGTTCCCAGATCTAAACTCCATGTGCCGAATTGTTTCCCATTAAATTACGCACATTTTCCTTCTCAATTTTACTGGCTTAAGACTGTCAACTATATTATAGTATGATTGGTTAAAAAAGTGCGTTAATTTGTGTTTAAAAATGATATGGTATATTGTTGATTTGGAAGTCAATTAGTCATCAAAATAATACAATATATTGAATACAATTTAAAAAAGCCGATAAGATAATGGTGGTGGAAGTTCGTCCTTCGTCGCTTCGCTCCTCGGACAAGATAATGGTGAGGAGTGTATAGCACTTTCTATCATGGGATCACCTGGTTTACGATAGTTTAGTTGTATGGTACTTTACATTTGAATGCAATGATAAATCATTGTAAGGTAAGTACAGGATACAGTAGTTGGGTGGGATACACGAGATTCATTGCTAGATTTGGCATTATTGGATAGATTTTGGAATTATTTTATATTATAAAAAAAAAAACGATTCTGAACGAAGATGAAGATGTCAGCCTTAAATTGTAATATTTATTTTATTTTAATATCCTAGATTGGGTTAAATTTACATTTGTCTATTCATGTGACTTCTGCTCGTGAGCATTGGACAAACCAGGATGTGCATAGATAGGGCGTAGGTAAATACCATATTATTTGCCTAAATGCACTATCGTGACGGTACCACCCGACCCCGCCGTCCATATATGCTGAATGCTCCGTGGCTACGTCTATTTAAATATTAATAATTAATAATAATATATAAAATCCTCATGTTTATGGAACTGATACACACATTAAAATAACTGGAAATTGGAAGTTAGTAACGTTCTATTCAACCATGTTAAGGTACGTTATACACCTTGTGTTTACAATCTACCAATATTTTGTATAGAACAGCTGTCAGCTACTGATTATATTATAATAAACTTAATCTATTTAATTATCTTTATCAGCTGTGATATTACATAATATTTTCATTTCTTATCTTTGAATACAAAAATTTTTATACATTTTCAACTACAAAATAATTTGCAAATATTCGTGATTTTGACAAATTTTGTCGATTTTTGAACTTCAACTGCTTATAAAAAAAAATTGTGCATATGTATTTGAATAATTTTTGAATCACTCTTAGATCAACTTATTCAAAACCTTCTATTAAATTTTCAAGCGATTTGGTAGGGCCAAAAAATTGTAATCGACTTTTATAAAAAAAAATCTAAGAAAAATCGAATTATTCAAATGCCTATAAATAGCTCAAAAATAAACGAAATATTTTGAAAATACAACTATGTAAAGAAAATGCCTATTTAAACATTTTGTAAAAGTTTTAAGTTTCTACGACCTATACTTTTTGAATAAGAACAAATATCAAAAATCAATGATGCCTAAATTGTTATTTTACGCGATTATGTGAAAAAATTGTAATTTCAAACACTCATAAAAATTTTTGATTTTATTCCAGTGCAAATTTTTTTACAGATAATTGAAGGAAAACGTATGTCAAACTTTGTACCGAATTTACAATTCTTAGTTTTGAATACTTAAAATTTTATGAATTTTCAACTGCAAAATAACTTCAAATTTTCGTGATTTTCTACACATTTCGTAAAAATATGAACTTTTTATGCTTATAAAAAAAAAATTGTGCATTACGCTTTGAATTTTTTTTTTATACCGATAAGTTCGACATATTAGGTACCTTGTATTAAATTTTCAAGAATTTTTGTCCAGTCAAATTTTTTTTATCCACATTTTAGAAAAAAAAACAAAGAAAAGTTGAAAATTTCAATTGTCTATTAAAAGCTCAAAAAAAGTCTAAAGTTTACAAAAATTGTACTACGTATAGATGATTCCAATATAAACATTTGGTGAAAGTTTCAAGTTTTTTCGACTTATACTTTTTGAATAAGAACAAATATCAAAAATCGTTTAAGGCTAAATTATTATTTTACGCAATCATGTAATTATTTCGTAAACGTTTGAACTTTAGATGCTTATAAAAAAAAATTGTGACTCACGATTTTTGATTTTTTTTAATAGCAATAAGTACTTCTAATGAGGAACCTTGTACTAAATTTTCAAAGTTTTATGGCCAACCAAATTTTTTTTATCCACATTTCAGAAAAAAATAAGTTCAAATTTTCGCGATTTTTCAATATTTCATAAAAATTTAAACTTTTTATGCTTATAAAAAAAAAGGTGTGCATTTCGCTTTGAATTTTTTTTTTATTCCGATAAGTACTTCTTATGAGGAACTTTATATTAAATTTTCAAGATTTTTTGTCCAGCCAAATTTTTTTTATCCACTTTTCAGAAAAAAAAACTAAGAAAAGTCAAAAATTTAAATTGTCTATAAAAAGCTCAAAAAAAGTCAAAAGTGTTCAAAAATTTTACCACGTATAGATGATTTCAATATAAACATTTGGTGAAAATTTCAAGTATCTACAATTTTTGGTTTTTGAGTAACGGCTAAATAAAAAAATCGATTTCGTCGAAAACGGGTTTTGCACAAAAAGTACCGTTTTTTCCTCATTTTTTGTTTGTTTTTCCCGTGGCATTTGAAAACTTTTGGGAATTTTCACTTGTGACCTCTCTAAGGTACCTCCGATATTCGTTTTGCCACCGAAAACATACCCTGAAGTTCAAAATTGAAGCATTATTTCGAGTAGTTATGGTGTACACAGACACAAAAACAAAAAAAAAATTCGTTCAGAATCTAAAAAATAAAAAAACAAAAAAAAAAAAAACAAAAAAAAAAAAAAAAAAAACACATCATAGTAAAATCAATACATTCTTCACTTCGTTCAGAATCTAAAACGTTGATTTTCAGATTTGAAACAAACTTTCTTTTAATATTCAATTCGCGTATGCTTTTTATAAATGTATACAATTTTCCAAGTATTTGTTATTTTTTCCTGTTTGCTAGTAAGTTTTCTTGTATTATGACTTCTAAATTTGCCAATCTATTAAACTTTATACAATCTAATTTATACTTTGTACCAATTATTAAAAGTTAAAATTAAAATTGTTACGATTTTACCTGTACACAAACGGGAACCAATTCGGCTACTCCCTTGAATTCATCCCAAACACTAAAATAAAGTCAATACGTTTCCTATAAATCTAGAAATACTATTAAAATCACTGTAAAATATCATCTGGTCTGTCCTTTGTGAGCCTCGGAGATGGGTACGCCGACGTACTCCCGAAGTCCCGACCGTAAAATAATACTACACCGTCTATCGTCTATACCTTCGAACTCTGTGTAATAAATAATTATCATTATATATATTTATTTAACGTGCACAGTTTCGCAACACGAAAAATCGTAAATTCATAACGATATAATAGGTACATCATCTACTTTGTCGGCGTGTTTATACAAAGACGATAAAACTCGTATTGTTTGCGCTACCGTGCGCGGTACACGCGTATTAAAGGCAATCGTAAGACTTTAGGAAACGATTATACTACCGGCGATAAATTTATTGTTTTACGCGCGCGTTGCACAACCGTTCATCGCATCAAAGCCCAAAGGGTGATGATAATGATTTATAATAATGTACAAACATCATGATATGTTCGTAACGTGATGGACCATTGCTGCCGCAGTGTACACCTACAATATGTGTGATTCAATACGGTCGCGAGTAGACGGGAAAAAGCCGTCGCCGCGGCCGTCGTATCCTTGAATATTCGTCAGCACGATCTCACTGCCTGGGCGTGGCAAAGCCGTGGACAGAGGACTAAAATAAAAACGATTGCGCGTCGCGTGGAAGATTCCAAAACCCGGATCAACGTGAACGCTGTCGTTTTTCTCCTCGTCATCGACAACCTCCACGAGTGGCAGATGTACAATGTCGTTGGATAATATGATTAAGCTACAGCACTACGGTCAGTAGTGTTAACGCTACACGATCGTAACGATCATTAGGCGTGAGGAGTGATATATTAAGTTCTGCCGATTTGTGCTGCCGCACATATACGATCAGCTGCGTGTCTGTTATAACAGTTTTCAAACGTTTTCTGTTTGTCGGGAATAACATTAGTCCTGCACTCCTGCATATGAAAAACACCTCGTGAACGAGTCGGTAAAGTGAAAAAAATCGATGTTACAAATACCATCAGAGAATCGTCATACTCAGTCGAGCCGTTGAAGTGACCTCCGCGAAGACCATTTACTACGCCAGACATCAATTAAATTGAATCGACGACGGCTGAGTTGGATTCACCGTCTCGTGACGTACTCCCTGTGCGGACAGACGACATTAAACCTAAATTAAACTGTACTTTCGATAAATAGTTTTAAATGAATGATCGTATAGGCGTCTCATAGTGATTACGCCCATCACGAATCATTAGAAATGCTTGTCTCTGAAAAACGGCGATTTATACACACATCTACTTTATCAGCGTAGTATGTGTTTTTTTAATTTTCAGCAAATAACTTTTACACTTAAGCGCGTAACAAGAACGTATTGAAAACATGTATCAGATGATAGTTGTCGACTTAAAGTTGAGAGTAAACTGATGCAGTCTAATCGTTCCGGTAATTTGAAGAGAGAGTAAAAAAGATAAGCGAGTCGTTATCACTAGACTTATCGTGATCTAGCCACATTACTTACAATCAAAAATGTAAAAAAAATCACTTACTAACTGCTGTAAAATTTTTCTAGAAAACTAGCCGATACTATTTTTTTAAGGTATTATAATGTGTAACACACTTAATGATGGGCAAATACCCGGTAAATATATTTTTGGTAAATTCCCTAGTTATTTACCCGATATTTAAAATAAATACCCGGTAATTTGGGTAATTACTTCAAACAAAAAATATTCAATAAAATTTTGTTCATCAACGAACAAATGTTAAAATAGGTTAGGTTAAAAAACCAAATTAGGTATAGTTTTATAATTTTTATTTAAACAGATAAGTTTAATAAATGTTATTATATTGTTAACTTAGAGAACTATGTTACCTAATTCAAATAGATTTAAACTAAGCCTAAATATCTACTTAATGAAAAAATATTATGATAAGTAGACGTAAAAAAAAAAAACATAAATTAATAAGCATAGATTGTTTATAAATTTATAAATATAAAATATTATGAAAGATACAACACCAGTATTAAAATAATAAATTATAATTTGTATATATTCATATAAATTATAATAGCCATGAATACAGTATTATTTATTTAGGTACTTAATTTATTATAAGTTGTAATTTTCATATAGCATATAAGTAATCCTTAACACTTTGATTTTTTGTACCTTTTAAATACATATGTAATAATGTAAAATTTAAAAAAAATTTTTTTGTCAATTTATATAATTAAACATTATACCTACACAGGTAGGTACCAAGTTTTTAGTGTTAAACAAGCAAATATTGTATTTAAATAATAATACATTGGTAATAAATGATAAACAAAATAAGCTTGCTATTTAATATAATTGTTTTAAATTAATTATTTTACTTACATTCTCTGATTTATTCATGTGATCAAAAAATTTGTTGATGGTTAAAGGCTTGTGCGAATAGACAGCTAAATGAGCATCATATCCATCAACTGTTTGTATTTGATCTTCAGTTACATTAGACAGTGGCGCGGTGAGGTAAAATTTACATGTGGGCGAAGTAGACTTAAAGAGACCCTTTTTTTAAATTTTTTTAGTAAACATTATTTAAGTAACAATAGTTATTTAATAAATATTAAGATTTATAATTTTTTTTAACAATAAACTCTAATTATTAACCTATTATTTGCAAATGTAGTTTTAATATAATTTTATTTACACATAATTATAAAATTAAATACATATTTTTTTAAATCAATAATACTGTAAGAAGTTTCATTTTTTTTTTTTTTTTTTTTATTTACAAAAAATGGACTTTTCGGCTTTTTTACAATAAAATATTTTCATAGATACAATAATTTTTGTATAGATACTACTCCCATATTTCTCTATGGTTAATTATAAAGCCGTTTAGAACGCGAGGCCCTTTGAGGTGCGAGGCCGTGGGCAATGGCCCACACTGCCCACGCCTAGCGCCGCCACTGACATTAGAAGTTGTATTTGAATAAAATTTTTGTTTTATTTGTTGTGGGCAATTTGAGTAAATGTGCTTTCATTTTATTCACATTCATATTATACTCTTTTTGACAAAATTAGCATGACTGACTGACGTTTATCGTTAGATATGAATTGTTCAAAGTATTTACACACTATGTCCTTTTTTCTTCCCATAATTTTATTTAATAGTTCACAAATTTAAGCAACAATAAAAATAAATAATTTGTATTTCATTAACAAAGCAAAAACGAAAAAAAGCGCAAAAGCAAGACTAATGCCGCGTTACCAACGCATTCTTAATGCCGTAAGCGTAACGGTATATCTATATTCTACATTTCTACCGTGTGTGTATTGTAGTCATGTGATATTTTAACACACTTTAATATTTATGTTACAACCAAGGTGGAGATATATCCACCTTGGTTACAAACACAATTTAAGATAAAACAGTATAGCCATATTAAAAAAAAAAACCCCCAATTTTTCAAAGGGAAAAATGACGTGGGTAAATACCAGGGTATTTACCCAAAATATATTTCTTACCCGTTGGGTATTTACCCACAGCCCATCACTAAACACACGTAAATTATGTCCAAGTACCTGGCGTATATTATGTTGTTAATGTTTTATAATGATTTCGTTATTTGTAATACTTATCTAATATTTACAAAACGATTGTACTACGTTATAAGCACCAGTTTCACACAGAATGATTCTCGACAAGAATAATTAATTGAATAAATGAGGGATGATCGTCAAGGAAAAATGTGTAGAAAAAATTGTGACACCGACGTAATTAATTTGTTAAGAAAAAAAAGAATATCGAAATTCGTATAATGAGTGTTAGAAATAAAAACTCAAACAGGTATGAAGATAAGACAAATGGAAAATTTAAGTAAGCAAATCGCTGTTACACAATGTTTAAGAAATTAATAGTTTCAAACATACGATATGTATAACAAGCAAAAATCACTAGAGGATATCTTGTTTAGATGTTGGAAGGTTATTTCATGGTTAATACCTGATGTTAATATGCAAATGTCATTATATTTCTACGGTAATGATTTTATTAGTTATCTAATTAATATTAAAATCATAATTGTAATTAATGTTATAAACGTCCTTGACTTCCTTGCTCAGTTATTATGATACTTAAATATTTTCTTTGGCCGAGTTAAAACAAAAAAAAACCCTGTCAACTGACCATTTCAATATTAGTCAATTATTAATATCTAATTCTATCATTGTCAAGTTTAAATAGTAATTAATATGATTCGGAAAAAAAAAATGAAAGACATGCCATCATGTCGTTTATTTAACTAGACAATATACTTATATTTAGATTCAGTAATTATTATGGTACTATGTTTTCACACCTACTTCATTCCTCGTAAAAATGACTGATATATTTCAAAAATATTTCATAAAACTAAATACAAGATGATCCATAGTATATAGATAAGCGGTTTTAGAAACCTATTTCCCCAGCACTCATCGATAAACTATTCACATGGTGCTAAAATGACACTGTTTTAAAAAAATTACATTTTTGCAGAAATCGAAGTATTTACTTATAATTACAAAAAATATTGTATAAATGCAATATCATAATTTAAAATGAAAAAAAAATTATAAATAAGTAATTATTAAATCGTTTATGTGTACGTGGAAATTAATATTAAATAGAATATTTTTTTTTTATACTTAAATAATAAGTAATATTGTTCTTTCTTTGAACTAATGCAATTTCCAATATCTGATAATAAATACACATTTCAGAATCACTTATCTCTATTTCTTACACTTCGATTTTTTCTAATAAACAACAATTATTTTTAACCCAAATTTGATCCACTATTTCGCTTATTTTAGTGAATAATATCTCATAATAAAAAAGAATAACATATTAGGACCGTCCCCATTACAAAATTAAAAAAAAAATGAGCACCATTGATCTAAACAACATTAATATAAAAAAAGCCGATAAGATAATGGTGGTGGAAGTTCGTCCTTCGTCGCTTCGCTCCTCGGACAAGATAATGGTGAGGAGTGTATAGCACTTTCTATCATGGGATCACCTGGTTTACGATAGTTTAGTTGTATGGTACTTTACATTTGAATGCAATGATAAATCATTGTAAGTTAAGTACAGGATACAGTAGTTGGGTGGGATACACGAGATGCATTGCTAGATTAGGCATTATTGGATAGATTTTGGAATTATTTTATATTATAAAAAAAAAACGATTCTGAACGAAGATGAAGATGTCAGCCTAAAATTGTAATATATATTTTATTTTAATATCCTAGATTGGGTTAAATTTACATTTGTCTATTCATGTGACTTCTGCTCGTGAGCATTGGACAAACCAGGATGTGCATAAATAGGGCGTAGGTAAATACCATATTATTTGCCTAAATGCACTATCGTGACGGTACCACCCGACCCCGCCGTCCATATATGCTGAATGCTCCGTGGCTACGTCTATTTAAATATTAATAATTAATAATAATATATAAAATCCGCATGTTTATGGAACTGATACACACATTAAAATAACTGGAAATTGGAAGTTAGTAACGTTCTATTCAACCATGTAAAGGTACGTTATACACCTTGTGTTTACAATCTACCAATATTTTGCATAGAACAGCTGTCAGCTACTGATTATATTATAATAAACTTAATCTATTTAATTATCTTTATCAGCTGTGATATTACATAATATTTTCATTTCTTATCTTTGAATACAAAAATTTTTATACATTTTCAACTACAAAATAATTTGCAAATATTCGTGATTTTGACAAATTTTGTCGATTTTTGAACTTCAACTGCTTATAAAAAAAAATTGTGCATATGTATTTGAATAATTTTTGAATCACTCTTAGATCAACTTATTCAAAACCTTCTATTAAATTTTCAAGCGATTTGGTAGGGCCAAAAAATTGTAATCGACTTTTATAAAAAAAAATCTAAGAAAAATCGAATTATTCAAATGCCTATAAATAGCTCAAAAATAAACGAAATATTTTGAAAATACAACTATGTAAAGAAAATGCCTATTTAAACATTTTGTAAAAGTTTTAAGTTTCTACGACCTATACTTTTTGAATAAGAACAAATATCAAAAATCAATGATGCCTAAATTGTTATTTTACGCGATTATGTGAAAAAATTGTAATTTCAAACACTCATAAAAATTTTTGATTTTATTCCAGTGCAAATTTTTTTACAGATAATTGAAGGAAAACGTATGTCAAACTTTGTACCGAATTTACAATTCTTAGTTTTGAATACTTAAAATTTTATGAATTTTCAACTGCAAAATAACTTCAAATTTTCGTGATTTTCTACACATTTCGTAAAAATATGAACTTTTTATGCTTATAAAAAAAAAATTGTGCATTACGCTTTGAATTTTTTTTTTATACCGATAAGTTCGACATATTAGGTACCTTGTATTAAATTTTCAAGAATTTTTGTCCAGTCAAATTTTTTTTATCCACATTTTAGAAAAAAAAACAAAGAAAAGTTGAAAATTTCAATTGTCTATTAAAAGCTCAAAAAAAGTCTAAAGTTTACAAAAATTGTACTACGTATAGATGATTCCAATATAAACATTTGGTGAAAGTTTCAAGTTTTTTCGACTTATACTTTTTGAATAAGAACAAATATCAAAAATCGTTTAAGGCTAAATTATTATTTTACGCAATCATGTAATTATTTCGTAAACGTTTGAACTTTAGATGCTTATAAAAAAAAATTGTGACTCACGATTTTTGATTTTTTTTAATAGCAATAAGTACTTCTAATGAGGAACCTTGTACTAAATTTTCAAAGTTTTATGGCCAACCAAATTTTTTTTATCCACATTTCAGAAAAAAATAAGTTCAAATTTTCGCGATTTTTCAATATTTCATAAAAATTTAAACTTTTTATGCTTATAAAAAAAAAGGTGTGCATTTCGCTTTGAATTTTTTTTTTATTCCGATAAGTACTTCTTATGAGGAACTTTATATTAAATTTTCAAGATTTTTTGTCCAGCCAAATTTTTTTTATCCACTTTTCAGAAAAAAAAACTAAGAAAAGTCAAAAATTTAAATTGTCTATAAAAAGCTCAAAAAAAGTCAAAAGTGTTCAAAAATTTTACCACGTATAGATGATTTCAATATAAACATTTGGTGAAAATTTCAAGTATCTACAATTTTTGGTTTTTGAGTAACGGCTAAATAAAAAAATCGATTTCGTCGAAAACGGGTTTTGCACAAAAAGTACCGTTTTTTCCTCATTTTTTGTTTGTTTTTCCCGTGGCATTTGAAAACTTTTGGGAATTTTCACTTGTGACCTCTCTAAGGTACCTCCGATATTCGTTTTGCCACCGAAAACATACCCTGAAGTTCAAAATTGAAGCATTATTTCGAGTAGTTATGGTGTACACAGACACAAAAACAAAAAAAAAAACAAAAAAAACAAAAAAACAAAAAAACAAAAAAAAAAAAAAAAAAAAAACACACATCATAGTAAAATCAATACATTCTTCACTTCGTTCAGAATTTAAAATGTAGTGGAAATACTTAAATTGTATCAAGTACCATTGTATACTAGTACGTATTTGCTGTAAAAACCTGATGACTGTATTCAGACTTGGTCTATTAAAATAATTATTTTCTTTCAATGTCCAATAATAATGTTGTGACCATTTTATTACATTTGTTTTGCTTTCATAAATATATATATATATAGGTGTATGAATATATATTATTAGGTACTATTATTTATAGTACTACATAGAATCAAAGTGTACCTACATAACAATTCGAAAGTGTCGAATGAAATAGCAATGAAGTATTTAGCAGGTGATATAAGTTTCGAATAACTGAACTAGCTCGTGGTATTTTATTGTTTTATAAAACTCTCATATATATATATATATATATATATATATATATATATATATATATATATATATATATATATATATATATATATATATATATATATATATATATATAAGAGCAAAGAACAATAAATTATTTTTTTATACTGCGTGAGATCAATATTCGATTATATTATTATTTGTTCAATCAAAATTTCGTTCTAGTATTTTAGACACGATTCGTGCAGGAATCTATTATTTAACTTGTGACAAATTCGAGCCCGTCTACACTACAGAATCTACTAGATTATGCGAGAGCAGGAACGTATTTACCCTAGGGCTAACCAGGGCTATAGCCCTGGGCAGAAAATTTTGAAGGGTGGCAAAAATCTGAACAAATACGTTATTTGTTAAAAATTAATTTACTTTAATTGAATTTTTTTTTTTAACAGACCATTTTTTATTTTATCAAACATAATTATATATTTCTAACGGAAATAATACTTAACTATTTTTTAACTTAAAACGTATACAAAAATATAAATGCAAAAGAAGTTTTATTCGAACTGTATAGTGTATATCAACATAAACCACAGTTAGTAGGTAGGTATTATCATTGATTATGGCTGAAAGGTCCTTTTCAACATTAAAAAAGATTAAAAATTACTTGCGATCGAGGTTAACTGAGGACCATTTGAACAATTTGGCTATTCTCAACATTGAGAACGGCATTTATAGAGATATCGATTATGATGACATTATTAATGAATTCGCACGAAAAAAATCTCGTCGTAAATATTTTTAAGTTCTTGACTTTATTGTTCCACGTCTGTTTTTTTAATTTTTTTCATGAATATATTTATGAATCCTAAAAGTTTTGGATTTTCTTTTTTTATAATGTTATTTTATATTATGTTTTATGAATATTGTTTTTCCTCCAATAAAGGTAATTGTTTATGCTACATATTATGTAAAACTATACTTTTTATAAATTGTGCATCCATATTTAAATAATATAGAAAATTGAAGACATGAGGGCGGCAAAAATTATTAGCCAAAACTATAAATACATCTCTGCGCGAGAGTGCGCTTATTTACACGTAAATATACGCAATGGTCACGATGAATGAATCCCTGGATGCCATTGTTTCCTAAAATTTATTTTATTTTGTCGTTACGTTTTCATCTGAGTGTATATAATAATCAGTGTCCTGGAATTCATTCATCGTAACCATTGCGTATATTCACGTGTAAATAAGCGCACTCTCGCGCAGAGATGTATTTATAGTTTTGGCTAATAATTTTTGCCGCCCTCGATGCACTTGAATTACAAATATGCGATCGGTTTTGATTATTCACGCAGAAACCGTGATGAAAACGCAGAAAAAGCCCAAACTTATTCGAATATTGATTATTTAATGTAACATTTTTCAATTTTGAATATTTTCATCGGCCCGTGAGCTGCACGATTTAGACGCTCGGATTTGTCCACCGCCATTGGTAAAATACTCTATGGTGGTTTTCAATTATATCTATGTATTGTATTTTAGTAATGATTTTTTTATCAAACACCAATATTATTTATTTATTTTGTAAAAATTTCATTTTTCTTTTAAACGCCTAATTGAAAATAACAAAAAAATGTAAAATATGCTGTTAAAAATCAATAATTATTAAAAATATGCATTTGAAGGCAAAAAATACAAAACATGCGAATGCACCGAATTTTTAGTTATGATAATAGTGTATTATTACGATTAGTGAGCAGTAATGGCCCATCCTAATATTCTTAATCAATGTTTCTCAATCGTATGCTTTAATTTTTTCTTCCAGTTTCAATATAATTTCCTCAACCTTATACCACGGTATAGAAGTTATCTATGTATGTACATCGTCCATTATTTTCAACTTACAATAAAATCATATTTTTTCTATTTCATACAACTTAATAAACGATACGGTTATTACGCGTGTGCCTAATATGTTTTATATCTTATTTTTTTTTACATATTTAATATTTTCTTTTTTTAACTTTCAAAAAATTTTATAAACTTTTGAATTTATTTTTATTAGTGACTATACGATATCCTGTGTTATAAACAGTACACAGCACATACGTATTGATTTTTATTCAATCAGTGATTTTCGATGGTAGGTCGGTACTTAAATGCAGGGCTCATTCTAGAGTGCATTTAGTTAGTAAAAAATAAACAAAAGAAGAGAAAAGCATGCTTTAATTTCGAAAAAATAAAATAGTATGTTTATTATCTTATTCCTAATTTATAGATTAATTTTAAAGTTATTACCGAAGAAGCTAAACATTTAATTTTTTTTCTTTTAATTTTAACTGTAAGATCTGTAAATTACAATAAGTACAAGTGATACGACAAGTAAATACGATACAATTTAATATAATAAATGCAACGAATTTTAATTTATATATTATTTAAGTTTATGATGTATTTACTATATTAATTTATTATATTAGTAATAGTAATAGTAGTAGTTGTGAGAGAAATTTGCCATTTTCCAAGAAAGCCATTGACGGAACTTCGTGGGTTTACGAATTTAACCTGTTATTTTATTCGATTCGATATAAATATTATTTGAGGTTATTCTAAATGTCGGGTTCTATATTCTATGTATCAAAGGCTAAATCAAAGAAAATGATGTTGAAACTAAGAAATCCTGAAAATACTGAAAATCCTTAGAATAAACCCTGTTCAGACGTTTGATCAAAATATAACTTGTACGCAGATAATACGGTATTTATTGTTTTATTGACTGGACTGACATAGATACAAGATCAATTATTCTACACCAACATGAAGTTCCTATACGAGTTAAAATAAAATGATCAGTTTCTGGCTTCAAAATAATGCTAGGTAAGTACACGACGACGTATAATATAACGTGAAAACACAAAATTACTATGCACATTACGGTTTATTGCCGAGTACCATTATTAACAGGTAGCAACGGTACTATAAATAAGATATAACGTTAAATAAACTGCGGGTACCATACATTGTAATTGTATTTGTAATTTGTATACACATACACGCGTTCGCAGACACTACACCGCGAGTACCTATATTACAGTGAGTACTGAGCATGTACGGTAGGTAATCATCTTGACCTTGGCCCATTAATACATTATTATTTATGAGCGTAAATAGTATTTTTTTTTACTAATAATAGTAATGATAATAAAAAAGAAACAATAATTGTCACACGTTTGCAATGATTCACGGTCGAAAATAATAATTTTTACGGTAGGACGTCATTAGCAGTCGTCTTTTTATTTGTTATTATCAATTAATTCAAATGAGAAAACATTGCAAGTGATAAATTATTATTGTGAAACGTTTCGATGAAGTTAACATTAAGATGTTTGTAAAATTATTACAAATAGTTTTACCTAGGTAATGTTTTACATCGATTTACATTTTGAAATCTTCTATATGGGAAATGACTGTTCGTAAACACAAAAGAATTCTTAAAACCTATATTCTATTCGGGTTAAGACTGAACCATTTTCACACACGTATCTGAGGTGCCGATCACTGTCGGACCCCGGCTATCGCTGCGTGCTCTGCCATTAGTTGACAGAATTATTATCGGCGACAGCAATTAATTATCGGCGACAGCAATTAATTATCGGCACACGCGATCACGATTCGCGGTGAGGATGCGTCGACGCTACGAGTTTTGATCGGCCGAGCGGTTCAAACCTAAGTTAAACAGATTATACAACTGGGTTTTTTTAAAAATTTTTTAATTTTACATTCTGAGTAAAGCGAAGGATCACTCCAAAAATAATGTTTTAGAAACGTAAAATGTTAACTGATATCGTCATGATAGATGCTTTAGCTTGATGAAATATATTGCAATTTGTTAACTAAATAAACTGCACAGTATAAACCGTAAAACAACATTTTTTAATTTAAACGCCACTTAATTAATCAACTAGCAGTTAATTAGAAAATAACATAATTTGTAAATTCAAACAATTACATAATATGATAGAGTACGAAGATATTCCGTGGCAATTGCATTGCACGCGTTAATGGAGAGAGTCCTTTTTGGTCTGTATAATCTAATAATCTATGTATAAAGAATTATAGATATTACATTATGTTGTGTTCAACCATAAACCCTATACTAGTATAAGGTCCTATGTATTTAACGGTTGTTTTTTTTGTCATATAACAAGCATATTAGTATGAACCCGATTTTTATTTCAAAAATTGGTTTTACAATGCTATGATGTTTTATAAATAGTATTTAAAAACATTCTCTTGATCTGTGTAATATGAAAATGGATTATTTCTCATTGAAAAGGTTTATTTGAAGTTATTTGATTTGTACTCATTTTTAAATGTAATGATTATTAATAAAGATATATGCATATATTGTGTTTACTGTTAATGAACTAATGAGCAAAGAGGGTATGAAGTAATATTATGTGGTGAATAGTTTGTGGCAAAGCATTAAAAAAACATTTCGATTTGAGCGGTACATGGAAAAGATTTTTCGAATATTACAAAAAACCGAAACTTCAGCTTCCCTCTTATTTTCCGATGTTTAAAACGATCATACGTTTTCGTCCGAGACGGAAAATTTTCAGCCCGATTTCCAATCGATTGAAAACCCCTACATAACGACATGACATCGGAACGTTTTTAAAGCATCAAAAGCGATTTTCTACAACAAACGTCGACGATAAGGTATATGGCTGTACGAGTGAGACAAACACAAATTTAAAAACTTTTTTTAAATTATTTTCAAGTACTTACCTACCTGAGTGATACTAATACATATCGAACTATTTTATAGAATTTATGGTAATAAGTGTTCCGGGAATCCAAATCTAGAGCTACGTATGGCTTTATTCAAGAAACGGCAGCAGAACTTTCAGTTTTTATTTTTATTAGACATAATATTGGACATAACTTGGTAGCTTACGTACCTATTTAATAAATATATTTAATATATTATATCCTTAAAAGAGAAAAAATATATATACGTATTATGTCATAGGTACACTTGTATAAAAAAAATCGTTTATGTTGATAATTTTAATTTCAATTTTAATATTCTTCTTATGGCCTTTTTAGAACGCTAGACAATGCTGCAAAATAGTTGAAATTGGAGAAATCCATATTTTTTTTAAGTATTCGGCTCTGGGTACACGTGAAAAATAAAAATTTTGAAAACTGTTAAAGTATGTTAGGTACCTATAGTTATGAACAATGAAATATTTTCGAATGTCTTTGCATCTCTTAAATTCTAATTTTGAATCCGCTGTTAGTTCTGGTTTTCTTTATTACCAACAATATAATAAAGAATAAATAATCTCATAAGAATTATGATTTTCATTCAATTAATTTAATTACTTTTACTTTTATTTTTGAATTGAGATTAACAGCTACCTACGTTAGACAAGTTTATATCTATTTTGAATTAAGGTAAAAATTAAGTAAAAAAATTATCATACATTTATTTTCAAATAATTGTTTTCATCTAATAAAATAATATTAGTAATAAAATCAACACTTTATTAGTTGGGTTATTACTATCTAAATCAATCCTATTTTTAGTTTAGTAAGTAAGAACATATAAAGTAAATACAAAATCATAACTATCAATTATTAAGTTAAATACTAGGTTAACATAAATTTGAAAATATTTTGTTAAAATGTATTGCTCTTGAACTTATTAATTAATTAATGTTCAGCCTTATCCTATGTGTAAAATATGTTTTCATAATGTTTGTGAAAAACCATTGCACTTGTAAGTAAAAATCAAATATTCGAAAAATTGACATCAATATTATTAATATTGTCTGCTTGACTTTTAATTTTGGCTTTAAAGCTTACCAAACAAGTCAATTGATATTCTACAAATTTGAATTTTATGTTGAGTCAATGGTGAGTTTTTATGGAAAAACTAAAGGCAAGTTGACTCAACTGTTATTATGAACAATCTAAATCCATTGAATGAAAATTATGATTAAATATCTAGATGGGTAACCATCAATTTTAATTTTAATTTTAACTGTTGACATAATAGATTTATCTTATGTTTAAGATATGGATAGAAATAGTTATTTGATTTATTTGAAAAACATAATATACATAATATGAATATTATAAATAATTTACTGTTTATAACTTGTGGATATAAAAGGATTGAAAGAATAGGCATTAATTTTGTACTCTGATTAAAAAAAGTACTTCTAATAACATCAATAGTAATTCATCGCAGAATTATTTTAAAAAAACATTGAATTCTCAAGCTCTGTTAACTTTAGAAATTTAATGTTTATTGAAACAAAATACACTTTTATACTTAAATGAGTTGTTGACATAATTGTATTACAATTAAATCGGTACCTACCTAATAGATAATAATACATTATTTTACTCGCAATTTATTATAGAAAAGATTCATAAATAATTTGATATCTCATAATACATTACAGTTTATAAAGAAATATCAAATAAAAGGAGAACACTATTTCAAAAAGGAATATAGTTGAACTTGGAGCAAAAGACATAATCTAATATTGAGCTGTTTATTAATAGATTCTAAAATAATAATGATAATAATATAATTGTGTATACAAATAATAAATAATTTACATTAATATATTTATATAAATATATACTTAGATCAATATTAAAAAAAAAAAAAAAAAACAACAAAATAATAAACAAAATAATCAAAGGGCGAGTTAGATTTTATACAAATAAAAAATAATAATGATAATAATAGTAATAATAATAATAATAATAATAATAATGAAATAGGTATTAATAAATTTAAATTGTGCACGCTGAAATACTGAACCACTGAAACAGGAAGAGTATTTTTTATTTTTTATTTTTTTTAATATAAATGAAGAAAATTACTATTTTACCAATTAAAAGTATAATACCCTCCCGAGTAGTCTACACACGCCTAAGGTGTGCAATTCAGGATTTAAAAATGGTTATTTAATATCCTAAAATACCCGTTGTCTACTCGTTCCCTAATTGGCTGCATATTACATTGCACAGTAATTATTCAATGAATAAAAAATAAAAATAATTTTCATTTATTTTATACATGCTGTTGGAGTATATTTTTACGAGTCTGCTTTTAATTTAATCACATGACTTTTATACACTTAGTGTATATAGAAACTAAAACAATATAATTTCTAAATATTCACAATCACAAAAATAATTGAACAAGTATTGACAATAAATTATTAGATACTTATATTAAGGGTTCATACAAGAATGGGGTTCAGTCGTTTTATAAAAATTTACAAGAAGTTTTCAAATATTTGTATAGATAGCACTTCAACAGGGAGTAAACAGAAAACATTTGTTCGGGGAGTAAGTAATTACATACTAAAATGGCAAAGTTGATGGCTTTTTACTGGTCATCATAACACTGTACTACTAATTAGGTAATATTATATCACATTACTTTTTTGTGTATTATTTAATCTGTACAAACATAACACATATTTATCTTATACGTACAGTTTAGTGTATGCCTATACTATATGCTTGATATACAATCGATTTAATCGGTAAGCACCGTTTTTGTTCATCAGTCATTATGAACTTTTTACAATATAACAACAAAAATAATAATAATAATAACTATCGTCTGCCGCTATGAAGCGGTTTTTACCCAAGTGGCCGGCACCCATTGAGGTTCTCGTTCTAAACTATTAATTTCATTTAGTAACTGAAGATATGCTCTCTCTGTGTCATTATTGATGATGATCATATCGAAATAATGGCCAAATTTTTCTTCCATTTCTCTTGCCTTTTCTATAATCTCTTTTAGTTCTTCTTCCTGCAAAATAAATTTTGTTTATAATACCACCAATATATTATAATATAACAAATCTATTATTCAAAAAAAAAAAAAAAAAAAAACACATACTTTATATGGTTCACCATTCTTTAGTCTTTTTTGACGTAGTTTTTCTAAGGACGGTGGAGCTACAAACACAACAAAGGGCTTTAAATCTGAGCTCCTAAGAATTTTCAATGATTGTGGGTGTAAATTAAGCACACAAATCTTGCTGTAGTTAACAACTGAACGAATAGCATCTAGTGATGTACCTATATAATAAATAATACACAACAATATTATTAATTAGTACTACAATAAATATTTTTTGTTACATTACCATAATAAGCCTTCTCATATTCTCCATGTTCGACAAACTTCCTTGACAAAATGTCTGATTCAAACTGGACCCTTGTGATGAAATGATAATCTTGACCATCTATTTCACCATCTTTTTTTGCTCGACTAGTATCTAAAATTACATGATATATTTAAAATCAAAATAATGACACAAAAATAATCATCATTTGTATATTATGATAGTATTATTATTATAAGAATGATAATGTTATAATGAACACTTACGAGGAATGGCAGCGGCAAACCTATCTCGGTCTTCCATTAGTCTTTGTCTGAGCTCATGTCGGCCAATGTTTGGTGGTCCGATTAGAACAATTGGCCTTTTATGATTTGCTCGTGGATAATACAATGCTACTTCTTCGTAAGTCAGAATCTCTTCAGCTTCATATTCTATAAAATTTTGGTACATAATTATATGCTTATGTTTATTCTAATAACTACATAAATAATTAATAAAAACATACCATCAGAGTTAGAAGAGTAGATGGGATAACCTCCGTCTTGATATAATGACTTCTTTTTCCTTTTTTTCAGATTCTTTTTACCGCAAAGGAACGTACTATGTTTTTTGGGTTTATCTTTACCAGGTTTGTCACTAGTTATATTTTGTTTAAGGGTTTCACGCTGATGTTGAAATGATTTACTAGGTATGAGACCAGCTAATGTTTGATCTTCTTCACCCTCTCTATATGCCTGCCACCAATTAGCATCTTCTTGAGATATGACATGTAAAATATCACCCTTTTGAAAACTAATTCCTAACTCTCTGCAAGGAATATAACCATCATCTTCAGGATCATAATCAAAGTGAGCCTTCATATGCATCTGCAATACAACAATTGTTATTATTAATAATACCTAACAAATTGAAACCAAGCAATAATTTTAAAAACAATAAGAATAAGAAAATTTTTTGAATGCAGTTTCTTAAAAATACTATAAAAAAAATAAGTGTTTTGTAATATTCTATTTTATATTATATCTGACAGTTAATAATTTATTGTTAGATAAGTACGTTTGTTTATTTAAGTACAATCGCTTCATAGTTTACAATTTATGAAATTATCCAATTTTGTTGTGTATACATATATATATATATATATATATATATATATATTTAAATTAATGCTATTACAGGCTTTGGGTTCAATTATCTTTTAACAAATAAATATATAAAACATAAAAATATTTTATGAGCTTAAGTTTCCTTGATAAAAAGTAGGTAAGTTTTAAAAAATTTTAGTTGAAAAACTTACAATGAAATTTTCTCTATTCCCATTTGCATTTTGATAAGATATTCGATTAGCACTTGGCACAATCATGAAAGTTAGAGGTCCATTCATCACTGACAAGATATCACAGACATCATTAATGGACTTGCCACGCATTTCCACCCCATTCACCTCCAACACTTCATCGCCTTCGTGAAGCAGTCCACTTTTTTCGGCAGCGCCACCTCTCACTATCCGTCCTATGATCACTGCATCACCATCATTTCGAACAGTAGCACCCTGTACAGAAAATAATCATTTAATTTAAGACGACGATCCAAAGCGACAAAAAACAATAATGACGTACTAATGGTTCGTTAGTTTTTTCAATATTGATAATCGTGATGTTGGGAGGATGTTGATCCGTGTTGTACATCGAAGAATTATTGACTGGTAATGTGACCGTCACTTCGGTAGTGGCCTCATCTTGTGGGAGCACGTCCTGAGCTATAGTGTCGTGTGCCCAGAGTACGCCTTCGATCTCGTACTGAGACAATAGTTTAATGAGTTCCGACGCTTCGGGCTGGGCGCTCTTGTGAATGGTTTCGAGGCACTGTGTGTTCAAAACGAAATCGGTGTTATACACGGGTAGGATGGCGTGCGGGTACGCTTTCAACAGCACGCGTTCGCGCGTGTTTCATACCAGGCGAAAAAAAATCAAAAACAAATACTCACGTCACGAACTAAGTTCTGCGCCTCCAAAGTCACTGGCCTTTTGGTCGTGGTGGGCGGCCACAACTGCTGCACCTTGTTGTGCACGGACAGCACTCGGACGAACTCCGGGTTCAGTAACAGGCATTGGATCACGGCCGCGTCCGAGTCGGACTTGTTGCTGATGTTGATCCCGTGCTTTTTCAACTGCAGATGTATCCTCTGGAGCGCGGCTATCAGTTCGCCGTATCCTGTAGACAAAAAACGACAAAACGTCTTACAACCGGTCCGGAACGCGACTGACAAAAGTTATGGACTCGGCGCGGTGTTTACGACGCGGCCACGCAAACCGCGCCGCCGTATATAATATTATCGTCACGAGTGTAAGTGACAGGTTGTCATGCAGGGCGTGCTCGTGGCCGCGTGGAATGACGTGACCTGAATGCCCGGGCGACATCAGCATTCCATTATGCTGTTTCCGACCGGAACACAATGGGGATACCGCCGCTGTCGTACAGTCGTTGTCGCCAGCCCTCCTCACCGCCCCCCCTCATAGTCGATCAGCATCAAAACAAACCTTCTCCTCTCCCATCGTCGAACGCCGAAAGAGCTACGATTGCAACCTCTAAAACCCGGACACTCGCCGCCACTAAAATTCTATCCGCTATTCGGAGAGGTTCGGTTTTCGATGAGAAAAACTGAGTGTTCTTCGAATATTAGCGTTAATATCTGTATTTATCGAACGTAATAATTATGAACGTACCTACATATGCGGGACGGAGGTGTAAAAATTTAAATATATTGTATGTATAAAAAAAGTATTATACTCGTAGCTTTGTTACGTGCAAAGAAATAACTCAAAAGTTGATGAAAAAATGAATAATCGTCATGTAAACAATCAGTTTTTAGTGAATGAAATTTCCAAGATGAGATAAAATACAATAAACCATTTTGCTTAATAGATTAGAATTGTATCAACGCGTTCGACAATTATTCTAAATTTACAACTAAAATCTAAAATTTAAAAGGCCATAAAAGTGTTTGTTATTTAAAGTGTACATACGTCAGTTAAGATGTTTTCCAGTAAAAAAGAGTAAAGAAAACGACCAGATTCCAAAAAAAACGTCGGCTTTTCGTTATTCGGAAGTGTTCGTTTGAGAGGACGTTTCACAAAAAATATACAACTAATCGAGTGAGTACTCACCGACAACCCTGTATATCGGCTCGTAAGGTTCCTGCGATTCTCCGGCAGCGTTGGCGAAGTCTTCGTCGTGTTCCGACGAAAACCCATCGTTCACGATCCCGGTCTCCGGCGGCTCGTGCTCGAGCTCCCGGAGTTTTTTCGATCCTCGCACCGACCGGTTGAGAAACTCGTTCTGTTGAGCGACTTTGTCCTCTTCTTCTTTTCGCTTCCGCAGAGCGTCCTGCAAACAAGAGACGATTATTCGGTAAATTGTATTTCCCGCCGAGACCGTACGCAGAGCCCGCAATGTATATTTATATGTATATCATCGCGTTCTCCGTCTGACGCAAAACACTGTAATAACTATTGCGGTGTACCGATTCCGAGACCATCGTAGTCCAGAGGTTTTGCGCGGCCGGAGAACGCGAGATTAAAATATCGACCATATCGCCCATGAGCCCATCCGGACACGCGTAGAATGTTACACTGAGGTCCGGCACGTTAAAAAGCCATAAATCCGACGCCGGGCATGTGTTTACGGTCCGGCAGACAACCGGATGATAAAGCTGTGGCACACAACGGTCGTGTACGTGCGGTGAACAGTGTACGGCGCGTACATCCGATTGGGAGGAGTAATGCACGCTCGGCGATGATATTAATTTCGATTAAATGTGTTTTTTTTTGTTTTTTGTTATTTTAATTTTATTTTTTTGTTTTTTTTTTCTGTTCCTATAATTGGACGACCACAAAATATATTGCAGTCGGTAAAATAATGACAAAGTTATTACAATATTAGTCGTGGAAACTTTGGGTCGTACAATAAATGGACAAGAGAGATCTTCGGGTGAAAGAAATCGGGACGAATTCCCAATGGGAAAAATTTAAGTTTTTTTGTTTTTCGTTTACTGTCATCCAATAACTGTAATGCACGTTATAATATGTGTTTACATTACATTGCACGTATTATATTATTATGACGCGTCGGACCTCGTTGGCAAGTTTAACACAACGGCGACAGCGAGCTAACGCTTTATTGACATTGACGAACGTCTTTTCGTGACTTTGTCGTTTGTCCACTTATAAGTGTGAGACTGTTTTTCAAATTTAGCTACAAAAGTGAAATAACAAGGAAATTGTCATGCAGTCGTAAAAACCTCATTGGTTTTCCGGTTTACGTTCTAAATGAATCACGAGGTTGTTGCAATTGAGTACCATGAGAAAATAATCATTATAATCACATCTGTGCGATTAACCGTACACATTGACATAACTCAATACATCCGAACGGTTCTTCTCGGATCCGATCGCAACGCCTAATTACTTTCCAATATAACATAATTGAGTTTGACTGTACCCTGTAGTTTCCTTGTGATTTTACTCTTACTAAATGTATTATTACACAACTCAACATAAAATACTTAAATACGAAATGTCAGTTAAGATTTCCCAGCTGATTTTTATCAAAGGTAATGTCAAATCTTGACTGGCAACAATTAATGATAGATTGAGATAAATTATAACGGAACGCTAAAAAATATAACATATTTACAATAACTGTTCGCGTTTTTACCATCTATTCAACTATAATACTCGCCATGTCATGAAAAAATGTCTAAATGTTTCATTGTATTTCTTAAGCTATACAAGTAAACGGACATTGACGTTTATTACACGGTACCATTCATACCAATGTAGTTCCCCCCTTTTTTCCACTATGCACTTAAATCGCTAATTTGTTACGTATACTTTATTTTATAAAACTATCGGAGAAGGAAACTATTTTAAATTGAATATTATAAAATAAATTTAAATTTAAAAATAAACATTTTTTTTACTTTTTTAAACTTTATTTTTTTAAACTAAATACTTTAAACGGCCAAGTAGATAAATATTAATCGGAAAAACGTTTATAGAAATAAACGAAACTTCTCACTGTTTCATTTCTTGTGATACTACTAAGTACTATTCTTGTTATAATACAGCGTATCTCTATGGAGATGAACACACACACACACACACACACACACACACACACACACACACACACACACACACACGTCTTGCGGAGTGTAGATAACTGTTATGTGCTGTTATTCGTATATCACACATACAAAGAAGGTTTTCATAATCGGTGCTGCTCGGATATCTGCAGCGTAAATGATACCTGAGATGGAGTGACAAATTTTATAATTAATTTCGCGTTAAGAATACAATATAAACACGTTTGCGTATTCCGATTCGATACAACGTCATACTCTCGAGTCGCATAGTTAAAAAACTATTGTCGCGTTTGGGTGAGCATTTTAATGTCAACTTGCAAAATAAAGTGCTAAACTTAAATGAAGTTACAGTAAATATTTAGTGCTATTGTTATTACGCATACGTTTCCATCATTTGTTGCTCACCTCACAAAACACGTCACTGTTGTAGATAAGATTAGAATTAATGAAGTATTCTCTTAGTCTGTCGACATTATTATAAACACAAAACAATGTAACTCAATCAGGTCGACTACATCATATTGAAATATTGAATAGAAATCATTGTTCTTCTACCACACACCTACATGAAAATGTACCTATATGGAAGTATTCTACAACTTGAGGTATTATTTTGATACAGTTCGTCTTACATAATTTGAATTTATTTTAAATAATGAAAAAAAAAACAATTATAATATAATATAAAATTGATTCATTAATTTCAAGGTATACGCATTGAACTGTGGTGTAATTTTTAAAATAATTAATTTTCGAATTGCATAAATAGTATTAAACCAACCAAAAGTGATACGAAATTATACTTTATTTCACATAAATATTATTTATGAAATAATAAATAAATTTATTTAATTATTTGACTGTATAAGCAATTACGTTTGTAGAAACCAACGAATACAATTTTATTTTCACTAGAACTCGACTAAAAAATAAAATCGTAATATGTTCATAAACTAACGTTTAAGACGTATAACCTATATTTAAAAAGTAACATATTTATCCATCATTGGTCTGTCAGAGGGGTGAAAAGAGACGATTACCCTCCATTAAAATATCAAAGGAAACAGTGCTCCTTTGATGTTTTATAGTTTTTTTTTTTTTTTTTTACAAAGAAAGACAAGGGTTAAAAAAATGATTTTTAAGTAGGTCTCGGTAAGAAGGTACAGTTTTTCTTTTATAAAAATCAATTTACAAAATTAATATCAATTTTATATTTTCAACGTATATTATGTGGGTTTATAATACATAATAAATATTTTATTTTTAGCACCATTTTAATAAATAAAATTTGGCTGCATTCTAAATGAAATTTAAAATTGTTTTAATCCCACAAACATTTACAGAAAATGCATATTTAACTGACTACTCGCCTTCACTATGATATAATGCATTTGTAATAAATACACGAGTACCACTTATTATTATACGTTTGACTTGAGTAAAAAGTTTTCACTCTGCGAATAAATAAACGGCCCAACGTTACGCACTTATGCGTACATCTAAGAAAACTGCACAACTATTTCTTAAAATTATTAATTTTTAATAAAAAAAAAAGAAAAAAATTAAAAACAATAATTACCAATCCCATACGAGCCATCGACCATCTAGGTAGGCGTACACACAATCACTCGCGTGCATGGCACAAACCGTAATGAGCGAAAGCACATTTAAATAGTATTTTTTATTTTTTTTTTATCTCTCCGAGTGTGTGTAATCTTAAGCACTGGCAAAATTACGTATGGAAACTATACAGTGTGCGTAAACTAAAACCGTCCGCGCGACGTTTTGTATACACAAAACACATGACATGTGTTTTTTGTTTAATATTTACAACACAAATGGTCAATAACACCGTGAGTCTTCGGAGTTTTAAAAACACCGTTTCGACGACAATAAAATATAACTATACTAATTTGATTGAAATATCCGCAAATTCTCGTCTCCGTCGTCTATCTATCACACTCGCTTTGAAAATCTGACATGTGTATGATTTCTATACATCGAACACAATATCTACGATTATATAATATACATACAGAGCGTTTCAGTAGATTTTGACATCATGCAATTTAACCGTATACATAAGCATACATTTTGAACTTTTTTTGTGTGTACAATTTAAAACATCAATAAGAAACTAAACGTTAATGAAAAAAAAATTTTATCTACGAGATTTCTCAAGTTTTTATTTTTTTTTTTTTTTAAATGGCTGTCTTCATGTGTATAACTATTATTATATAACGAAAGATGGTAATAGGGGTTTTGTTTTTTTTTTTTTTGTAAACTCGTATGTTTAGTGCGTGTCTTTTTCGGGCGAGTTTTTTTTTTAAGAGACTTAAATATTTGAACTTTAATGTAGCAGGGTGAAGAAACAGGGAAGTCGCGAAAAAATGTACTGCCATTATTACTCCGCTACGATATGATAATGTATGCAATAACGCGCATCTGCTGTGCCGACATTGTGTACCTGCTGCGTGCACACGGTATAGACGTATTTTATGTATCGTGATCTTATATTATATCTTCTTGAAACACGCGTGTGAAAAAACGTTGGCGGACACATAGGCGCACTCGCACGGTCGCACCTGCCGTTGCAAAACCCCGCAAAGTCTTTCGTCTTTAGCCCCTATTTATTCTATGCCAAGTCACCTGTGATATCATTGTCGTGGTGACTGTCATCCACACGTACACACACACACACACACACACACACGGTGAGAGGGTCGTGTGTTTTGAAAATATAATGCGTTGTACGTACGAAATATCTTTCTAAATCGCATTTAGTGTGACATACGACAAAAAGAACACACGTGGTATACCCACGCGAACAGACGGGTGGGCGGGGGAACGTCTCTTGCATTACCGTTTCTTTTGTAAAAAGCGTCTTGTATTTCACCTGGGATGTTTATTACTTCATGCGCGAATCGTAATCCCGCGCGCGGGAGAAATTGATAGAATTCAAACGATAAGTCATAGGTGACTAAGTAAAGTAACGTAATATTTTCCCTCGAAAGAAATCCGATCGGTGAAATACCGACAGACGATAAAAAAAAAACATGTACGCAAACATGTATGCAATGTTGTAACTGGGCACGTCATCGGAATCAGACCGACCGATATATTATTTTGATACGGGTTCCCCGAAGTTTATGCGGGAAAAAAATTAAAAAGAATCTCAAGTTTATCGGTCATGATCCAGTAAGGATTCGCAACGACTCTGCGCGGCAAAAAGCATTTTGGATCGTCGACCATTATAAGGGAGGAACCGATAAATAGACACACTACACACTGATCGCTATCTTTTTTTCCCACGTTCAAAAAAAAAAATTCGTGAGACCTGCTTATATTTATATAACTGTAAAAATTTTTTTCTCTTATTGGACTCAAAAGATAATAATTCATACTGACAACGACCAATGTATATGCATCTATATCTGTAGTAATAAGGTAATCATCGTAATTACACAAACGATTCTAGTTCATACCTCATATCAACAACGAAATTTAAATTGCCAAATAATAAAAAATCATATTGCTTGATATAACACATAAAAATATAAAACAATGCATTTTTAAAACAATTTATTTAAATCGCATGCATTCATACGTAAGATAGTATAATACAAACAAAATATGAATTGTTTTTTTTTTAGTAATTCTATATTATTGTTTTATAGTTCATCCAACACTGTGTGTACAGTTAATTTTAAATATTTACATTGCTCATACAGTATTAAAATACATCAAATTGTGTTATTATATTTTTAATGAACATCAATATTATACTATAACTCATGAATCACCTAATTACGTTTATCTTTTACATTTTATTGTAAACACATAGGACATTTGAATTGAAAAAATTTCCAACTCAAAGAAAACAAGCGTAAGACAATTTATGATACATTTGTTTCCCATACCTAATACGCGTGGCGTATACGGACGCGATGATGTATCCTTGCCCTTGAACATAATGTATTTTTTCCATTGAATATTGCCAATTTCCAATGATAAGAGCAAATTATTACATTATGATGTCTATACTTTTAACAAACAGACGATTGTCTTCCGCAAGGACATTTTACATGCGACAAAAAGTGTCCGCGAGAAATATAGGTGTTGAAGAATGTTCAGGTCGAATGTATAGTTGGTATACGATCATCAGTATCGCTTATATAGCCCCCCGGTAACGGTTTGGTTTGGTGTAGATATACGGTGGAATGCGAAGGTCATACCGAGAGATACCTGCATGGTGTATACAGACAATGTGTGTGTTATTGTTGTATACATTTATACACACACACACACACACACACACACACACACACACACACACACACACACACACACACACACACACACACACACAGCGTTCCCGAAATAATAAAAAATACATATATAATAATCAATCTGCCCGTGTCATTTGTAACGTTCCGGAATAACCAATGCCAATTGTGCAGGGTACCGAGGATACTCTATCATCGTCGAGGTAACTCAAAATAGTGAAAATATGACAATCGAATATAGGTTAAAGAATCGTGTCGAAAAACAGAATAAAGGTAAAATTCAAAATGCGTAATGCGATACAAACATCAAACTCATCCGTTGTATTGGACACATAAGTTCGTTACACGTTCTTTGATAACAATAATTAGGTATGCAATTTAACTGCTTACTCGCAATAAAATAAAATGTAATATATCCGAGTGGGTACCGAACTTAGCAAAAGATAAATTTAAATAACATGCGACCATCGAGAAATAACGAAAACGCTAAATGTGATACTATAATAATTATTGTTAATACTTAAGCCATTTTTGTACGTCTCGTGTGATTTATTTTCATTCACACGAGGTGTATCTTAAACACGGACCAATATACAATATTATAATTGCAGAATGTTTCTACGAAATTTAGTTAACATACGTAACGTTTTATACACGGAATATCGCATGGAAAAATTTGTAAAATCATCGTGAAATGACATCGTTATACATGCCAACAAAGTAAATAACTAAAACCACAAATCGATTGTTTTTTAGACATTTTGGTATCCATGCTAAGTGCTAATTTTGCTTTCAGTGCAAATATGAGTAGAAATTTACGTAATCATAAGTACATGTTTTAAAATAACTCGTCGAAAATAGAAATGAAATTTTCTCACGTGCTAGTGCGTAATCAGAATAGGGTTGCAGTTTTTCGAGATGACCCCGTTAATACATGTCATCGCCTCGTATGTATATATTCAAGTGGGTTGTAACACAAGTGGTTGTAACATTTACCTGGTACTTCTTGATGCTTTCCAACTGCTCCTTAGTGGGCTCTTTGGACGATATGGTAACGATCGTATTATTGTTGATGCTAGTCTGGTGAAGCTGCTGTTTGATCACATCGGACCGTGGAGGTGGGGGCGGGGGAGCCGAGTGTCTATCTGATACTGCAGAACCGTTCTAAAACACACAATATGTAAACGCATGAGACAAAATTTTAAACATAGAAGTAAATGATCACATAATAAAGAATAAGCGAAAAACGATAATAGAAAACATAGAATTGAGAAAGTGATAACTGCAATGAATTCAGTCGAATGCTATTATAAACGGGGCTAATGGTCATTGTAACCTATAGGTTTGACCTTTAGGAATCGATCTGGAGAAAGGTAAAATTTTGCTTACACGGCGTTAATACAATAAACAATAACAATTACCATCCACATTCGAATACAAATATTACGAATATTTAGATAATAAAATTACGAATATCATAATTATTATCAATATGTTTAAATTAATTAATTTAGTGAATGAAAATTGAAATAACCAACCAGTAATGTTGAATTACGATAAAATATACTTTAGGTTGTAATAATTACTTAAACATTAAAACGATAGCTTAAATAATTTTATTTAAAAGAAATTATGCTTTCAAGTAGTTATGAAGTTATGAGTAGGTTTGGTAGGTACTCATATTATGAAATCGACAAATAGTAAATAGTTTGTACAACTAAGTTCATCCATTTAATTCTACAATTGAATGTTTTTTACGTAACACTAAAGTAAAATATATGTAATAAGAATTGTTGAGTTATCGAATAAATTTCAATAAAAATAAGATTATAATACAAAAAAAATGTAACACAAAATGTATCGCTGATCTATTACTGTACGAGTAATGAAAAAATAATAAAAAAATGTATAATGAAAAAAATGTCTAAACCGTTAATTACTTATACGGAATAAAATACAGCTAAGCATTAATATTTTTTATTAATTATTGGGCTTGTCCTTAGAATACATAAATACAAAATATATAGGTAAATTTCAATATTATACATGAATCTTAAATTACTACGGTGTTTTATAAAATATTTAAAACTTGCTCAACACTGTATAAAAAATAAGCGGAATATCATCAAAGCATTTAACATTGGACTGCTTCCGCGAAATCATACGATGCATTTTTTTTATTGTTAGGAAAATATGGCTTAACGAATGAAAAAATGTAATTTAATCTCCACAGTTTTTACAAATTACATGATACTTTAGTAAAATCAAACTATAGTTACTTGACATTTATTCGTTTTAGTTCAATTCAAGTGAATTTGAATGTAAACAATTAATTTATTTACAAAAAGATTATCTTCAGATATATTCTCTTCTCTTCTCTTTGTAATTAACTTAATTGAGCACACATTATAATCATATCATAAATATTTCAAATTAATCGAAAACATTCGGTAGGTATTGTAATATTTAAATGTATATCATACAAATATTAGTTAAATACAGATATTCAGAAGTTTTAATTATAATATTATTGGCCTTTTAAATACGCATTAGCTTAATTTATCAATTAATACAAAATTAGGTATAAATGATGAATTCGATTTAAAAATAACCATGTGTTTGTGAATTAGGTAAAATAAAAACTACTTCAACAAATACGTTGAAATGATAGAAGTATTATAGTGTTTAACAAACTCAGTTTTAACTAGAATAAAATTTTTATTTTTACTTATGTATATGACGTAATATATATTGTACATAGTATACATTGAAATAAATAAAATTATTCACAGTGAAAAGATGAACATCTTTTAACCGCGTCTTTTTTCCTTTTAGCGTAAACATTATTAATCCAACTAGCTAATATATTTTTACTTTAAATTTGCATTAAAAAAACAAATATGATATTGATAAATAATTGTTAAACTAAAAATAACAATAATAAAGTTTATTGGTCATTACATAATTAATCAGCCAATAACCGGATTTCGAATTAATTTTAAAGAACGTTTTATAAAGTAAGCAAAGCGTTACAAGTTGAATTACATACTTTATACTAAACATAAAATACTAACGACGATTTCGAAATGTATACAATATGTTTATATCTCATCTTACGTATCTTGTTTTTAATTCGATTATAAGCACACCGCATGCGCACGTTAGGATTCTACATGAATGCGTATTATTATAAAAAAAAAAAATAAATAAATAAATAAAAACACGCGTGGAAAATAATAAACCGTCGTTTAAGAAGAAGAAAAGTGGATAGCCATGTCTGTACGAGATTGTATAAACTACAGTAAAATCGTTCGTCCTTACTACACCTTTTATCTGAACTTATGTACGGACAAAAATAATGTTATGATATTAGTTTAGTTATTTTTTAAATTAAACAAGAACATGAAAATATTTTAACGGTTGAAACCGGTAACGGAATTACATACATAGACCGAAAATCGGTGTATTGTGAGTAGACTCTCAGCGAGAGATAAAACGCGTGAAAGTGTATACATAGCATGTGAACGCCTTCTGATTAGCAGGATCGATAATGAAATTGACGCTTTTAGCAAAGTCGAGAAAAACCTAATAACCGTTTTGGAATCGGAACGGGAGTTTTTCGAACACAAGTACCAATCATTGAAATACACCGAAAGAAACAACGAATAAAACGCGTGAACGGAACCTGGCTCTGAGGGAAGTATATGACGTTTGTGTCCAGCTATTCACCTGTCTACCTACTTATTATTTTTTCATTTTAAAAAAAATTATAAAAAAATTCATCAGTATATAAAACATAAAAGGCTATCGTAAGGTTCTGATTTTCCACCACTCCAAATTTGAAATCGACTTTTTAAAGTGCATAAACATGTGTTTCTTATTGAGATTATGGAAAAAAATTGTGGCGCGCCCCCTTTGAAACTCCGTGCTCAGAGGGAGTCCTCCCTTTCTTCCTGGCCTAACCTGCGTGCGGACGCGCCTTTAAAAGTAACGTTGACTACAGCGGGCAAAGGCGTAACGCCACCACGCGGGTAGGTATACGTGTGTGTGTGTGTGTGGGGGGGGAGGTTTCTGCACGGCGAAAACGACGACGGAGCTGCCTATTATGCTATCGACTGTACAACACTCTATGCCGTATTATTATTAATTATGCATGCCGACGGTAAATAAAACACGAAACAATACAAATTTATTGTTTATGAATTACAGTCACGACCGCTCTCACCTGCGTGGCCCCGGCGATGGCGGCGGCGGCGGCGGCGACGGCGGCGTTGTTGGCCGCGGCACGGTGGTTGGCGGCGGCTCTCGTCGGCGGCGGATACCTCGGCGGCGTCTTGTTGCGCGCGATGAACGAGTCGGGCACGTCCACGGCCCTCTCGCGGTGCGGCCCGTTGTCGATCGTAGTCATCATGACCATCTTGTCCAGCGTTTCGCCCGTCGTCACGTCGTCGACGGCTCGCTTCTTTTCCAGCGTACCAACCTCGCTGCCCACGCGGACCAGTCCGCTGCCGCTCCTACGACGAGACCTGCGGACGAGAAAAATGTTTAAAACAAATAAATCAAGTATCTCATAAATAAACGACCGACGGGACAAAAATCGGCAAACGTTCAACACACGAGATAAGTCGCGATTCGACGCGACGCGGCGTTTTTTTCGCCGACCGAGCATACGACACGTTATTTACACCGTGCAGTGGCGCGGCGACCGAGTTGTCGAGTTGTCGAGTAGGGTCGAATTTGTTTTTCGAGTACTCGCCCCTTAAGTTTTCGACGTATATTGAACATAAATAGTACATTATTTACACTATTAGCAGCTACACAATAATATTTATGAAACCCAGCGAAAACGCAGAATCGTTATTAAATTACAGTTAACCAGTCGTCCCGCGTTCTTCATACCCAACCACCAGCCCTAATTTACACAAGAGAAGCACTGCCCCGAAATCGTCTTTTCACCGCGCCGCTGATATCGTGTCGTGTCGTCGTGACGTCACAATATTACGTGTACACAAATCGTACCGTAGTGTTTATGTTCGTGTTTGTGTTTATGTTTATATTTACACGGTGCACCTATAGACCGATTCGGACCGAGACACACAAATATCTAGGCACTGTAGTACAATATTATAATGTCGTGTTGCGGCCCGAGCGCGATCGGTCGTCAACCCGTGAAAACGAGTCGGAATCATCGCCCCGCCGAATCGTATAATATGGCATTTCAACAATCGAGCAGTTCACGCGCGTTCGAAACAGCGTATACGGTCGTACAGTTGCTGCACAAGGCGCAAATAGAGGAGCTATTTAATTAAGCCCTGCGAACATTTTCTACGTATTTTTTTTTTTTCGACACGTTCAATATCGTTATAGTTTTTACACGCAGCTCGATAAATTTGTTTCTGATAAAAATGTATAGCCTTTAAATGAACTATTGGTGAACGTTTGTTTTGCAATCATACTGTTCTGTTGTCGATGTCACACACACTAGAAACACCTATATATTTATTTATAATAACGCCCCGAAGAGCATAGAGTACAGAACTAGTATTAATTTATATGAATAATAATGACAAATTGGATACTTAAACTAATTACAAGTATTATATGTAATACAGCTACAAATATAAAAACAATAAGCATTTTCTTAAAAAGAGAGAGAGAAAACAACTAGAATTTACGATATAAATGTAACATAATTATGAATTAAACGATTTTAAATTTTTGAGAGTAACAAACTTATACTATCAAAGTGAAAATCATAATTTTTTATAGAATTACTTGTTAATGAACGTTATGCGGTATATAATGTACATAGTATATAACAAGTACGATTTTGATTGAAATTCGATTTAAACAAGTTAATGAAATACTACGTTAAATGCTACGTGTGATAAGCTAAACTGTAATCAGGTATTATACTCATACACGTTACATTAGAAATTGAGCACAGCGAGGGAAATTCGTTATGTATTCATTACTTCCACAAACGCTTTGTAGAGTAACTAAGGCTTCAGCCTTCCCCCCCAAATGTCAAACGCTCTTTGCGCCTATGATAAGTACGCGTGCTATACATTCTTATATGTATCGAATAGCATAATCGTGGTCTGCCTATACTTTTCGCCGAGCGATTTTCCCGCCAACGGTACGATGACTATACGGTGTATGCACGTACTGTAGCAACAACGGCTGTCCGAACGAAGGTTCGAACAATTCGTGACGTAAAATATTCAACTAATTCAATCATAATAGTAACAATAATAATAGTACGTGGTTCGTTGATGAAACCGCGGCATCGGGTCGAAGAAAATCAAACGGGAAAACGCTCGGAATCGAAACCAGATTCGATACACCTGCAAATCGTCTCGTCGCGAGATGATAAATATTATGAAACTCGCCTCGAGACGAGGTCGATGAAAAATTCAATTAGTCAATGAAATCACAGCCACGTCCTACCGGAGTTCTACCAGTTATATAGGAGCGTGGTCTACAGCTATTATTACCTATTATTATAATGGGGCCTTCGATATTTGTGGTCGGACTATCTGACAGTATTTTCTCTGAATCGGAAGAACTTACTTGTACAAAAAAAAAAACTTCAAATCTAACGATCTGTAAAGCCAAATTCGGTTTAAAACCACCAGTGCATTTATTATTCGTTGAGAGGTCTACAAAATGTTTAGTTAGTCGTCACGGTCGCAATTAAGCAGAAATGTGTTTGATTTGAGAACCTACTACTTATTTCGTGTAGTTTTATTTTCAGGATTTAAAATATTTCGACGACTTTTCTTTTAATGACTACGTCGACGTACGGTTCCTCGTATTCTACATTAGATCATATCAGAAGTATGTGTAACCTTCAAAAACAAAACAAAAAAATTGTTAAATGCATTCTTAGCATTATAATATGAAGACGAATTTATAATTAGTAAAATGAAACGTTATTAAAATATAATTACTGTGTTGCCGCAGTACATTTAAAACTCAGTCAGCTAACGGAAACGTATGAATTAAATATTTGACGCGCAAATTGTGAGAAAAACGAAAACAGAGTAGATGTAAACACGAACGGTGTATTGTTTATGCGAAATGTATTATTATTTTTTTTTTGATAATAAACCTTGTGTTTTGTTGTTATCGATTTTATGACAGTACATTGTAAAATTAATCGTATCAAACCTAATAATTGTAAACATAATATTAACGTTAAGGGATTAAAATTATATTTTTTATGCGCATTTGGTTTGAAGTGTAACGTTTCATATTAATTTATTAGATACACACGTTAGGCACTAGAAATAATGGATAGCTTTTTCAAAGACACTTGCAACTTTAGTTGCCTACATACGAAATTTTCGGGCGCACGGGAATCCAATTATTATTTTTTTGACGAGGTAATCATAAAAAATATTTTCGTTGAACTCGGTAAAAAAATAATTAGGCGTGTCGGTGAATTAAAAAAAAAACAATTTACGACCGGAACACCAGTGCAGAGAAACATTATATTTACGAAAATCTGAGATTTTATCGTTTTAGTTACGCTGTGTATGTGCATGTGCAACGGCAATGCAGTTTGGCAACAGAGTAAAACGGCTAACACATCGCTTTAATCCCTCATGCAGAAACCATATGAAATCTAACGAAACACATTAATCAATCATTAAATGAATACAATATACAGAGGCGTGAACTTTTTCAATATAAAATTACAATGCTATTTAAACAATAAAAGAATATTGTATAACATTAGCTAATGTTGACCGGTATTTTACAGGTGAGCAGTATTTGCACACTAATAACTTGTAAATACATAAGGAATCACATGATTTGTCCAAACATTCATTAATATTCAAATAGTGTATTCGTGGTTTATTTAAATTAAGTCAAAAGTATAATAGGTAAATATTTTTAAACCAAAAGTTAAATAGTACTTAAAAAAATAAACTAATAGATACGAAATACAAATTGTAAATCAAATGTACTGTTCTGAAAAGTTAAACTTATAACTGACACATATATTAATGTGTAATACTAAAATATACTATTATATTCCTACTGAAAAAAAATCAATACTTTATCGACAATGTTATCAATATTATTTCGATAAAAACTAAATATTTACCCTGGAGTAAACGTGTTTGTAACCGATAAAATCAATTTGTATTTTTATAAGTAGTTGGTTTGACTTTAAAACGTTTAGCTACTCAAAAATATACTTATAGAACGTAAAAAGAATTACATATATATAAATATATTTCAAACAAATAAAGTAATAATATAACAGAACAATAAAATCTTAGTTGATTCTGTTACAAATAATTAATTTACAGGGTTGAAAATCAGTCATAATTGTCAATTTAAATTATGTATGTATTCGTTCCTCGCATACCCCATATAAATTTATCAAGTCAATTAAATAGCATGTGTTTAGTGAAAAAAACAAATATCTAGTTACTACTGAATGAAATATGAATGAAGATGATTTAGTTGGTATAATAAAAATACACAATAACCTCCATTTTTATATACCTGTTTTTCTTAATTTAATATGTTTATTGACCATTTTTGGTTTGCACTAATTGTATTTCTTTAATATCACAATTGAATTTATTGCTAGTAAATGTGTTTCTAATATTCAATATATTCATTGTACCTACTTAGAATGTCACTAATCGAACAAAGGAACAAATAACGCATTCATTAATACATTAGTCAAATGAAATATATTTTGAATTCAATTTTACGAATATAAAAATGAGTATTTTATATTGCATTTTAAATCATTACTCATTAACTTCACCCTGTGTAAATATTCCAATCGATGTATACAACCAGTTATTACATGAGCTAACTATTACGATTTACAAGTACTTTAAACTCAACATTCTTTCCGAGCCATAATATAAGTCATAATTTTAATGAAGCCCCATATCCTCGAGTATTTACTTGGTTTGATAAACCACGATCAAACTTAAGGGACTTCATTAATAGTTTTAAACTTTTTCGTAAAAAAAAGACAAAAATTAGTAAAACTAACTCTCTTCTAGCTTAACTAAATTAGATTATTTTTTAAATTATTATACTCTGTGTCAAGTCTGTTTGCACCCATAAAAAGTTAAAAATAATGAACATTTTGTGATTAAGGAGAGTCAATTAGTAAGTATTTAGTATTCAGAATAGATTTAGAGAAAAACTGAATGCCGTTTTAAATTAAACGAATTTCAATAAATGTTTAGAAATGATATTCCAAGATAAAAAATATGTTTAGTTTATTACAACAAAAATATCCCGTCAGTAATAACAGTTATTAACCGCATTAATTTTGGCTAACCCAACCAAATGGCATGACGGTTATTAAATAATAGTCGATTTCTTATACTTTTATGAGAAGGTTGAACACTAAGAAGCGAAAACCATACCTAAGTTACTTAAAATCATTTTTCGGTACTTTGACCCCTTCTTTATGATTTTCAAGACAATTAATACGAACGATTTTTACCACGTATAGACGAAGCGAAACAAATTACAGTAGCTTCTACCTGCATGCAAAAATTTCTTTTGTCTACACGAATACACAATACTATACACGTGTGATAAGATTAGGCATACCTATCGATCCTTAATAAAACGTCGGACGTGTTAGTTGTTCAGATAGGAAAATAATCTTCCGATATTCATCGATAACCATACATCATGCGACATGCGTATTATAATACGACACCGTGTTATTAATTATTAGAGCATCGCGCTCATGCACAAGACCGCGTTACTTATTCATACCTAACGTGTACACTGCACGTAATACAAGCGCGCGGCATAAAATCGTAAACAACCATTACAACACACATAACTACTGTAAAATTCGATTATATTTATAAAAATACGATTTTTTTTTTCTGGTTTTAATCGTAATTCTCGAAATCATACCACGACCGTTCACAAAAGGCAATAATCATAACGTACACGTTATAATGTCACGTATACACATCGTAACCGCGCTGTACGTAGTGTGTAGCTGTGTAAGTACGTCTTTCGCTCCGATACCTCGCGCGGGATTTCGAGTGGCCGCCGATATTAAACAATAATAATAACAATAATAACAATGATACCGACGACACGATACACATGCCGTTATGACGCCGAAAACGGATATTGTAATTTATTACAGTCGAACACGCCGCCGTGTTCACGTTTCTCACGCGAAATTCTATTACAGGTAAGTGCCGCCGAGTCGTTAAGCGGTTGCGCGTCTCGTGTTCGCGCGCGCTCGTTCGGCCGCGGGGGCGACGCACGCGACGACGTTTACCCCGAAGACACGGCGTGGCTTAACCAGAGTATAGACGACGCCGGTGATATTACTGCCGTGCCGCGCAGAGAGGGTGTGCTCGAGAGCGGAAACGTGTTTTAACTTTTGACGGCGGCGACGTGAGTCTTTATAATATTATAACACGCGTAATGTCCCGTCGACACGTAAGAAAACACGCGATTTGAAAACACGAGTGCTGGCAGACGTTTTCGTGAAAAAAAAAGAAGAAATAGAAGAAGAAAAAGAAAATGAAGAAGAAGAAGAAAAAGAAGAAGAAGAATAAGAAGAAGATATCCATAAGAGATGGCTCACCAAGAGTGCCAGTAGTGTGGCAGTAGCTTCATGACGGCGGCTTTTCGTTTTTTTTGTTTTATCTATCTCGGGCGGGTAGTCACTGTAGTGATCCGTCAACAGGTGGACGGGGCGAAGACGGCGGCGCGACTCACTGCTTCTGCTGCAAGGACTGCTCGGCGGCGGCGGCGGCTGCTAGCAACGCACATAATAATCTCAACGGAAAACGACGGCAGGTACGTACGACGCGCGGACCGCACGCGGACGACACGAACATCGGACTGGCGCTGCGGCGCGACGACGGCGGCGGCTACGACGACGGTCTGGTCGGAACGCGCACCGGGAGAACCGGACCGCCGTGTCCGCGCGGAGGGGCGGCGGCCGGGGGAGCGGTATACTACTACTACTACTACTAGCAATAATAATAACACTACTACTACGCGTTTTATTATTATTTTATTATTATTTTTTTTTTTTTTTTACATTTATACCGCGTGTATAAAATATTATATACCTCTGTGCGGCTGCAGTGTTCGTGTGTAATTCTCTTCCACGGACCACGCCGGGGGATAGAGCGTCCGGCGCGCCAGGTAGGTAGGTTTTTAGGTAGGTTAGGTACCTGCACTGCGACCGCCGCCGCCACGAACAATATTTATACCCAACCCTCGAACACAATGGAACGTGGTTAGCGCGCGGAGGGGTGCAGGGGCAAGTACCTGTCTCGGAATTCCTGACCCTTTGTGACAAGTCTCACGCACACACACTCGCGCGTATATGAGTATAACGTGTAATATACATATACCTACTAGGCGTTCCACACACACACACACATACACACACACGCGCGCGTACACACCCGAATATGTATTATCGTGCGCGAGCCGCAGTGATTGCCTTCGACTGACGAACGTTCGAGAGACGACGACGACGACGACGCGTATATACAGTATTAGAGTATAGTCGGTTATTTTTGTTGTCAGGTAGTCGTAGTTTTGTTTGGTATGCGTGTAGCTGTGGGACGGCGTATAGTGTATGCGACGTCGTAGCGTACCACGTATATGACGACGACGACGACGCCGCAGCCGTCTTAGCTTCACTCCCCTGCTATCACGTTGTTATCGGTCGTAGACGGGCGATTAACCGATCCGGATTTCGGACTACGCTCCGCTGCGTCGTATAGCCCGGGGGTGCCAACAGAGCTCTTCGTTTTTGTTTATTTATTATAAATATACATATATATTTTTTTTTTCCTGTTATATTCCAGTGATATATAAATACCAACTTACGTGTTTAGTAAGCAAAAACAACGTAGATTTAAAAAAAACATTCACAAATCATGTTGAAAATCAAAATTAATACAAACTATTTTTCATACCGTGTTGATGAAAAAATTGTAAATCGTTCTAAAAAAGTAGGTGGAACTGAAGCGACATAATTTTTTTCGATGCGATGACCTTCAGATTTAAATTGCTTTTAAGTTAAACCGTTTAAACCACAACGTAGTTTATATTCATATAAGTGTGAAAAATTGGTGTCAAAAGTATCCCGTCTTCATATAGACGGAAGGCAGGGATGAGTCTCTGTTATTTTTCAATCTGCGCTCTAGGAAGTGGACGAGCAATGTGAGTCAATCCGGACCTAGCGTTTAACGCTCGAGACGAATTTTGTTATGTTTTTAGTTTCGACCGGAAATCCAACGGATATGACTGATTTTCTCGATGGGAAAATGGCACACTATGTCCACATCACTGTAGTTTAATCACTCTACAACGATCAATATTGATTGACATTACACGCGATTGTTATCTTAAGATATGGTTATTGCGTTAAAAATTATAAGAAATTCGAATTTGATAAAAAAAAAAATAGAACAAAATTACATTTTCAAGTGTATTTACGTATTTCATTTTCATAATATTCTATTGCCGCATTTCATCATGAAAACTCTTGAGCGAATTTACACTTCAAAATATTAAAAATTCCCATAGATATTTCATAGTTGATATCGTAGTTATCATGTTTTCTGTGTATGTCTTCTCTTAAATGCAATAAATAAAAATATACTATTATTACTTGAGTAGCTGTGTTCATACCCCGTTAAAAACATTTGTATTGCTTTAGTTAAACAAATACATTAAAGCCTGAGATTTTTCTCTACTTCTTACGTGATGCGTTATTAGGTAAAATAAATTTTTTTTTTTTTTTTTGTTAAAAATCCATCTTTCCAACAGCTAATGTGTAACACACACACACACACACACACACACACACACACACACACACACACACACACACACACACACACACACACACACACACACACACACATACACACACACAAGCACATGTTTATTATACCTGTGTATAGTGCATTCGTCTTTTCGATAATTCGGAGAGAAATGACAAAAGCAAACTGAATGTAATCGTTCATAGTACGCTTTTCGTTACTCGAAACGTGTACGGCGTACGTTCATAATATAATGTAATACGTGTGTGACATGGTTCTGGTTTTATAATCAATAACTGGTTATGTCACGCGTACAAAGCCCGGCGGAAGGGATATGGGAAGAGGTGCGTTTATTAATAATTTTCCTCTCCATTTACTATGACCAAGTAAAATTTTTCGCAAAAAAAATAAAAACATAACTGTCACGGTATTTATCGACCATGTCGTTTGTCTACGTAAAAACGCTACACTTGCACAGCCACAGATCACTGTCCGATTTCCGTAAGAAACACGTCAAAAATCAAAATGTAACACGACAATTCGAAATGCTCGTAACACATAGGAACTCGTAACAAAATAACTACACTGCGCGTGGCGATCGAGAGAAAAATTTATTTTTGTTTTTAACATCATAAATTCATGATACGCTAACGCGTTTCAATGCAACGTGGAAGCGCATGTGCAGTGATGTATAATATAACACACTCGTATAATTTTGTTAATAAAGCGTTTGCACAATACGAAAACCGATTATCCGTAGTTTAGCATACTGTATACGGGCACGCCAGCGCATTAAACTTCTCGGACGGAATCCTCGTGATAAATTGCGTTAAAAGAAAACCCAATAATTAATAAAAATGATTGAATATCACAATAATATTACGCACGTACACGATATTATGTACACTCGTAGATCGTACCTTCTATTTTTATTTTATTTCGTTTTTTTTTCAACCGTATTACATAAACGACTATAAAAATATGTCTACGGTTGTACGCTTAAAATATTTCTACAACGTGCAGTGTAAGCTCGCGCACGCAACTCGTATATTTTATATAAAAACCATTAGAGTCCGACGTACACGAGACTTCGATTATCTCTATACAGGTGCACACACACACACACACACACACACACACACACACATACACAATACGTACACAATACTTATTACACATATATCATAATATCCCATGTACGCACGCATTATAATACTCATTACGGGTGAGATTTTTAATTGACTATAATATAATACATACCAATACGGACGTTCACAATGTAATAATAATAATAATAATAATAATAATATAAACGGCGTTGACGTAACTCTACGTCCCGCGTACGAAACGTATAGGTTAGTAGGCAGTCGCAGTGAAAAAAATTATAGTTCGCCCCTTTGTTGTGTTCGTTGCCGTGGTAAATAAAAGACAGGTGGACCGTAAAAAAAAAACTAATAATAATAATAAATAAACAGCCCCCCGTTCGAAATCCCGTCTCGTACCGGAGGGGAAAAAACCTTAAGAAACGTACGCGTCCTCGCATAACTCTTCATTGTCTACGCACGGCACCGCGGCCGGTCGTTTATTCAACCGGCGGCAGTGGCGGCGGCGCGGCGGCGGAATCATGCACCGTGGTTATATCCTCGTACCCGCCGTGTACGTTTTACGTATGGGATACACGTGTACGCGAGAACCGATATAATACGTTAAAACGACTACCTGCGTACATAACACCTGTGCGCAATCTTTGTTGGAAGAAAAAAAAATAAAAAATAAAAACGCAGCTCAGTCCACACACGCACACACACACACACACACACACACACACACACACACACACAAACACACAAACACACACGTACATATTATGCGCGGAACATATTTTATACGACGTACGTATACATTATTATGTTCTACCGTATACGTCAAAATTCTGGCGGCAAAACGGTTTGCGAAAGTGTATAATTTCAAGACGTCCGATTGAATACGAACATCAAACACTATATTAACCGCGGCAAAACACACAGAATTGAGTGATGAATAATTATTATTTTATGATGGAGATATCTCAAGGATCCGTAGCGTGATGGCGGTGCGTGTGGTTTTGATAACTGACTGTTGTTGTATTATTGGAAGGAAAATTAAATTCTGCAAAACGGCTCCGGTGAGAGTCAAACGGTCGAGTACTGCGTGTTTTACAAAAACGACATTGTGACTTATAACCACCCTACGACGCGAGAAAAAAATATTTGCCAAGTAGGTATTTTGTGTTGAAATAAATCGCGATAAAAAAAAAAAAAAATGTAAACTTGTAATTTTTTTCTCTTCGAAATTGTCACGTATTAATTTATTTTTCAGACGTTTAGATAAGATATTACATTGATATTCGAAATTAATACACTACACTTTTTGTAGTGTATTACAAAAAAAAATTACTGACGCGAAAATTACTATCGGCTACAGTTTCAGACGATCAACAGTTCAACACAATAAGATCAATTGTAAGAAGAAGGAAAATACCGTAGTGAAACACCGATAAAAACCATACATAGTTAGGTACCTTTTATAACTATAATCTAGTGTATTTATTTATTTTTTATCAAAACCTAATGATCGTTTCAATTATATAGATGCAAAAAATGCGCAGTTTTAATAAATAAAAACAACCTGATTTAAATTTTAATCACAAATAATCAGAATTAGTTTATCATGTAAATCGAGTATTCCATAATATTAATACACTACTCGTGGAATATTCTTAAATGATTTTTTTTATCGCATGTTATTAAAAATCTAGGTTACGATTACTGTTAATATTTCAAACAAATTAATTCTTATTGCCTAACACTAAAAGACTTTTTGTCTATAAAATTCAACTTAAATATATGTAGCTTCCTTTCTTCTTTAGTATCTCGATGGATGATTTCAATTATGAGACTTAGATAGTAGTATACAGAGATAGTTTTAGTTTTTGCAATTATTTGATATTTATATTTGATTCGGTTGACGATTTGGCTTTGGGTTTTAGAAAAATCATCGGCAAACTTTTCGAGGCGTTAAATCAACATTCTGACTCTAATCCCAGAAAGTTTCTATAGCAATATTATAAACTACAACTAGTGTCAAATAAAAATAAATTACAAAAATAGTACCTGTAGAATGAGTTAAATATCTACTAATCAGATAAACAAAAAAAATTGTATGCCGTTAATAAACTGCTCTAAAATAATTACTTTCTCTTGAACATTTTTTGTGACTTGTAAGTACATTTACCACCTTCAAATTATTACATCCTATCCTTTTTTACCATATTTATGTAATTGTATACAACTATTACAATAAACGAATCTATCTCTTAACAATTATAATCGCATCTGTTCGTTACTATGACGTCAACACATTTTATTCGATTATTTAAATTCTAATCACTGATTAGTGCTCACCTGTTTTGAGTTTCGTTGGTCTCGTCGACGGCTTTCAGTCTATTATTACTCTCAGTGCCATCTTTACAAATAAGGACCTCAGTAAGACCATTGTTGAATGGTGAACTAGGTCTTCTGGTAGATTTAGGATCGGATTGTTCGGCTAATTTATTGCCGTTGTCCGGTGGGCATGGGGAACTGACACAATCACTGTGTACCTTATTGTCCAAAAAATCGTTTATTTCAGTAGTTGGCTGCAACTGACGCATCAACTAAATCAAAATCAAAATATAAGTTAATTATGATAAGTCATTGCATAGTAATTATTAGGTAGATATTAAAATACTATCAAATTTAAAATCGTATTTTTTAAGTAAAAAAATGACTCAAAAAATCATAAAAGAAAATAATTTTTTTTAAAAATAATATTTGTGTATAATCATGAACAACTATTCTTGATATGCGCATAATTCATGCCATTTATTATAAAATCAATGATCGTATTATTAATACGTATGTATTTTAAGTGCATACGTACACAATATGAACTCTAAATTATTTTTTCCTACAAAGAATTCGGTAGATCAATGATCATAATTTATATACTGTATAATATATATTTTATACATCATAATCTTACAAGGGATTTCGAGCAGATATTTTACATAAAATAGTATATGTGCATAATCAAAAATGAAATAAAAATCGTTTCACTGTTATTCTAAGCATTTACAACCAATGTTAATGAACTTATCTAATGTGTACGAAATTAATACAACTATGTATGGTGATTAAACGGATATTAAAAACATTTTAAGATCGTAAAATACCTACATTTACTAATGAATAAATATTTTAAAATATTACCTACATATTTTTTTAAACATAATATTTATAGCACAGTACTACAGTCTACAACTCTTACAAATATATTCGATTTAATTTTTATGAGTTTCAGTTAGAACAAAACATAAACTGAAATATGTAAGATATTTTCAAATGGTTAAAGGAAACAATTCGGCGCCATATTCGAACCTTTTTGCCGGTCTCAAACCGAAACGTGTCTAATTAACTGCCCCATAAATCTTGACCGTAAGAAACAGGTCAAATTTGTTTTCTCCTTTTGCGGTGTCCGATTTCAAATTGAGGTTTTTGATCACCTCTCATGTTTCATAGTCAGAAATAATTTCCCATTAAAAATAACTACCCAAATGACACATTGAAATTATGCAGATTTTTAAATTTCATTTTATTCGAATACGTTTTATGGTAAATTCAAACTCATAAGTAAATACTAATTAAAATCCAGTTTAAAATTGTTGAAGATAATATTGCATAAATCAGGCGCTGATATTCCATTTTCATACAAATAATAATCAACTATAAAACGAGTGTATCATAATAGTTCTACAGTTTAATATAAATACAATTAATTAAACAAATATTTTTACAAGTAATTCTTTTTTATATTGTTCATACATAGTTATTAAGTTTGATCTTACTTGAAGAAATGTTCAGTTTTAAAAAAGATAATTAGGTGAATAAATGAATAAAACAATGAATTTAATGTGTTAAACTTTTTTATTTTAATACATACAAAGCTGTATTAGTTTTACAAAAATAAGTGGATTTTTTTTATTCATTTATTTATTTTTTTTTTTATCAATTTCTGTGTTTTTAATTTTTATGAAGCTTAAGTGGTCCAAAAGTTCCGTTAAACTTAAGATATTTATTGATGAACTTAAAAAAATATGAATAGTGTAAATAATAACTCAAATATTAAATTGTATACGGAATTCGAGTAGAATAACTCGAATTTTCATAAAATATAACATAAAGCTAAACAATAATTATGTTATTTTCAGTGATGAAACAAAATTATCTGAATTTCTCAGTGTAAGCATTAATTAGATCGAATTATCATACAATAAATACATGCCGTAACAATTACAATTATAGCATTCAAAAAAATGAAAAAATGAAAATAAACTGTTTTAGATAGTTGGTATTTATTGTAGATTATTAACTGAAGTGCCTCGCTACGAAACTCTCTATTCGTACTACTCAATGTTCTTTCGTGTATTTAAAATTGCCTATACAAATGGCCGTTTGTAAACAGACATAGTATCGCATACTCCGCGAAAACATGCTAAAAACATATTTATATTTAAACAAATCTTTTACATAAAAATGACAACTCCATCAAATTTTAATGTGACGTAAAATAATATGATGTGAAATTATAAATATAATGTACAAAATGACGAAGCAAAGTCATAAAATGACTTAATTGTTTAAAAATTAAATTCACGGATATTATTAACGACGCACAATATAAGTATTCGTATTCCATAAGCATAAAGTAGGCTCATCAACCTTTAAAACTTAAAAAAATGAAGACTTAAGTAGCCATTTATTATTCATAAGTTATTTTATGTTCTTAATCGAATCGGAACGAATTCTTCTGGCCGACTACTTTCAACCCAAATAATGTGTTGCTTAGATTAGATAGAACACATATTTTTCGCCATAAGTTAAAATGTATAAATTCACACATTCCATATAATATTTACACTTTTATAAATCGTTATCAGTTATATTATGCAATTCGTGTTCTTCACATAAGCTCGACACTGTTGAAAAATTAAAATTGTTCTCACTAATAATATATTATTACTAGACCAATGAATTGATGGTAAAGTTTAACTTCTAGTTAAACGCAGCTTTTTTAACTAGAACTTTTTAATTGAAACATTCAGTTTTAAAACTTTTATTTTACGTATTTTTTTCATTTTTTACATTGCTCTTGAAACATTATTTGTATGATTTTTAAGCATTATATAGTAGGTGCCTTAATGATTAAACGGATTTTTTTAAATAAAATTAATTATAGACATCAAAAGATATAAGATTTTTTTTTAAAATTATACTCAATACCTTCTTATATTGTTATGTTTCAAACTTTAAAAGTGCATTTTTAAATACTTCAAGTAAGTACATACTTTAATGCATTTATTCGAATTTTAAGTGCATTTACTGTGGTTTTAAAAGAATCGCATAAAGTTTTATTAGTGTAATAAATACACAGCCCTAGTTATTAGGTACTTTATTTTTATTTAATACAAACAACCGTAGGCTAACTATTTCAAATTTTATAACTTAACCATTAAGATATTATATTGTCAATTATTTTATACCAATTGTGCATAAATAACACCTGTGACTCATACTGTCATTCATTGGTAAAATATTTTAAGTTATCAACGAAAATAAATGACTCACAATTACGCGTGATCTTCTAATTGAATAAAGAAAATGAATAATATTGAAAAATAATGTTTTGGTGTATTTTCTAGTCAATACTTTAACTATTTGATTGGATTTTATGTTAAAATCAATCTTTTTCTATAAAACCCATGTAACGTTCAACCATACCTGATGAGCCAATTTAGTAATGTCAACTGGTGTGATACGTTTGCTAGCAGCCAACCGTTCCAAGCGTTCTTTGGCTTCATCTTCGATTCCGATGAAAAAGGCATCATGAACTTGGCCTAGATCGGAACCTGAAGAGTCGATGCTGGTAGTGACAACTACATGAAAACAAACGAATACAAATTATGAAATTTAAATTTGTTCAATAATCGTACACCCTTCATTAGATTTGTTACTATTATCGAAAACTGAATTCCTGTTTTTATGACGTGACGATTAAACTGGTTTCCGCTATCAATATTATCGAGAAGAAATTGATACTGGCCATCGTTCCGGAGAAACTTAGGTATTCTTATGACCTACTCTCTAACACATCCGATTTCTTTATAACGATTGTTATTAATAAAAAATGTGTGTACCGTAATAATATACGTGGATATTCGTAATGCAATTTTGAATGTATTGTAATTATATTCACTATATCTGCCTACATTAATAGTTATAGCTTTATAGTTTCATAAAATATAAATAGTTATATCACCTCATTTCAAACGAAAAAATAATTAATATAACTGATGATAGTTATAAATCTATGTATTAAATTGTAATTTTAAATTTCGAATTTAGACTTCCACTCATTACAATGACATTGCTCTAAAAAAGAAATATCTTGGTCTTTTAAATAAAAGGTATTTCAAAATGTTTCGGAGAAAACACATTGATATCATTCCAACCAATCACTTTAAACCATAAAATCTAAAATATATTGTAGCATAGTACTCAATTTAATATTTATTATTTATGAAATAAATGTACACTAACTTGAATAAACAAATTACAATATCTATAGGGTATGTTATATTTAAATTCGTAGAATTTTATAGGAAAAATATAATCTGAAATATATAGGTACATACGTGTATGTACAAAAAATATGAAACTATAAAATGGTTGCCAGTTTGCCACAATAATACACTGGGAATTTAAAATTAAAATACATTTTTTTAAATTAGAATAATAAAATTGCACATTATTTTCATTGAATCAATTTTATTTAAACAAGTATAAATTGTAGACGCAAAAAAATTTAACAATAAATTTAAATTAACTCATGAAGTATAATAGAACCGATACGAAACTTCCGGCGTTTACGCGTAGTGCTAATTTTATTGCGCAATATTTAGTTGTGTCTATATTTCACAACAGGATAATCAATGTACCTATTTGAAATTAGCAAATAATACGACAAGAATCCTAAAATAGTTGAAAAAATAGTGTTCAACAATGACAATAAAATCAATTCGATAAATATAAATGTGCAATCATTACCATTGCATGTTACATTATTATATTATAATAATTGAAAAATGCAAATTTATATTCTATTTCATAACGCTTTATAACTTTTTCTTTGTGTGCCTAAGTATGATCAATTACGACGCCAACTACGTCACAATATTCACATCGACGCAGGAACATAACTTGGTAATGACGAAAAGGAATTTAATATTTATGGTAATAACGAAAAACCTTATTATCAATATCCCATCGTGGCTCGTCTATGTAAATTACAAAAAATATAGAAATATGCGGCCAGGAAGTTACCGCAAATTTAATAGTGACGTGATTGTATTCGTTCATGATTCGTACATATATGTTGGTTAAAAATAATTTCATTCAAAGAAAAATTGTGTAAAGTCAAGGTTGATGTGTTAAAAACCAACATTTAAAACTATTTTTTCTCTTGTTTGAAACGTTATTCTTATTTTGTTTAGAATTTAATAATCCTGAATTAAAAAATATACAAATATACGTGTTTTCTTCTTGTTTGCTATACGAACAATTTTCCTATGGATGAAAAACGCCTATAAAATGTATACAACTTTTTTCAATAAAGTAACTGAGCAACCACCAACATTCAAATAAAAAGCTTTACCCAAGAGATGTAGTTTTGTACAGCTAAAAAGCTGTACATTCGACTTTATTAATAATGAAGAAATGTTTTGTAACTTGTTGTTAAGCGTGTTTTAATGATTTACAATGTGTAATTATGTTTTAATAGACCTGGTCAAAACATTCGTACTGTGAATCATTGTACCTACTTAATAAACACAACAGAATTTGTAAAACATTTAAAATAATATCATTTACAATTCGAGTTGACCTAGGGAGTATATTTCTGCAGAGTCATGAAGACTATTAAATGCCGATCATCTCTTAAAAGTATCGCCTTGATGGAGTAAAAATTAAGGCTATAAGTGTGTTTTCATCGTAAGACTTATATAAATATAACTATAAAACGATTTTAAATAATGTTTATATTAATCTTTACGCATAATACAAATCAAAATATATTAAAACCTAAAGAGTTGTATTATAATAATTCAAAAAAGTATATCTGTATGAAATATAATATGCATTGTTTTTTTTAAATTTATAATTATCATCTGAAACTTCAATAATTGTTTAAGTTTAATAGGTATGATTCATTTAAAAAACCAACGGAATTTCAATAACTTTGTACACAATAAAATATTGTTATTTAAGTATTGCATTGTAAATCGATAAATAACAATGACTTGTATTAATAATAAGATTAATAGTCATACAAAAAAATAAAAAAATAATAAAAATGATAAGTCGTTGAAATATCATTGAAACTTCTTCAGTTTGGATGAAAACTCCGAGTCTATGAAATATAAATTTGAATTAATTCAAATGATAAAATAATAGAGAGAATGGCTTTGCTAAATTGTGATTTTTATCGCACAATATGTTGATGTTACAGTCTACGGAAGGTTAAATTAGGTATATAGAGCTATGTAACATAATATTAAAATGTTACTAGGTACATAATATTTCATAATCATAAATATTAAATATACAGGCACATAACTCTGTTAAGGTAAATAAAAATGACAAATGTGGACAGAAAAATAAACATTTACAAACATAATTATTGGGATGCGTTTAATTAGATTTGCAACAGCCCATATAGTTAACGAACCTATCGTGGTTTTGCATGTAATGTTAGATGAGTCATTTAATTCATAGCCTTGAAACAGAAAAAAGAGCTTATAGAAAACTGTTTATGCATATTTTTAGAAGCTACCGATAAGTCAATACAAAGTTTGAGATATATGATATGCCTAACTACGTAGTATTAATCAAAAACAAGTTTTCATGTCTTAAACAGTTTGTAAAAAAATACATATAAAAAATAAAAATTCAAAAAAATGTACGATTAAAAAAAACAAAATATAATATAGAAAAAAAGTAGGACATACCGCTTCACGAGTGCTCATCGTTCCCCGGACAAGATATTGGAGGTTTTTCGAATTGAAAGGAATAATAAATAATTTTTTAAGTGAAATGATACTGAGCAAAGCTTTAAAATAATATATTCTATTCACATATTTTACAGTTTTTAGTCTCAAGATATGGTAGGTTATTTTTTTAAATTAAATTTGAACCTTTTAAAACATTGAAATCTAAATTCAATAAAAATGTTCTTTAACAAAAAGTGTCAAGCATATTTTGTATTAATGACCTTAAAGATTGAATCGGCAATGAATTTTTATGCATATTTTTACATGAAATTTGATGTAAAAACAGTCGATCCCATCAAAATAACCATAAACTCGTATAACAAAAAATACTGCCAAACGATTATGGAGATCTTTTTTTTTATCGATAGTAAAATTTGTAAGTAAAGTTATAATTAATTTTTAAGTCTGCACATCAAGAACTATGTTGATATTTGGTGAAAATTTTAAATTTTTAGGAACATCATTTTTAGAATTATAACTATTTATATAACTAAAATCGAATTAATTGTCATCTCGTATACTACACATTTAACCGTTTTTATTTAGTTTTTAAGGTATTTTTCCGGAATATTAAGAAAAACTTTTTTCGTAAAAAATAACCTAATCAAATGACTAACTAAATATTCATGGTTTATAGGAAAATAACGTAATTTTTGAACAAAAAGCGCCTCGAAAAATTAATAGATAAAAATAAACATCATTGTAAAACCAATAGATTTTTCATGACTTATTTTTCTAAAATGTACATACGAAGTCTTTTTAATTTAGTCAGTAAAATTTACAAACACAATAAAGTAATTGATATTTAACGTAAAAAAATACCTTATTTTTTTCTGTTCATCAAAATTATCAATTATTTTTAAGGGATAATAGTTTTTTAAATAATAAATAAATACTAAAATGAGTGGAATTTTTGAATTATCTTTTTCTTAAAGTGATTAATATTTAACGATTATATACATCTTTATAATTAGTGGACATTCTTTAAAAAGTACTAAGTGACATTTAATATAAGCTTTATAAGAAAGTAAAATAAAATAAGCTTTAACTGGCTTTTAAATTATAAATATACTATTAGTTTTTGTCAATAAATTTTTATTAAATCAATGAAAAGTCTTGGTAGAGTTATGTAATTTAAAAACTTGTTCATTGAGTAGGTAATATTAAAAAAAATGAGTTCTATAACTTGAAGGCATTTTATTTAGTGTTTTTTTTAACGTTCGCCATTTTTATCTTGTACTTAAATTTAAATATAAAATATTTCAATTGAATTAAACAAAATTAATGATACTTAGGCTTAAAATAAAAGTTGATCAAAAAGTATCAACGTACGTATGTTATATGTTGTAAAATGCAATATAAATGCAATTAAAAGCGCAATTAAAAAAACCTATTAAACTTATGACTTTCTTTTAGTAAAAGTACGATTTAAATATATAATATTCATCGCGTTTAAAAATGTATAACTTCAAAATAATATATTGAAATAATAAAAAGTGACATTAAAGAATTACACATAAAAAATGCAATAATAAAACGTACACGTGTGATGTTTTGAAAAGTATCTAGTAAAATATAAAACATGAAATGCAATGCAAGCTTGAATAAGTAAAGAATACTTAATAATTTTATAAATAAACTATCAAATGTAAAGAATATAAATATATGTTCAAGCGAATCGTTATGTAGGTTCGTATACTCGTTGAAGTTTCTCCGTGCGTTTTCAACTGTGTAGAGTGTACGACGTACGTATCATAATACAATTTTGCTCTCAACTGCATACAGTTAATATAATCATTGAAATTTCCCCAAAATATTTCTCTTAAATTCAAATTCAAACTCATGAGTTGTACATTAACCGATGCAATTGTTCACGATAACGTAAAATGAAAATTATTTTGATTATGATGGTTTAATTATTAATATGGAAGTCGAATTTTTTCAAAACTATTATTACTTCAATGTAAATACTGATATTCATAGTAAATTAATTAATATTTTACCGGTTTTTATATAATAATTAGTTAAATAACTCAGAGATTGTACAATTTAGTATTTAGGATTTTAGTCTTAAAACAAAGTAAAATAAAAAATTAAAGTCTCCTGCAACAACAGTATTTAGTCAATATGTACACATTTAAATTACTACTTTTAATGGGAATGAGAATTATTATTTTAAAGCAATACGGAAAAACATATTATAATTATGTTGGAGGTATTTTTGATTAAAAAAAAATTGTTCTATACAATTTTAAGTGCAACCAAACAATTTTCCGAATCCTCGAGTAAAAAAGAGGAAATGTTAGAAAATGGTTTTGGGTGCTATAAAAAAAAAAGATACGGTGGTTCATTATTATCAAAGCCAATTAGTTATATGGGCAATGCCTATTGGGCATGTCATACAGCACGCGTTCGTTTTTGACATTGCGCGGATTCGTAAATGCACAGTTTTATTATTACAACCTCGTCAATTCACACCGTTTTCATCAAAACAGGCGTGTTCGAAAACATAACGACATTCAAATCGGTGCAGTACAACAAAATCCACACCTCGACTCAGACGCTACAACAGCGAGAGTTCATTACACCCACGTTAAGTACGCTTGGTATGAGATGGCATGTCCACCGGGTCTAATCTACCGCGCATATATACATAACACAATGTATATATTATTATGTGGACGACGGAATACAATAATAATAAAAAAAAAAAAAATAATAATAATAATAATAATAATCCATTACGAGAACGGAAAAATCATTTCATCCTTATTCCGAGGTACGGGTGTAATGCGGAAAGCTACTACGTGTGTACCTACGTATGTGTATACCTATTACCTACCCATCACGACAGCCGTATCGTATTATTATATAGGTACGCCGGGTACGTGTGTATCTATATGCGAGAGCGTCGGTTAGCGGGCTCCGTGATATTCTCCTCTCCTTGGCCCAGGAGGAGGAAGAGACGCGTGATGGACCGAAAAAACGCGCTTTGCTCGATGTCAAGGGCAACTGGTCGCACGCATACATAATAACATGGCAACATCGCATTACGTGAGCCCAGCCGCTGCAGTCCTCTGACAATAATATATATTGTTCCTCGACTCATAATACACACAATCACAAGCGTGCGCGTACACACACACACACACACACACACACACACACACACACACACACACACACAGACACACACTCACTCACTCACTCACAAGCTCAAACACAAACACTCACATGTACGCTCACACATGTACACTCATTGTTTTCTATCATGGTTTTAATTTCCATTGCGCAGCATCAGTGCCCGTGCATTTTCAAGGTTCCGAAGGGAAGTTCATCCGAAAAAAAGGGTACAGGGGGAAACCATGCTGTTGGCTGGAGTCCAAAATAATGGCCGAAGGTTTTACGTCCGTTGTTTGCGTCAGTGCCAACGTACAATGTATACATTCCTAAAGTGTGCATTCTTAAAGTGCTTCCGAAACTTATTCGAATCCGTTCGAGACAATAAAAAAAAAATAATAATAATAAACCGAATAAGATTCGCATTATAGTCCGATGGGTGTTTTTAAACGATGTTTCGTCACCGTTTATTTATGATTCATATTGTTATTATTATTATACGTAACATAATAAATTTGCGCATGAGTTTACAACGTTGTTGATGGAGATACGAAACTACATTGCATCAAAGTGTGTAAACATTGTTTGAGATATGTCACTGTATGTGACTGTGTACATGAGTGCATTCGGAAAGATACTACATAGTCATATTAAACGTGACTCCCTGAAGTTAACCATAACATTCAATAATGTACAATGTTTCATATACAAATTATTACTAATTGTTACAGTTTTAACTTGTTCGTTAATGGACATTTTCAAATACTGTAAAACATCACGCTTAACTTCATAAACACATTTTTTTAAAACTAACTATAAATACATTAAGGTAATAACTGCTCGAGTCGTAAATTATTTTGAATCGTATGAATATCCAATACTCATAATCAAAGTTTGAATTAAAATTAAGAATGCATACTAAATAATTAAACAGAAATATCTCGTTGTTTGAATACGTCATAGCCAGAAGTAGTTTTTGCCAAATGCAAACAGTAGGAATATTAGATTATAAAAAGTTTTTTTATTACTAACTTAATGCAAATGAAATTTTCGCAAATGAAAACTGTACTAAATTACAAAATCTATATCACAAATCCTAATCCGAGAAGCAATCGTGTCAATAATATTTACAGTTGACTCCGATTGTTATAATCAAGTGTTCGTGAAGTATTTTGATTGATTATATTAATCAATTCATTTTAATGAGACCGCGAGTATATAGAGGTATGCGATGTACGTTTTGATTTCAGTCAATCAACTTTAACAAATATAAGATTTTATTATTCATTGATAGTAAAAAGTGAAACTCACTAAGAAATTTAATTTTATCGAATATTTATATTTCATGCACCTGCTCATTTATGTAGGTATCCAGTTATCAAACAAAGCACTATTCTGTTAGTACATGAAATTAATTATTTCATATTTTGGTATTTCTTGAATTAATGTAAAAGTAATTTTACACAAAAAATTTTTTAGATTCAAAGTTCAAAACAATGGTACATAAATTGATATGGTTGATCACCTATAAAAATTGACCATGGTATAATACTCATCATTAGCCGAGCATGACTCGATTTTAAGATCAAAAGACTCGAGTGCATTTGAATAATTTTCATTTGAAAAAACAAAAAAGTGATGATATAATTGATAGATACCAACTTATATGAACACTATAATATTAAGACATGTAAAAAAACTTTTTTAGTTCTGGACCAACAGTTTTTTACTCAATATCTCTAATAAAAATAATCGGATTGTTTTCGAGAGGAACGAAATAGACAGGAAAAAAATACACTAACGGATAATTGAGCCACGCGATTTGCTTCGGTCGAGGGCATCGAATTTTACCCAGTGTGCAGTTACCGTCAACGGTTTACCATCTAGCATTTCTTTCAAGGTGAACGAAATTCGTTGATAACATGCGAAATTCGAGTGCGTTTTTCACAGAATTGAGTTTGACGATCATTTGTAAATCGAACTAATTACTAAGCACCTAATATCTACTCATCTATGAATTTAACACCTCTTACTTTTAACCAATTTTTTTCTAATGAATATATTATGTTTATAAGTTAATTTTGTAATGCTTCCTTTTTCTATACACGTCATTCAAATATTTAATAATAATTACGATGTATGAGTGAAAACGAACTTCGCATACAATTTCAACAAATTTATAGATAAAATTTATAATTTATCATTATAATTAATAATAATTTATACTGAACGATTGTTTGAAAATCATTTTATAAGGCGTTTACTCCAAAAATTTAAAAACTAAAAAAATTGTATTCAAGTATCAAAGACTAATCCAAAGAGTCATAGAATATAAAAACTCTCCTATTATACGTCTTTTGCGAACAACTAATAATGATCTTTCTTTTACTCACTAGTTGTTTTTTTTAATTATGTTTTCTCTTATATATGTTTATATTGTTTTTGGGCTTGCCCGTTAATTATTATAAATAAATAAATAAATAAATATTTAGAGTTAATACTCGAAAAAGAATTGACCATTTTCATTTTTACTTTAATTTGCAAAAATAAATATTGTCTGTGTTTTCGTATTTTCGTAGAAATGAATAATATACCTACCTAATAAATTAAGATTTATATTTATGATAAAAATTAATATCGCGTGCTGGTAAACCATGGAAAATAACTACGCTTTTCACCCTCCAAAAAGCACGCTAAGTCAAGAAAGTTAATTAAGCATTATAATAAAATATTTTAGTGCATTAAAATTAGTTGTGTTAAAACAGTATTTTTAATTTTAATTCCACGAGCACAAAATATTATCATGTATGTTTGTACAAAAAATGTGTGCAAGAAAATAATACTACTCATTTTTTGTAATCATCAAGAAAAACATTTTGAATGTGTTATGAAATATAAACTCCTTATACTCGGACTCAAGAAGAGTAACTTCTTGTTCGAGATCATAAATTTAATTTTAAAAATAATACTGACATACCTAGACTATAACGCCAAAATTAAGAATTTATTCTATAAGTAGACACACAAAATTAATCTATAAATTACAATAAATATTTAGGCAATAAATATGGTACCTTCGTATGAATTGTTTTAGTTAAAATATTTCTAATATAAAAACTACTGTTATTATGTTATTCTATCATTGTCATTTATAATTAATTTTCCGATGATAATTTTCTCGCGTGAAAGATTAAATATTTTTTTTAATTTTAAATAAAAATCATTCATCTAATAATTTTATGACAAATATGATATTGAACGCCAAAAAAATTTATATGAAGATAAACAAAAATCTCATAGAATTCTTTTAACCTAGTTTGATTCGTTTTTTACAGCTTAGTAAAAGTTAATAATATTTTATTTTTCTAAAGATTAAAAAAAAAACAAAAAATCTATTTTATTTGTTTGTTTAATTTTATTTACAACCCTTGATGCATTATAATTATATTTGAATTTAAGGTATAAAAAAGAGGATATATTATTCCTTGAGTAAAAGAATATTTTTTTCATCAACTGAAAACTTAAACGCTCAGAATAAAAAAAAAAAAACATACTGAAGCCTGTAGATAAATAAAATGTAATAATATTATCAACAATGTTATTTCGTAAATGTTATTACTTTCAAAATATAATTTACCGATCCTTTTAAAATTGTATTTATATTACCTGAATATAAATGTAAGTTGTATCTTATAAGTGTATATATATTTCTGTGGCTTGGTGCACAATATCACTTTTTGATGAAAATCTAATGATTTATCTTAAGTAGTTTTTTTTTTTTTTTTTTTTTTTTTTTTTTTATCAAGTTTTTGGCAATGTTTACAATTTAACCGATTTTATAATATGGTAGGCTATTTTGGTTTAATTAAGAGTCATATAAAACAAAAAAAATGAATAGCTATCATAATTAGTAACATAGTAAGAACATTAATAAATTACAAAGAGAAGAAAAAAAAATGTTTAACGAAATTCAAAAAATTCTTATTTGAATATTACAAACATTATAAATAATTAAAAAAGTTGACAAATATTACAATTCTATTAGTCACAACTGAGCTTCTTTGACATAGGATTTTTTCACGCAAAGTCACAAAGTTAATTGTTTCATAATGTATTATATAAAAGTTTAAAAATGGTTTGCATAAGTACATATGCTCTACAAATATACGATTGTAATTTTGAATACATTACTACAATATTATATAGTTAGTATTAATTAATGAATTAAAAAATATATAGGTATATGAAACTATATATGTGAGTGAATTATAGAAAAAAACATTTCAATTTCATTAATATTAACAATTTTAAATTAAGTTTATAACTAAAAAATCTAATACTTGAACTAAAAAAAAAAAAAAAACATTAAAATTAAAAATACGAAAACTGTTTTGTAATTAACATTTTGAAATAAGGAATTATCGTTTTTCTCATTGGATTTAAATAGTTGGACATTTATCATAAGCTTTATAGGAATCTGTCTTCAAAAATTATATGTAATATGGAAGTTAATTGAAAATATTTAAAGTTTGTTGACTCGTTGTTCATCTATTTACATAGCTTTTTATATACGAAGAAAATATAATCTTATCTCCAATATATCATGAGCTCTAAATCTGTTAAGTAGCAATAATTGTAACAATATATGTATATATATATTTATAAATATAATATTTGTAACGTCTCATGTGCGGACATCTAGTATTTTTCCCGGGGCAAACTCGTTTTATTCACCACTGTACTTTAAGATTCGAGGTTAACAACAGCACCAAAGGCAAACTCGACTGACCGGTTTCATGGATTCTTTTTCTCTCTCTCGTTTCATACATTTATATATTTATCTGTGAGTATTATGTTATACATAGAGGTAGGTACCATTTAAAAATAAGAAAAAACTACTGTAGAATGCTTTAGCACCAAACACTTTGGTACCGGAACAATTTTTAACGTATTCATTATCTAATGTTTACTATGCACGTTCATTGTATCGTAATGACCACGAGTGTATAGAGTAATTATTATGGTTTATTAAAACGGCATTCATACTTTATTGTTTGTACTAATATTTTGATTTGTCTAAGTATCTATCGTTAATTGATATAAAACATTTAAAAGTAAAATATAAGTGTTTATTTGTTGTTATGGTTTTAGAAAATAAAGTACGTGCAATTTTCTCGAAAGGAAAAATAAAAGTAGCATGCATTATATTATTGAGTTAAAATCTTGTAGGTTAGATTTAATATTTCATCATATACATTGTTCGACAATTCATCCAATTAAAAAATGAAATGCGAACATCATTAGGTTAGACAAAATTAATTGAAATTCACATTTGATTAAATAGAGAATCAATGAAAATACATAGTTCAGAATAATTTATTTTTATTGCAAATGGAATTATTAAGTTGAACGCGCTAATGAAAATGTACTTTAAATAATAGTCATTTTTTATTATTTCTATTCAAAGTAGAATATAAGAAATCGAATCGACAATTTTCGATTTTGAACGTCCTACTTTTGAACATCATCATTCTTTTTGACAAAATTATTAAAATATTATGTACACCACAGTATTTTTGAGCCGGAAGCCGGATATCCGTATGCAGTATGCACACACATATTATATTAGTGCCGGGAGAATCGATGGCATTTCCTTGGCAACCCGGTATAATCAAAACATCCAAAATCCACTTCCTCTAAGTAGCGTTACTAAAACTGAACGTACAGTCAACGTCTAAATTATAAATGCACCTAAGATTTTCAGTCACGTGTCGGTGCATTCTACATGCTATTATTGCGGTCAGTGGTTTACTGGCCATTAATGTTGTACCTATAATATGTATGTCGGAGATTATTGAACTTTAATAGTGAACTGTTTTGTTAGTTGTCAACAATGTTTAGAAACATAACGATTGTTCGGTAAATATTTAAACTCTCCAAATGAATCTTATGAAAATAAAAATAACTTATATGTTTAAAAAAATTGTCCAATCGCAATAAAATCTTAAAATTTACTCCTATAGAAAAATATTATAATGTGTTAATTATATTATTGTATACAGTGCAGTTTACTTTTTCATAGATTATTTTTATGACTTGATTTGTTTACATATAAGATGCTTCAGATTTGGATTTCTGTGAATTTTTTATTTTTCCCAAATAAATCGGATTTTGTTAATAAACAAATGCATTTTTAGCTAAATCAGACTTTAGTTTCTGACTTATGGTATGTATATCATGTGAATCCTTTCAAAGTATTGACGTCATCGAGGCCAAGGCAAAATTATTTCACCTCACCAAGCAAATTAAATACAAATAAATTATCCTGAAGTACAATTAAATGTTTTTAAGCACTAAACTTAGAAAAAATACAAAACTCAATACTAATTTAATAGAATCCAAGGCTTTACTTCGTTAATATTAATAGTTGTATAAGTATTCGGTACCATTGTCGTCTTTGTACATTTTTTTATAACAAAAAAAAAATAATAATAATAATAAAATGCGAATTAGCTGAACATCATTTTTAAGTCTTGATAATAATATATGTCACTGGTATTATATTCCGAGGGTACACTTCATTAATTTCAAATGGAATTTAATATTATTTTAATGAATTCTCGATTCTAGTACACTCAAAATACCCTACAAAACTTAAATTATTGAATAAAAAAGGTAGGTTTTATTGAAACCATAAATGGTTATACGTTTATTCAAAAACTAAAATACCACAAACTTACTCTATACGTATCACATTTTAATTGAATAAATACATTTATAAAATATAATTTGTGATTTCATATTAGTATATAGAATGAGTATTATAAATTAAAACAAAAAATATTTGAATACATATTTCATTGAAAATAAAAAACATTTATTCGTTTAATTAGTTTTTCGAAAGCATTTTTACTTTTACGTTTAATGTTTAAAACAATTTAGTGACCATAAAAGTATTTACAACCTAAAATACGATGGAATAGCTTCATTATTAATTTGTAGGCTTTGAATAACTTTAAACATGTTTGTCTATGCTTTTTAGTATATGAAAAAAAAAATGAAATGTTTCCTCGATTAGCCTTTTACATTAAAAAAAGAAAAAACTAGTGGTTTTTCATTAAAACAGGTTAAACCTTTTATTTAAATTATTCTCAAGCCAAATTACTTCTCGAGTGTCCTTTTATTTATATGTACATTTTTAATTAATACTTGTGATAACGAAACTTGGGGAGTTTTTTAATTATTATGGGTCACACAAGTGAAGTGCCCTTAAGTTTCATATTACGGACAAAATAATAAATGCGTGATGCTATGCACTTTGTACTTACTTAATGTGTATATTAGACAAGTCGGTGGACAAAATCCTATCCATATATCCCAACGAAAACAATAAATAATATCTGCACACAATATCACTGAATATTATACGAAATTCGAAAAAAAAAAAAAATAATAATAATAATAACAATACACGCGCGCACTCGGTAACGTTAGCGGTACGAGTAAAAAACACTGGGTGTAACTAGGTAGACTAAAAACGCAGACCTGTTATTGGTGTTACCTGACGTACCTGTTGTGATCACTCGAGGTCGCTAACCGACTAGAAACGACAGTCGTCGACCACAGACGATGTAGAAATTCCCATAAAAACGCTACGATGATGGGTATAGACGAGAGAGTTATTTCATTTTTTTACACTTACTCGAAGACTTTTACGGAAATTAGAGAACATACAGTACGAGAGTGAAAGTATAAATTTGTATTGATGAACAAACTACGAATTTTAGAATGTTAATACTTCCACCGATCGTTGGTACACATCACCCACTTAATGGAGCGTAAGAGGGGGGAATGTATTAATCAGGGTTGATTAGACGAACTGTTGTTTTCTGAAAATATTTCTAACGAAAAATATCAGTATGACACCACTAATTTTTATTACGTAACGGATATACCGCGAAGGCTAACTTATTTAAAATTATGTGTGAATTAAATTACTACCGTACATCTCAGTACTCAATTTTTGAATATTCAGGAATGCTTTTCCCGCATTGTGTTATAATTAGGTATATTTATGTAATTGATATGATTACAATAAAATATACGATTTTTATTTTTAATGAGAAAATATTAATTATTTTTATCAAACAAGTTGAATAGAAACCGAAATTTCTATTTTAATATTTGTGCATTTAATTAAGTAGATAATACGTTTAAAACACACACATACACACACACACACACACACACACACACACACACACACACATTCTGAAGATTATTAACGATGACTTTTATAATTTAATATCACCCTTAAAATAAGTTACGAAACTGACAACTGGCCAGCAATTCGGATATTTTGACTTACGATCCGGAAAGGCCTTAATTCTTTTATGAAATACAATATAATTACAGTACAAACTACAATGAATAATGAATGGACTTACCTTTTTTTACTCGAGGTTTTAAATTCATGCAAATGGTTCTCGTAACAATACACTGTAACAAAATTGTAATTTTTTAATAATTTATAGTTCGAGGTTTGAAAGCTTTAAATTTCTTTTCTTTTATTTTTCGCAACTCACCTGATACAAATAAGATAGTAAATCGTCACGAGTCATCTCTGCGATCTGCTGTCCATTAATTGCAAATATTTCATCGCCAGTTTCAAAGTCTGCACGATCGACTTTCGAGCCTTAACCAATCAATATAAAAATAGACGTAAAAATTAAATAATACTTTTACAGACCACTTTGACTCAAGTAAAATATTATTTTTTTCTTAATTTGTATAGAATCCACTTAATTATTATCATTTTTTTTTTTTTTTTTTTATAAAACCGTATTTTTATTTCAAACATTTTCTGCCCATTTATATATTGAAAATGAAAAAATTAGTGATTTCATCATTGAAATAAAAGCTAATTATAAAATATAAGTAGATATTTTTTATATTTGTCTATGGGGCTATGGGGCTATGACGTATAAAAATATATATTTTACTATCATATGTAAATAATATATAAATATGAATGGTACTATTACTTGACTCTGAGTAAATTCAAAGAAGTATAGTACCTTTTATGAGAAGAATTTTTTTCGTGAAACATTTTTTAGCAGTAAATAAGGTTCAATAACATCAGGAGATACATAGTTTGATAAATAATTGACAACGGAAATTTCTTTTATATGTATAAAAAATTCGTTAGAAAATTTTGTTTGTACCTTATAATGTTTTAATGAAATTTAATAATATAACATTCGATGATGTTCGAAAAATCTTACGAGGAGAGTGAAACAAAAAATACAAGATTATTTTTAAAATCTAATTCTGTCTTAATCCAATACCAAAAAACCTATTTGGTGATAGAATATAGGTGCATGTTTACCTAAAAGCTTGGCTTTATTATCTTCAGTTTCTTTGAGTATGAGTACGTATCCACTGAGATCCATGGCGTAAATTATAATACGAACAGTTCAAGGTTTGTTATACACAACCCTGATGATGAATTTGTTATTTTCAATTGGAGTTCTTCTTCCTCCTCTTCGTTGTCACTCTCGCAATCTGAATCGGAATTCTCAGCCATATTGGTCATAGCTTAAAGCTATTTGGGGCATAGCCTACCAAATTTTTCCTAAAAAAAGAAAAATTGACATTTTTACTCAGTTTTAACTTATTTTGTATACAGTTCCTCTCGTATATTTACTACATAGACACTAACTATTCATTTGGCAGATTTCCCTACAATATTATTTTTCTGAACTTAAATTAATTTCTCTTGTCACGAGTTATATTTCATATGAACTCATATTTTAATTAAATATTATATAATACATTTATGTAATACGTGATCGGCCCGCCCCAAATCAGTTATACAGCTCAACAATGAAGAGTACATTATTAAAACTGTGTTAAACTTTATTTTGAATTGATATACCTAACTTAATTTTTAATTACAATACGTTTGAAAATTGTTGAATCATCAGCATTTTATGCAGTTTATTCAATTTTCAAGAGTCACTCGAAGCACTATGAAATATATCTCGTTTGGAACTTTTAAGTGTTGATTTTTTTTTCTTTTTAATTTTTGACTTTCCGAAGACTGCTAAATGTTACATTCAAAAAGACATAATTCATCAATATAACTGATATTAATATCAATTAAATTGAATTATAATAGGTAGGTACTGGTGAAATTATTCATTAAAGTTTAAATTTAAACTTAAGTCAGGTTTATTATTTAAAACTCAAACTTATAAATAAAATATTTTCAGAAATTTTCAAACTCTATGAATTCATATTACAATGTTAATTATTAAATAAATTCCATACATTCTACAAAGTCAATAATTTTAAGATTACAAGTTATTGATATGACTCTGTTGCTTATATTGACTATTAATCAAGGATTTTCATCCGTGATTTGAAAGACGATAAAATTCATTGACAAACCGATGTAAAACTTATATACGTACATGATATTGCAGGATATACTGTGTACGAATAGACTTAATTTAAAAGATTCATAATTCTAAAAAAGTTGACATTTTTCAACCCTGATATACTTTGAACAATGTTAGATCGAAATTCTTCTTTATTTAATACGCACACGTAAACAAGGTTAAATTTATATAGACATTTAAAATGAACATACATTATTCGTGAACTCAGTTATTAGACAAATTTACTAGTATTTACTTACACATTGAATTAACTTAAATTCTACGGGTATAATAATAATCTTAAATAGTTAAATGACGTGTTTAGTTAAATTGTGTACCTACAATGTTGCACGTTTTATACTGTGTCATATCCTATGACTAAATTCAATACAAAAGCGCAACTAAAAGGGATCAGAGGGTGCGGGTCAGGCCTAGTCGTCAGTTTAAGGGGCCTACAGGGGCTCAAAAATTTTTTTTATTTGGCGTTCAATTAAATCATTGAAAACGTGATTATGTATTAATTTTAACATGTTTCTGTCTGAAAATTTGAAATTATTAGGTTTGTATATAAAATATGTAATTTTACTAATGTGAGTGCAATCTGTATTTATACGGTTATGACATAAATTCTTCTCGTCTAACATTTTTTCTCCCGAACCCAAATTTTGAAGTTACTACACTGGTTTGATGTCTTCTTCTTTCATTCGTTCCTAATCCATAAATCATTCCATATTAAACAGGATGCGTGTTTGAAGGATAATTTAACGAAGATTTCAATATTTAACTCAGAGACCCTTGCGTAGAAATAAGGGCTGAGAACTTGCTGAATATATTTATAAAAACCTACTTTATACAGTTAAATAAACCAAAAAAAAAAAAAAAAAAAAGCCCAACGATTAAAACGACATTTTACCTTCACAAAAATGAAAAATAAATAAGAGCGAAACGATGAAAATGAAACGACAAAAATTTAACTCGAAATATTTCATTACCTTATTTCCATGTTATTCAATATAATGAAAAAACACAGACAAAAAAAAATGAAATGTTACATTAAAAACGTGTATTGTCATTCTAAAGCAATACATCGCAAAAAATGAAATAGATTATAGGAATACAGAAATCGAGAATATTTTCAAAATAATTGGAAGTCCAAATAATAATATAAATTCTTAAAATTCTTCGATATTATAAAACGTAATAATATTATTCCTGTGTACGTATTTAGTTTATAAACACAAACAATTTTGAAACTACAGGTGATATGGAAGTATGCGAAATCGATGAAATGGATTGTTTAAGGAATCGGAAAACTGTGTTATAATTTTAGGAGCGACCGTATTACGTAATAATATATAAATTCTATTCACAACATTTTTGAATATTTTTGAAATGTAAGTGTTTGTGTTACTATTAATTTAAGTTTTCTTAATATTAAAAACAATAAATTTGCTGTGAAATCAAAGCATAAAGTTAAATCATAAGTTATTCAATTCTATTTTATTCTAAATCTTAACAACTACTAAAACATTTGCAAAATAAAATGTATTCCTTACAGTTTATTGTACCATAAATATCCTAAATTATTTGACTCGATGATGACATTACGTGAAAACGAAAAAGTGTATAAGTGTCTATATATATATATATATATATATATATATATATATATATATATATATATATATATATATATATATATATATATATTAATAGAAACAAAATGTTCGTAGCACGTCATGTTATGAAAATTCATAATTTCCCAAATCGTCTATAGATGTGAAATCATAATAGGTTTTTATTTATACAAAAGTAGTAAATTCACATAGTGTGACATACTTACAATTTCAATATATACTGTGATTAACACATTAAATTTTGAGTAGAATAAATCTTTATGATTGTTAAATGTGATTGATTTCTTATTATTGTGTTTTCGAATGACCTGTGTGACTCGACAGATCTCGAGTTTAAAATCGCGTCACTGATAACGTTATCTAAATACATGAATATGCCATGGGAAAATTCGAATAGCGTTTGACTCGACCACCGCCTAGACAATGTTTGCGTGACCAAACGAAATCTCGCGGAGCGAATAAACTCGTACGAAAACAAAATATTGTATCCCTGCGTACGCTGCCGAATTGACGGCCAAAACCGTCAGACACGCGACCGTTTAAAATCCGACGAGTCCGTTTTGACCGGCCGGTCCGGTAAATCAAGACGACGGCAGAGACCAGAAAAAACGACCTGACGCGCGCGCGGTACGTCTACGCGCTCGAAAACTCGCCGTCTCGCCCGTCACGCCACGTACGCGTCTAGAACCGATGCCCCCCCCCCCCCCGTGGTTTTTCGTTCCTTATACAAAGCGCACGGCGGCGGGATTAATACGCGTACGCGCGGACACTGACGAGTCGCCGACGTGAGACCCCGGCCGAGCTGATCTTCCGTCGTCCGACACGGTTTCGGACTGCGACGGCGGCGGTGACGACGGGCGCGCGCGATAGAGAACAGAACGGGACGACGACGGCCGCGACGTCGTCGGCTCGGCGTGTAGTCGAAGACGCCGCGGCAGTTGCCCCCCCGCCCCCGTCAAAAAGTTGCCCGCCGTCAAAAAGTTTACGCCCCCGTCAAAAAGTCGCCCCCCGTCCTGCCAGCTCTATACGGTGACGACCACACGGTGATTGGGTTCGCGCGGCGACTTACTCGAGATGATATCCCTGTGCAGAGTGCGGCGACCGCCGAATGCTGCTGACCCGTGTCGTCGGTCGCGTGCAGACGTGTCGACGACGGTCGCGTGCGTGTGCGTGTGCGTGTACGGCGTCGTGGACGTGCGGCGTGTACTCGTGTGCGTGCGGTCGGTCGTACGCGGTGCTGCCGCTGTGGCCGTGTGGTGTGGTGTGTGTGCCGCCCGACGGTCTTGGAACACTACACGCGGACACGCGAGCGCGCAAAGGCCGGAGACGGGAGCGCGCGCACCGACGGGGACCCGCGAAAGGGAGGGAGCGGCGACGGCGGCGGCGGCGGCAAAGAGGTTCGCCGTGACGAGAAGGATGAAAAAAAAAAAAATAGACAAGAGTCGAAAACGAGAGAGAATATTATCACGACGATTCCGCGTCGACGATCAGCCACCGTCGTCGTGGTGTCATGTCGTAGGAGTACTGTTGATTTTCGTGTATTTTTTTTAAATTTATTATTAATATTATTTTATCATTTATTTATATTTTGTTTATTTTGAATTTTATTTTTTTTAAATAGCATTTCATCTGTTCGGCGGCTGCGTATATACACTCACTGCACACGGGCGGCCGCGCGAGCACACACACTCTCGCGAGTACGAAAACTCACACACACACGCAAGTACACGGTGCGCGCTCGCGTATTATCTCCGCCGCGGCCTGAGGTACACGGCTCCGGCTGCTGCTGCTGGTGGCGGCGGCGGTGGTGCACGGCGGGGAGAAAACGTCGGCGGCGGCCGAGTGTACCGCGTGAACCGGCGGGGGGGGGGACCACGACGACTGGACGCGGACGAGGGCATTTATTTCGAGTAACGGGCGCGCGCGCGCGCGCGCGCCGCTGCCGTTTATTGATCAGCGTCGCGGCTCGGGTCCCGCACGCGTACGCGAGACGACGGCGTACAGATTCCGCGGCCGATGGATTGTTCGGGCGCGCGAGTGGGGCGCGGGCGGCCCACGGGGGTGGTGGCGTGTATAATGCGTGCGGCGTGCGGCGGGCTACCGGAACAGCGGGCGGCGCGCGCGCGCGCCGCAGCGGCCCAGGCGCACGTGGACCGCACGCGTTACGCGCGTCTCGTCCGCGATCATACGACACCGGTTCCCCGCTACCACGGCCCCGGTCACCTCGCACCCTGCCGTCGTCGCCGTCGTCAACCCCGTCATCCGCGACCGCGTGAACATCGCGCGCGACACACACACATAGGCGCCGACTGCATGGGTGCTCGGGGGCCGCAGCCTCCATTGAAAAGATGGATTCGGGGCTCAGCCCCCATTGAAACGATTGAGTTTCCCACACCGTATTGACAAAATAATAAAAAATATTGAAGGGGAGCCGTTATCAATTAAACATTTTGAGTGTTCCCTTGATCGCAAAGAAATTTAAGAGGAGACAATTAAACATTTAGACATAAGTAGTCCTATTCCCGCGTCTGTCTACCCTTAAACCATATATTAAAATTATTTTGAAGGGAAAAGTTACGGCTAAAAATTAGTCGATTCGGCCGCCATTGACAATTACAAAACTCGGCGCCTGTGAACACACACACACACACTACGTTCGAATCTAGTCCCGGTATAGGTTACACTCCAGGTTGAGTCCTGTATCGTAGTCGACGAAACTGAAATATTTATCGATTTGAAAACGATATATATATATATATATATATATATATATATATATATATATATATATTTATTTTTTTTTTTTTTAAACCCTTTTTCTGTAATTATTTTTGGTCGACTTCGTTCAAAAGTCCGTTTAAAGCTTTCCATTAAGTTGGGAATTGCTTCCTCTTCGTATTGTAAATGGTTAATTATTCTCTGTTTTCTACAATTGTTTTTTACTATGTTTGAGAAAAACTACGGTGAAAACGATAAAATTTGATATAAACGACATTTTCATGTAATTGACATATATTTATTTATTTATTTTTTGTCATGATGCCAAAAGTAAAAGGAACTATAAGTTTGACATTTTCTTTAATCATCTTCAACCCCTTATACAGGCTAGATAAAGTATCATTAAAAATAAGTCCACATTTGGGCTAAACACAGATCCTTCGAAATATTTTCGTTTGCCCAGTAACATTGTTATTCCTTTATATTGGTACAGTGAAAATTACTAAATAAAACTTTTCTCAGTTTATTTGTTATACCTAAGCATTTTAAGTTTTATTATTATTGATATCTACTCTGAATTTGACATTTGAAATCCTAATTTTATCGTTAGCCTTTTTAATTTAAATAAGAATTATATAATAGTATGTTTTTGATACATCTTATCATAATAGAATGGTTAGATGACTCAAATTAAAAATGATTTTACAATTGAACTTCTTGAAATTCATATAATAATTAAATAAATTGTTGTTATGGTTTAATTGACAATACAAAGTGTATAAAAATGTAATTATTGCGAGGTATAAAAATGCACACTAGTAATATTTATACGTTTGGCCATGGAGTAATGGTATGATGATAATGATATCATAATTTGCCATAGATTCTCTAGTTTGTTGGTGACCGTGGGTCAGCCTCTGTGTCCATAATATACAATAAATAGCTGAAATACTCGTCAAGATGGAATATTACTATTTATTAATCATTTCGTGATATATATATATATATATACATAGATACCCTCAACATTTCAAATGACTGTACGTTGAATGGTCATTCAATCAGGACACGTTCGATCATGTGTATTGACAGTGGCGTATTTTGGAGGGGATGTCTTCAGTGTCTGGACACCCTCCGACTTAAAAAGTTCTAATATATTGAACATTGGTGTTTCATCATAACCAACAACATTTTTATTATACCATTTACATGAGTTTCAAATGTAAAACTTTTTGTAAATTCCTAACATAGTGAATTGTTAAAAAGTAAGTTCAGTGTTTTTTACATCAGTAAATAACTCTAAAAATGTTTTGTGAGGTTTAATAAATGTTGGACACCCCCCGAAAAATCACACAAAATATCACACAAAATATGACACTGTGTATTGATACACTTATCATTAAGAAAACGTAAAAATATGTACCGGAAAAAAAATTTGTACAGTAATAATAAGTATATACATTTATATAAAATGTTAGGTAACCCATAAATTTAGAAAACAAACATAAATAAAATTATTTTTTAATTCTGACGTTTTTATTATTATTATTTTTTTTTTAAGAGACCCAAACTGCTGGTTAACAATCATGCTGAAAAATAAAATTACAAAACAATAGTTTATTACATTGTTTACCAAGTATTGCATTGAATAACCAACTAGAAAGATGCTCTCGAACGTTATAATTCGTAAACTGTAGCGTGGGATAATTATTACTTTTTCTCATTCGTTCAAAGTGAAATTCTTAATTATTGATCAATATTTTTTAAAAATGTTGAAAAATATAAAAACATGCTTTGAAATGATAAAATTTACGAAACGTACCAAATTAAATGTTACGTTTGAACCCACTAACAACTCTGGAATGTATTAATGTGTTACTTTGCTAGGCACTAGGCAGTAGGTACATTTATCTATGCGTTTTGCTTGCAGTGTGCAAATGCTGCACAAACTTGTCCTTACCTCTTGCCTCTACGTTAAACTCCAACGATTATTACGTCAAAACTAATTCTGTCATCATTATTTATACTGCAGATGTAAAAACTTAATTCACTTTCTTAGCTCTTGACTACAATGACTATTATGATTGTACGTGAAAACGAGACGGTAAAAAACAATGAGTCACTTACGGAATGATGAAATTAGACCCCTTGTACTTTTGGAATTCGTTTTACACCGGCAGCCCACTTGACGCAACCTCATTTTAGTCATTTATTACGACATACGCGGGGATTCGTGACTACTGTGGAAATATGTTTTAATGATTCCTCTAAACGGGGAAAACGGTGCGATGAAATTAATTAGTTAATATAACGCAAAACAATAATAAGAGAAACAAATACACGTTTACAGTAATTGGCATTCGACTCGAGTCTTCGGTGTATCACGTACACGTTACGGTATAGAAACCTACTCTATAAATAATTAATAAAACTTATGAAACCCTCAGAAAAGTAGACAAAATAAAAATAAATGTGACTTGGAAGTTATAACTCGGCTTTTATATGAAGGAATAAGACATTACTTACGGGTGTAATGTGTGATTAATATTTATGATAATTGAAGCAGGATGCTGTTGTTTTGAAATTACTTGATTCAATGGAGCCATCTTATCAGTAGGGATAAATTTAGTATAACAGAATATTCCTTCATACTCTGTCGTTTAAAGTTATTTCATTGTAATGCGAATATATTGTAATGATGACTTTAAAATTTTACCAAAAGAAAAATATTTATTCATCATTCATCAACTAAAACTGTTTTAATTAATTTAATCAAAATATTATATTATCATTTGTCATATTATTTTGATGGGTGAGATGTACAGTACAAATCGACATATCCTACAAAAGAAAACATAAAATACACAACTTAGTTTTTTCATTTTTCCGTCTATTTGGTTATTTTACAACGGCTTTTTTGCTTCATTGCTGAACGAAAAAAAACATTTAATTTGCTTGTCTAAAGAGGTACTACGAGTCTAAGAGGTACTACTCGTATATCAAATAAAATGTGACGTTTTAATATTGGGTTTACCGGTGAACAAGGACGTATCTTAAGTTACGTCTATTTTTAAATGAAAATATCCGACAAAAAATATCGCAAATCTAAAAAATGTGATGCTATTATATTTCTAATAATTTTATTTTATATTTTAAGATTATAAGGAATTATAATAGTATTACAATGAAACTAGGTTAAAAGGTTTTTCATTTTTAAATCACCAACATATTTTGATATCGAAATACAATGCTTTTTTTAATTAATATTTTCTTAGTACAAAATGTAATAGTTAAAATATAATTTCTTATTGAAAATTAGTTTATCTTTGGTTATAATTGCATTATAACCTTTTTTTCTCCAAATAATGACAAACGTGAATTAAATGTTCATCACAACAATGTATTTTCCACAAAAAAGACAACTAGAGGTGCGTTTTTATAATTTATAAAATAAAAAAATGTAAGTTACGGATTTAGTTAAACAAAAGAAGATAATTATTAGAAGAACATTTAAATTTTCTATTGTACTCTAAAAATTTGAATAAACAAAAAATTATTTTTTAAAAATGACCATCAGAAAAAAAATGTAAGTTTAAAACTTAAAATAGCAATTCTGAAAAGTTTCAAAGTTAAGTTACGTCCCTGTCGTAGAAGGTATCGACTTATCTAGTGTTAGGCTGAAAGCTTCCAACCGATAAAATCCAAAGTTCGAGAGCCCCAAGATAATATAAATCGTAATCGATGTTCAAATAATAAATAATCTAACTAGTATTACAAATAAAATGTATGACAATAATCAAACATAAGAAAATGGTTAATATTCGTTATCGTGCAACTATGTAGATATTTTACTATAGATAAATGATCATTACCTATACAATATTAGTTATTGTTAGAGTATGCATATCAAGTTGTATTGTGTCTAACTTAATAAAAATATGATCAATATTTATAAAATAAATATCATGTATATATATATATATATATATATAAAAAATCATCTAGCGACGAATAGGCATATTTTATTAGTTATATAAGGAAAAAGGTTAAATGACCACAGAAAAAAAAAACTTACCACGCTCGTTCATTTATTCGAGCATTTATAATTATTAATTAAATTCATTATTATTAAATTTGAAGTTAATTTTTCTCGCCATTTAAAATACAAATATCATATGGGCATAACCTGTATAGGGTAATTGTGTACAAAAGTATCTACATAAAAAATATTTAAGCCATAAACTTAATTCTACTTTGTACAGAGAATCTTAAAAATTACCAAGAGTCTCGATATTTTCAGATTTATAGTGAGAGAGTGAATATTAGGCATATTCTATTTTGACTCAAATTAAAAGACTTAACAATACAGTTTTACAATTTAATTCTTGCGTTAATTTCAACCGAATCCTCTATTTTTGATTAAAAAATAGTAATAAGGAGTTGTGCTTAAAAATTTAGTGTCTGAAATAGTTCGTTTAAATTCAAATTCAAAATCAAATTTATTTACTTTAGATACAGAAGTTTTTCCTTTTTTTTTACTACAGTATTTTAGATATAATTTATATAATATGCAGTTTAATCAATATTCAACTTTATGATACTGACACATCAAGTATGAATAATTTCAAATTTTTTTAAGTCCAGACCTATTTTTTATTAGGTATTTTGTTGCTGAAAATAGTGATGAACGACGTGAATTGAAGTATATAAAAATAGTTGAATGACTAATTATTCAAGAAACAGTCACTAATAAAAATATATTAAACATAAAAACGATGCTGATATCTATTGAAGAGTGATTAGGGTTTAAATTTATATTTGATGAGTTAATATTTTTTAAATATTAATTATACTATTTGAGTGTTGCGTCAAACGATTATGACATGGGATTTTTATAACCGCAATGATTGTAGGTATTTCATAGTTTTAATTTCAAGGTATATTAACAATTTATTCAATTTCAACCTAAAATTATTGTAATTTAATGACGATTTTGAATTGAAAAATGGGGGCGATTGTAAACTCGGCCAGAGGAAAATAAAATTTTCAAAAGGTCTATTGTAAACTCGGCCCGTGTTTTTTTCAGGTAAAAATAATTTAGGTGTATACTCGGCCCGAGGTTTTTGCAGGTAAAAATAATTTAGGTGTAAAATCGGCCCGGATAAAAATGTACATATGATTTTCTTATAATATTTTTGAGAACCATTTAGCATTAACCGGAGGACACCTAGAGTAGGCGATTCTCATTATCCTCGAAAAATTATTTTCATTGTTATATTATTATTCATAGTATGAAATTTGATATATATAATCAATGTAAAATGTATTTATGTAAATTTCTTTAAGTAAGAAGCCATGTGTTTAACGTATTCACTCACTGATATTTCCTTATTTTTATATTTTGTAAGTGTTCTTTCTAAGAGTTCTCTTTTCTTTTTTTTTAGTTTTTGTATTTTGAAATTGAAATGGTTCATCTACGCTGTTGATTTTAATGTACATTTCTGTTGGTAGTTCATTTAATTTTGCAATGACGGCATATATATTGGAGTGAGTGGAACTAAAACTTGCATTAAAATGCGCATGAAATGATTCACATGCATTAGTTGTTAAACACGTATCAACTGATGCACAGGCCCATATATCAGGTGGAAACATAGCATCTTCTCGTATGTATGTATTAATTAAATAATCTGTGCTTATTAAATTTTATCGGTAAATATTATCGGACCGAGATTACAACCTACCCGCGACCACCTTTTTATTACCTGAAATTCCGGGCCGAGTTTACAACAAAAAAGGTAATCGCGGGCCCAGTTTACATTTGCCCAAAAATGGTTAAGATCTCTTAAAAATGGGTGGGTATACTAGTTAAAGTAGAGGTTTTATTTAATTGAGATTTTTCTGATGATTATCAAGTGTGAACTTTCAATTATTATATTTGCCCTAGACCCTTAAAAGTTTAATTCCGGCCCTAGTCATCATATTAATATTAATCAGTAACACGATTTCATTTTCCCCGAGAGACGAACATTTTCATTTTGATAATAACATACTAACATAATGTTTTTGTTTGTAGTTGAAAAATAGATTATTTATGATTACATATATATTTTTAGATCATTCTTTATGGTCTGATATACATTTTCCCATGACTTTTCTGAGCATACCTAGACATACGTATAGATATATAATAAATATAATCAGGTAATTTAATGAGACGGTCACTCATAAAAACACTTAATGTATCTGGTGTTGATCTGAACTAGTAAGTAGTAACCTATTTTAAATCTTATGCCACGTGCATTATTCATAATTCACAATTCTGGTAATCTAGAGATGTCTTACAAAAAGTAAAAGATGAATGATATAATATTTAAAATATTATTAGTTAATGAATTGTGTACGTTAAAATATTGTATTTATTTACCATACATTGTTTATTGATTTACACATATAACTAAAAATTAATACATAAATTAAATTTTGTTAACTATAAACCACATCTCCTCGTTTTCTCCACACTCCTTCAAAAACTCAGTAACAGCCCTCTCTAAAACATCCCCTTATCACCATGTCACTGTACTATACACGTACGCGTACAAATAATAATACCTAACGTCAAACAATGATGTCATGACGAACACTACAATATTTCAATATTTATCAGCTAGATACCGGATCCACCTATATATACCATATACGTTATACATGTATAAATTATACATACATAAATGAATTTTGTGTGTATGAATATATATATATATATATATATAAAGAGATATAAAGAGACAGACAGAGAGAGAGAGAGAAATTTATATGTGTAAGTACATAACAGAATACACATACACAAGCTCTCATAAACAATGTTCGTTACATTTTACAAATAGGTTGATGAAAACGCAACGTATATAATATGTAGTGTACAGATAATGTCAAATTCAGGAGTACACTGCGTAATAAATTCAAATTTCTGTTCGAAACAAGCCCGAGTATGGCTGTGACAGTAAAAGATAACAAATTATCACTTTTAATTATTTGAAATACCGTCGTGACGCTTCAATTAACAAATCGAGTTTACTTTTTTTTCGATACTGCAGCCGTCACCAGACATCTGCATATAATTTTTACACATCAATGGACTTCATTAATCGTAACCACTAATTGCTTTTTAACTGCATAGTTGTATTATAAATTTGAAATATGATTAATTAGTCTTGCAAGTATTCACACGTACACATCACACCTAATAAAAACCTGACCAACTGTGACGATGAATATTGTGCGATCAAAATAAATATTTTGCCTATACTCACAGGCTATATACAACCATACATTATATGGCTTTGGGAGACACAATGTACCTGGTACCTTCTATTGAATATAGTGTATTATTAACAGGGTGTGAATTGCCGTTCTGAAATATAGTAAAACAATGCTCTAATGAACTCCGCCGGCACATTGAAATCCGTGCAACATTGTGGGATTTATTATAATATCAGGACATCAGGTACGAACAACGAGTCCAGAACAAAGCAACGTGCCAGTTATCGTAGAAAATATAATCGGTACCGACTGTCTGCTAATAAACGTTATAAAACATTAAACCATAGAGAATATGCATTGTTTTCAGAAACTTTTCAGTTTATTGTTCATTTATACGCCTAATTTGAATTAGAACCCATTAGCGTGAACACCAATATTATTGAACCTTAAGCTCGTCACAACACACGACTGACATAACCTTATGCGTAGAGTCTACGAGTGGATTCTGCAAAGTGATCGAAAACTTTGGGAAAGCGTCATAGACTGAGTCGTCATTCCTTAGTATCCGGGATACTGCCCACACAGAGGTAGTAGATATCCAACTAAGGAAAGCCATGCGCACAATATAAGGCACAGTCTTGAGCACAAACAAACAATGGCTACCCTACCTGGCCAACATAGAACCCCTCCACATAAGGAGACGAAACAGCGTGCTAAAAGAAAAGGACAAAATTGACAAACACCAGGAGTCGCCAATACGTAAAGACGGAATTATTAACCCGAGCCTTAAATCACGAAAACTGTTCTTGTTAAGAGCTCCAATCATCATTGAATCGATGGTCAAAACTCCATATGAATAGGAGGCTGAATGGCTGAGAGAGAGATCCGGAGGCATTCAAGTAGAAAACATACGCACTCCAGTCTTAGGAATGGACCTCCTCAGGAAAATTCGGGTTATTTGCGCTCATTATTAGGTCATACGAATAAATAAATAAGTATCCGTAATCCGTTCTTATATATTTAAAACCCTAAATGTATTCATTGTTATACATTTATTATGCGTGAAAAAAATAACAGCTACATTAACAGAGAACTACGTATATGAATTCGGTTTCGACAACGGATCGGAAAAAAATCGCGTTTAATTCGGAAAAGCATTCAAACCGTAATGATCAAGTAATTGTTTGGGAATTTCGGAGACAACACGAACGCAAAAGCGGTCTTTATCTGTACTTTTTAAACGGCTGTGTATTTTGACGGGATGTTACCAGTGTACGTATCACATATATTATATGTAACTGTGTAGAGAAACGAGAAACTTTCTAAAGAAGCACAGACTAAATATTAAGTAACAATAATTTATAACGTTCCTGGTAGATAGACAATTTAATTACAGCCGGAATAATTCAAAACGAGCTCGTATTAAAACGGAATATCGAATCAAAAGTTTAGGTTCTCGTCGAGAATAATATTCAACTGTGAATATTGTAATGTAAATTTATTTTGTTTTCCGTTTGAATTTTCCGTTGAGAAATTTAACAACACACACCATCGGAATAGTTCGATTAATCATGATCACCGTCACAATTATTACGATTTCACTATTGTGATACGGTCAAAGATAAATTATAATCATCAACCCACATATGCACATACGCGTATCATAAACCTTTCGAGTGGTCACTTTACTCGGTATTTTTATAATTCTACTACACACGTGCCTACTGTTTAAACGAAATCCTTTTCGAAAACACATCACACGCACGATTATTTATCGAAGGTACCACGGAATATGCCTATATTAAATTACGTCATTTATCATTATTAACATCGAATTAGCGGTATAAATGTACAATACGTCGAAATATAATGTATGTACATTTATGCGTAGGCATTCTCGTAGCACCTGCTGCAACCAGTGCAACTATTAGGTACCTAGGTAGAAGGTACGCATGTCAAAACGTTCATTGAAAAAAAAAATAATAATAATAAATTAAACACGATAATTCAAAATGAGTCGTTTGAATAAATATAACGAATTTAGTACATTGCTTAGGTACACATATTATACGTATATTACAGAGAATCAACAAGTGCACGAAACATGTACGTCATCGAGTCAAGTGCATCCAGGAATAATACCGATTTATCGTATACGTATAATGTATATAGGTCATGGACCGTATATACAATGCGTATTTGGTGTATACATTTTATAAATTTACGTGGATGTTTCAATATTAAAATTACGTATCTTCTGAAGCCTGAAGGGGCTATGTTTATTGCACCATCCCGTTCATTATGAACCCTCGGGTACAGATAGAAAAACATGTTTTGAATCTTTAAATAAAAAAATTTCTCCTTTGTTCAAAATTAATAAAAAGGGTTTTAATAAAAAAAAAAAAAGCCTAAAAATAAATAAACTAAAAAGGTGAAATTTGTAAACGACACATTTTTTCTTTGAATCTTTGTTTATAATCGTATAACTAAAGTTTTTTTTTATTATTGAATAAATAATATAGATACAATTACATTAGTTATTTAATTTGCCCCATTAAGCAGAGCTTGTGGTGAGGTAAATGAGTTGTTAGTAACAAATAAAATCTATAAGATACACATTGTACATAAAGTATACAATATTTATAAAAACTTTTCCTAATTAGCATACAGATATATAAAGTATAATGATTCATCGTTTCTTTAAAATTCAATTCACAGCTATCACCATTAACTTGTCCGAGGAACAAGACTACTCCATAAGGAGCGAAGTGCGTTCTTTTTCGATGATTATCGCGTTTCATCAAATTGACGATAGATGTACTGAACAAAATTACACCAATTAAAAAAAAAAAAAAAACATATGAGACCGATATCATGAAATTCATAAGTAAAAACCAGTGGCGTAGCGTGGGTTTTAGCTTAGTGTATGCGTTGAAATGGTAAGTTGGTGAAATCGTGGGTGCTATGCCCCCAACACCCTTTAATGTTTTTAAAATTTTACTTTTAACATACTACGTAGCTATTTATTAATATAATATAATATTACATTACCTGGTACATAACTCAATATTATATGTAATAAATAAAAAATAAATCACTTCTTACATTTTTTTTTTTTTTTGTTTATAATTGCATGTCATAAAACCTTCGAATAAAATAATAAACTTACTAACTAAAAAATTACTTATATATTAAATCAATTCTTCTATTTTTAGTAAGGAAAGTTTCGATTACTTCATCATGAAACGAATTTTTTTTTTTCAACTCTACCAATAACTTTTTTTCTATTGACAACATTGATAATGATGAAAGACGATTTTGTTCTTGGGAATTTCTTGATGAATTCTTTATCCTTTTAAGGGCCGAAAATGATCGTTCTGCTGATGCACTAGTAGCTGGAATAGTTAATATCAATGAAATCAATTTTGTTGCTTGTGGTAAGTTTTCGTCTAAATTAGTTGTTTTTAAATAAACTAAAAGATCGTGAACATTAGGTTTCTGGAATTCTTCCGTCGAGTAGATAACTGAAAGTTCACTTCTCAATTTGGGTAAATCAAAGTATTTACCGTATAATTGTTTCAAAGAATTAAATAAGTTTACAGGAAAATCATTAGCATACAGACTAAATTTGTTAAAGTCTAACAACGCAAAAAATTGTAATTGATTGATATTTGAAAATCGTTCTTTGGTTTTATTAATTATAACGTCAATTATTTCAAAAAATAGTCGTCTGTAATGGGTTTTTTTATCCCCAGAAACTTGATTAAATCTTTGCCTTTTTGAACGGTGAGTTTGAGATTGTATTTCATTGTTTATAATTTCTAACTGTGACCAAATATCATCAAAACTTGACCTGACAGTATTTAAATAAGCAATGAAATCATCAATTTTTTTTGAGCAATAAGAAATATCAAACATTTTTTTTTGTAGGATTTCAAAAATAATCGTTGCTTGTGGTAAAATAATTGAAAATAATTTAAGAAAAAAATTGAAATCAAAACTTTGAAGAATTTCCACATACCCTTTAGCAGAAGACAATGTTTCAGAATCCCAATCTTGGGCATTCTCTATGATTAATTCCATTAGATTTATAACATCTAGTTTATGTTCAACCATCATTTCAATAAGACGACTATTGTAATTCCATCTTGTTGGAGCTATTGATGGAAAACGTTTTTTAACTACATTATCAAGTGCATGTACTCGTTTGGTAGATTTTGAGAAAAAAGACGATAAACCAGAAAGGGTTGAAAAAAATATTTTACAATCTTTAATATACTCAACTGACTGTTTTAAAACAAGATTAAGTTTATGTGCATAGCAATGTACAAAAATAGCATTTTCATATCTCGACCGCACTAATGATTGCAAACCATTATGTTGCCCGGACATCACAGCTGCCCCGTCATACGTTTGGGCTATTAATTTTTCTTCACATGCATACTTTGAAATAAAACGAAATACATGCTCTGATAATGCTTTCGCGGATCGATCTTCACTAACATCAGTAAATCCCAAAAATCTTTCGACAACTTCGTTACCATTAACGGTATTAACATAACGTAAAACTGTTGATAACTGTGATTTTGAAACAACATCGGTCGTCTCGTCCATAATTATTGCAACAAACGGAGTATCGCGTATTTCAATTTCAATTTTTTTAAGAAGAACGTTTGAAACTGATTGAATTAAGTCATTTTGAATGTCCCCAGATAAACCAGTAAATATAGTGGACGTTTCAAGGTGGGTTTTTAATAACTCATCGCGCTGGGCCATTAAGTAAATAAGTTCAACATAATTACCCCTATTAACAGATGAATCTGACTCGTTGTGGCCTCTAAATGCCAATTCTTGCTGAGCTAAAAAACACGTTGAATCTATCATATTGCTTAATATGTATCTATTATTTTTAACTGTAACATTATGTTTTTCGATATTTTTTCTGAAAGCTTCACTCAAACAAGTATCTATTCTTGTTTTACCAAATTTAGTTAAATCTATTAAACATTGTATGTGATTTTTAGAGGCTTCATGACGACTTTTTAAATGATGAAAGTTATTAAGATCGTTGAAACCGTGTTTAGTCCAAACATTTTCTTCACGAGAAAAAATAACACAAGGCCAACAATATAGTTTATTCGTTTTTTTACAACCCGATAACCACTTAAATGTACTATAATACTCATATTTAAAAGTTCGAACGTAATTTTTTGATTTTGTAATTAAATTAGGTAATTTTGGCGTAGGTCTTCCTATCTCGATAATTCTTTTTTTCTCGTCAAAATTTAGTGAACCGAAAGGCTTTAAAAATAATTGTTCGATTGCACACTCACATATAGTATTATTTGTATTCATTATTGATATGTCACAGTCACACTCACAATATACAGTTAATACGCACGTTACAAATTAAAATACCTAATTGTTTAATATAGCCGACAGAATAATACGATGATTGCGATAGACGACGGCAAGTCGGCAACGGACGACGATAGCGTATGCAATACTGATCCCGCATACACGAGTGACGAATACACGACCACAAGCGTTCTATGTTTTGTTATTAATAATATCGATAAGAAAATATATAAATAACTATCCCTGAATGTCTATACCCGTATGGCGTATGCAATCGCCAACGTGCATACTGCTTACATAAAATTACATGGTAGGTAGTAGGCAAGGTTTATATATTATCTATAAACCTTGGGTAGTAGGTACGAACCACTAGATATAAGGCGCGGCCGGGGTTTTGCGGATTAATCAATTCTTATAAAAATTAATGAACTTGGAAGTTGGAAGAAAATCCGCAAAATATTTTGTTAAGAAATACTAAATTAGTAAAATTGAATTTTTTTTATAAATAGGTATATATCATTATTATGTATAAAAAAAAATAATTTTTCAATTTTTGAAGTGTATGCTGTGCATAC